>JAPTHN010000002.1:32208998-32808998 GCA_026936325.1 Platynereis dumerilii
AGACATGTAATTAGACACTTCCTGCTAATAGGCTAAGTAATCTTTCAAAATTGCTCCAATATCAGGTACATATACCTAAAAACAGTTTGATTATCATGACAAAACAAGGAAGAAAGATTCTCTCTATACGGATAATGAAGCGAATGTATTTGTGGCTTATCAACTTCCCTGTACTGAAATGTTGACACGCTTCAGAAACAAATTCCATGAAATGACAAATAGAGGAATGTTTTATCTTAAGTAAATATCAAAAATAACATCTAAAATATAAAACCATCATGTTGCCTATGGAGCCTTCACTTTTCAAAAACTACATTCAAGAAGTTCCAAGACTATTGACAACGTTCAACTCAGCTATACTGCATCTAACAGAACAAAACACATAATTATGGCGATTCCAATCTACAACGGTTGGTTTCTCATACATAATTGACAACAATAATTTAATTTCCAAATTCTTCCAATCCAGATGGACCAGATCAATTCGTTCAAATCATATATGATTGAAACAAGTATGATATAATCATCTCATCATGTTCTTCCTCTTTTCCAGCATTCTGCATTGTGCTAAAACGACTTCAGAAATAATTTGTCATTGGCAATAAAATAACTTCATCATTGGCAACATTACCTCAGTCAAAAATAAAGAATTTATAGAGTATAATTAAAAGTTCACAAAAAGAACAATCAGATAAAATCTTAATTTCAAGGAACCAGTGCAAAATAAGACTGTTTTCCCTTCTTCTGCACTCAGCATCATATATTACACACAGGCTGTATAACCTTCTTTCCTTTTTAACAGACTGCAACTCCAATTCCAACAAACCAAGTTGTGTCAAGACGCTTTCCAAGAAGAATCCTGAAAATCGAACACTTAGAAATAGCAGACAAAACAGTGGCAACCACAGTGCATCACAGTCAACTGCCAAATCAATGAGTGGCATTTGTCACAAGAAAGAAAAGAAAATTCGAAAAAAGTTGCTCAGAAATAAAGGTTGGTCTATATTTTGTAACCAAGAGTTTTCAATTTGATGCTGTCCCCAGAGAACGAATTTATGAAAGGATGGCAGGACAATTAGTACAGAAAGTTATCATTCACATTTGTCAGTCTGACTGATCTATAAGTATTCCAGCCCATTCTCTCCTTCTTCAAACGTTCAGAGCTTGTGACATTAATTTCATTGAACCCCCCCCCCCAACATTCTCTAAAAGAGTTTTAAATTTAAGGAAGATATATCTTGAGGACTTATACAAATTTCAAAAATGGTTGAATTCTTGCACGGACCGGCCAATCTGCGATCAAATTTTATTCTTGTGTGACTGCGATTTTATCAATTACGAGTTAAATTTGAATTTAATCTATTGTCACTTGTAGTCGGCAAAATTAGCTGATCGTGCTTGTGTTTATTTCATGTAAAACTGACTTAAAAATAAATTATTTGAAAATGATTTGATCTTTCCATGTTTTTTCATTCACAATCTCTCAGGATTATTATTTACAACTTTTCATTATGATAAGTTGTCCTTATGCCAGTAGCTGCAGTCCCAAACATATAGGCAGGCCTAAATTACCAAAATTCTTAAATTAAAAAATTGTTTTAAAATTAATTACAGTGATATGTGGAGCCATGTGGATCTTAGCTTTCCCTGTGATGGCCGCTATGACCCTCATCATGGAATCTCCTGTGGACAAAGAAGATATGAGGAGTCATCCTACAATGTGCATATTTGCTGAACTCCCAGCAAAACCAAAAGACACTCATTCATAGCAAGAAATTATCATTTATTATATATATAATTTATTGGACACAAATCTCAGAAGTATTTCTTCCAGGTACATGTATTGTATATTGTTGTTTATATACTCAATTACCAGTTGTGATATTTTCAAGTTCTGTAATATTTTTACTATTTTGTTTTCTTGCTATTCATTCATAGATCTATACTTATTTGTTATATTATTTAAAAAAACATTTATCACTTTATATTTATTTTTTGCCATTATGCATAGATGTATGTTTGTACATAACTTACTTCATGAATAAATGATGCTAGGTCAATACATTTTGTCAGTTAATCTGTCTTTTGTTGAAAGACACAGGCAGTCAATAACTTCCCATCATTTGGCAGCAATACAGAAAAAGCAAAATATTAAAAAAGGTTATTGATCATTGAATACCGTGGATAGGCTGTCTCTGTTCGTGACTGACAAGTGGCTGTCAGTCCCTGGAAAATCTAATTGGATCAGCATTTACATATATAAGACAGGTCACAAAATCATGTCGCACAACAGCAGTCCCTATTACTACACCAAACTACTTACTGGTGAAGATCCAGTATTCTGCTTTGAATGGAAATGTTGGGAAGTAAAAACGGCTGCTTTGTATAGCCTTGTGAATAAGTGACAGAGCATTCTTTTTGGACACTTTTCTGACAACACTTTAACATGCTTAATTGGTTTGAAGTAGATTGAAGACCATCAAACTTTTGATGAGTAAAATCATCCCTTTCTCCAACAAAAGGCAAAGCTGATTTCCGAACATTTCCATTCAAAGCAGAATACTGGATCTTCAGCAGCCACGCTTTTTGAAAGTAGTCTGGCGTAGTAATACAGACAGTTGTTGTGCAACATGATTTTGTGACCTGTCTTATATAATATTATGTAAATGTTGACCCCATTCGATTTTCCAGGGACTGACAGCCACTAGTCAGTCACGAACAGAGACAGTGATTCACCGGTCTGCTAACAGACTCTGAGCGAACAGCACAGCTGGAGAGTCTGCCAGAAATGGGATGACCTTCAGCTGACACAGTTATAAATATTCAAGCAGGACAGGTCAAGACCAGGCAGAGGGGCCTCATCACTTGTGCTCATACGCACAGCTGAGCTGCTAGCAAGATGTAAGAAAATTGTAATCAACAATGTCAAACAATCAATGAGTGCACATGCACTTACTGTCAGCCTTTGACCAAATTACAGCGACACATCAAATCCTGAAGTTTTGAAATCCTTTAACAGCTTTATTCTGGCATGATTTAACTGATTGTTTATAGATGGTTATCTACAAAGAAACTAATTGAAACAACAAACAGACAACAATGAAATACTCAAGCATTCATTTAATTGCTTTGAGAAATCTGAAACTGTTTTAAAATTATGTCTATCACACCAGAGGAGAGTTAATCTTTTATTACACAACACAAATATTCTATGCTGTGGTCAGGGTCAGCTTAACAAGCTTACGCTGAGAGGGAGGGTGCTCTTGGCTCTCTGGCTGGCTGCCAAACAGGGACTACTCACAATTCCCAGGAGATCCCAGGACAGGAAAAGCATGATTCTGCCAAAAAAAAGTTCCGCAACAAGTACCACTTTGCAGCAATAGCATGATTCCAAGCTGATCAAAAGTTATTAAGTATTCAATTCTAGACCAAATTTAACAGACCAGTGTGTTACTGCACAACACTGCTGAAAAGCAATAGTTGCTGCATCTGAAATCTGTTAGAGCTCACTCACATGAGTGTGAGCTCGACTGTAGTTTCTAATATGCATTCAAGAGGGCGCACAAATAGCCAAAGGAGGCAGCACATACACAATTTTGTGAACCCGTTGTCTGGCGTTGAGCGTTTAGAGTGGTGATTCACTCATAATGACAAAATGTTCATATTAAGGGCTGTTTTGGTGCTCATATCAGTTAAGAGGATTAGTTTGCATTAATTCATCTAAAAACAAACTCCAGCAAATCTTGGAAATTAAGGTTACACATATTATGGTGCAGTTTCATTGCTGTATGTACAGTATTTCGCAGAAATGTGTACACACCTGATGCTTAGGTGGTAATTAAGCGTTTAAACGACAAATTACAGAGATAAACTAGATTTCAAGGCTTGGAAATATTTATTTGTTTTCCATTGACAATATGTAGAACAATAATTGACATTGCGTTGATTAAATTTGCTTATGAAACAAAATTGTGCAAACGAATCGCAGCAGAAATTTCACGTTATCAACCTGAAGCGACCCGGGTGACGTTGTATGCTTAATAAACGAGATGAAAGGCACTTACCACGAGCAGTTGAAGAGAATAGAAAAGCCAAAATTAGGGGAGTAACAATCTGGTAAATCAGTTTCAAGCGATACCATAAGATTTTTGAAGATGCACTTTGAGCAGAAATGGGCTCTATGGTAGACAGCCATGCAGGAAGCTGCTTCTGAAGGCGAAACACAAGAAAGACAGGTTGGAATTTGCGCAAGAGCATCTGAATAAATAAAAGGGATTTTGGGACAAGATTCTGTGGTCGGATGAAACCAAGATAAATCTTTTTGGGTCAGATGGCAGCCAGTGGGTATGGTGCCAACCTAGTGAAGAATGAGCAGTGCAGGTTTGGGGCACCTCCACATCATTAAAGGGATCATGAATGCATAGATGTATATCGAAATTCTCCAAGACAAAATGATCCCATGTCTCAGAGGTCTCTGCCGCCGGGCACTATTTCAGCACGACAACGACCCTAAGCACACTGCTCAGCCACAGCCGCTTTCTTGCAATCTTGAGAAAAGGGTCAAGGTGCTTGAATGATGCAGTATGTCTCCTGATTTGAATCCAATTGAACACTTGTGGGGCGTTCTAAAAAGGAAAGTTCAGCTGCGTCGAATTCCCAACATCCAGGCGCTGAAGGAAGTGACCCAGCAGGAATGGGATGCCATTGATTTTTCAGTTTGTGAATATCTTTTCCACTCAATGAATAGGAGGCTTACAGAGGTTGTGTGAAACAAAGGAGGACACACAAAATATTAAATCTAGTAATTTTGCTAGCCGTGAAACTTTGAATTTTCATATCTTGACCCATTACTATCAATTATTGTTCTACATATTGTCAGTGGCAAACAAATGTAAATATTTCCAAGCCTTGAAATCTAGTTTATCTCTATAATCTTTTGTTTAAATGCTTAATTACCACCTATAGCATCAGGTGTGTACTCATTTCTGTTGGATACTGCATATATGAAATAGTGGCCAAGATTTGGCTCAGATATGAAAAAATTGTTTTCAATATTACAGAAAGTAGGCCTATATATGAAAATGGTTTTAAAAGTTAAGTGAAATTATAGAATTAACATATGATTAAAAGTTAATACACCATATAGGCCTAAACCATATGTGACCTGCTCCACCAAAATGTGTTCAAAGTCGGCCTGTTATCATATTCAGTTATGAAAATGACTTTATTCTACTGGAATTGAGCTTTAAAATTACGTTTAGTATGTTTTGATATCTCCACCCAATCCAAAAATATGGCACCTCAAACATTGATGATAAGAAACATCAAACTCTCAGAAAATGGAATTTGAAATTCCTGCGATTGCAAAGAACTAAGAAAATCAACAAGGATGCCCTATTTAGATAATTTAAAATCAGTTTTTGGTTGAGATGGTCTTAAATAATCAAAGCAAATTACTTTTGCTAAAACAGGGTACACTGTAAAATCGGAGGCACTGATTCAGCTCAATTGATTGAGTGAGATGGTTGCACAAGTTGATTGAGCTAACATAGATTAATGTTTTAAGCTGAGATAACTCAAAATACCGAGCTGAGATAGCTCAAAATACTAAGCTATGTTGACTAAGGTATTCAAGCTGAGAAAACTCAAAACAATGAGCTGTGTTGACTTACAGGGTGGTCAAAAAAAAACTTTACAGTTGATATTTCATTTTCCAGGCTGCCATGATTGAGTCAGTGCCAGGGAACTTATTGGGTAAACAAGCCAAGTATGTAAGATCTTTGGAAAATTGGTTAATAATTAAAACGGTCCATTACTCTTTTGATAGCAGACAAAATGGAAGTCGAGAATGATCCTGCGTTTTTACTACTCTGGGTTGATCATGGCCCATCAGCAATTTTGAAGCAACTGAGCTTCACAGGACAAAATAAATACAACATAAAATGAAATTGTGAAGACAGAGGCACAATTCAGCACAAACCAGAAGGTGCTAGAGCAAGTTCAGCCTACACTATGGCCATTATAAGATTTTAAAACTAAGCCGTCTGGAGGTTGATGATCACGTTTTTGAAATCACATGAAAAGTACATATTAACACCTTAAAAGAGCGTCTGAAGCCCTGGATAGATAACACATACAGTGCTACAGACAATTTGATCTTCAAACAAGACGGGGCATCAGCCACACTCCCTTGGAAAGCCCAGAACTGGATCAAGGTTCGCTCAGTCAAGTTTCTCGGCGGGAAAATATGACCCCTGTTATCAGAAGATCTCAATCAATGTGATTATTCTGGGTGGGCAAACTTAGAGGCAGATCCCTGCAAGACACCACAGACCTTAGTTGCCCAGTAAAGGCATCCATTACGTTTATATGGGAAAAACGGACACAAAGTTACATTTTCGACACCTCTGCATCATTTAGGTCCACAGCAGAAAAAGTCATTAGGCCAAAAGGACCTCCGAATGAATAAATTATCTCTAGAAGAGTTATTCTTTGCTATACAAGTTGTTTTTGCATTGAAAATTAAGTAATCATTACAATGAGCGTCATCCAAAAATTATTCATAAGTGTAAAGTTTTTTTTTGACCACCCTGTACAGCTCAAAATATTGAGTTTTGTTGACTTATTGATCCTAGCTGACACAGCTCAAAATTTTGAGCTGTGTTGACTTATTTTTATTTGTTTTTCATTTATATTTGTGTGACCTGTCTTATAAAGTTATTTATGAATATGGGCGTTAATTCCTAAATATTGTTTGATCTCTCAAGGGGATCCACCTGATCCAGTATGCTTCATTTCAGCACATCATGGACAGGCCCAAGATGCATTCAACAAAGATCATTGCATCACAAGGAGATTTAAAAATTAATTTCTTGTGAATAAATCCCAATGGCCTGTGGCTCATCTCAGTTGGTATACAGTGCTAGAAGCCTATATTTGAACACACTCTGACTTGGAAATGTTGGTTGACATGTGAAAGCATGCATCTAATTACTCCCACAAATTAATTTAAGAGAGATAAAAATAAAAAAGTAACCAGCTAAAGTGGTGTGCTACTCATTTTTTCTCTGGGATAGTGTAATATAAATGTTATTTTTTCTTGTGAGTAAATAATTATTTAATACTAAATGCAGTCTTATGAGAAGTGCTTGTTATAGATGGCGCTATAAGTGGCATGACTGAGATGTTAAGCTATCTGCAACAACTGAAGCTTTCATGTTTTCACAGCTTAATGTTATGATTCGTTTGGACAACTTACAGCATTGAGCTATCATACCTTGACAACTTGTAGGATTGAGCTATCATAGCTTGAAAATTATTAACATTCTCAGATAGCTCAAATTATTGCATCAACTCAGTTTTCAAATTTTACAGTGTACTAACAGCTTAAAATCAGCAAAATGTGACCTTTTGACACATTTTGCTCATTTCTTAGATAGGAAGACCCACCGTCTCAGTGTAGCTGAGAAGGATGGGAGACATTCCATAAGCTGAGCACTCCACACATGATACACTTGCGACACAGGAGTGTGTCGCGGCAGTTTAGAGAATATTCCCATCAAAAATAAACGTATGGGCTGATAGGAAATGGTTTAAAATGTATTTTGTGCGATTTTCAGAACTTTCCTGTACTTTAAAGTGTCAAAATCGGCCAATTTGCAACAAAAGTACCACTAAAAATGACAGAAGTTTCATGTTGAATGGAGGGAGGCTTTGTACAAACAGCTAACTGTTAATTAATTAGTATGTTGTATAAACAGATAGCTGTTAATCATTGTGTTGTTCATGATTCACTTTTTCTGTTTGGGTTTTGTTTTGAAATGAGCAGCTTCAGACGGATACTTTTAGCAGTCAATCAAACTCAGTCAAGCATTTCTCTGATTTGTGTGAAATAAATGTTCCCTCCCACTGTTTAAAATATTGACCATTGCTCTTTGTGTTTTAAACACCTCAGGAAGGAGACAAAACCAGATACCTGCCTATGTTGCTTTCTGTTTGCAGTTTGTTGTTTTCTGTTTGTGTTTGTTTGATTGTTTTTTATAATCACTTATTTCTTGCAATGATTTTGAAGAGTCCTCAGCAAATGTAATGTCCTCAGTCTACGTTGCCTACAGCAACGTGAAGACCATCATCCCAAGTCATACCATGACAAAATGGCCCATAACCTTTGCTAATTCATGAATACTTAATTAACTGACCCAGTTTTGGCTCAGCCAATCAGGGACTGTTCCATCACAGTTTGAAATTGTTGCTTCTGTTTCACACAGTTACAAATGGAGAAATTGTGTATTGTTGAAAGGTGCTATCACAGTTCTGAAAATTCCATTGAATTATGTATTTTCACAGTTCTGAAATGAAACTGTTTGACAGTTTGCTTGTTTTACACAGTTTTTTTTAGTTGCCAGTAATCCTCTAAGTGTCCATAATCTGACTAAATCTGCCTGCAAAATGCTTATGACCTAAATAAGCAGCCAATCACAGAAGAGGTTGGAAATAGCAGAAAGCCCTGTCCATTTTAGCAGGGCTTGCGTGGGGAGGATGCGTGAAGACTGTGACCTCGGTCTACTCATTTCTGAGAAATATAGAATGCCTACTTTGAACTCATTTTGGTGGAGCAGGTCACATATGTGTACCAAACTTTGTCCCTGTACCTGCAATAGTGACCGAGTCTTGGCCCAGAAACAAAGAATACTTTTATGATAATTTTTTTTCAATATTTCAAAAAGTATAGAATATTCGTAAATCAGAACTTTAAACAGGCACAACTAGACCATATACGCCATATGTGTGGTACGGCATTATGCACCAAACAAAAGTGACAGAGTCTTAGCCCGAAGAATAAAGTTTAATATTTTTTCTAATTTTTACAAAAAGTATAAATTATTTGTCAATGAGACCATGAAAAGGCACAACTAGGCCATATATGTACAAAATTTCATCCACGCTCAGGCATAGTGACCGAATTTTGCCCCGTATTTTTTTCTTTCCATTATTTAAAAAAGTATGAAATATCTATCCATCAGACCCCCCAGAACCAAATGGGAGAGGGTACAAAGATAACAAAGAAGAAGGATAAGGACAGTGCCAGTGAATAACCAAGCTAGTGCCACAGCCGTCGCTTCAAAATTGTCTACGGATTGCAAATATAATATATCTCACACTTACTGAAGAGTACAAAATTACATGAAAAAGGGTGGACAATTTTTTTTTTATAATTGACTTCCCTCAAAATCAGTTACTTTTCACAACATGGAGTATAGTTTTCATAAGGCAGATGTCATAAGGCAGACACTCAAGTTACAATACATCCCACAATTGCATACTACAATTGTACCGAAGAGGAATGCTCGATGTTGTTCAGGAATGTTTTAGTTTTTAAAGAGTGAATCTTTTTCTAGGACATGTTTCCTATTTGGAAAAGTGATATAAAAAAACTTATGACATAACTCTGCCCCATAGAATGCGGTATTGCAATTGCACCAAGCTATACTGCCACCAACAAACGCAAATCAAGGCAAACAACTAACTAAACCAGCCACCAAGAAAATCCTCATTAAAACTTCAAACCTGGGCAAGAAAATCCTGCACTCCTGAGTATGATGTTGAGTCATTCATGGAAAGTGGTGAAAGTGTTGTGAAGATGAATATTGATGGATGATTGGGGCTTTACGTCCTGTATTTATGCACTTGGTGGGCTAATTAGGACAGGGAGAGGACACGGGAATGAGGCAAAGGATGATTGAAACAGCCGTCCAACATAGGCCCAAGAGACCCGACAAGAGCTGGATTCGAACCCTGGACCCAGTGATTGGCAGCCCAGCACGCTACCACTAGACCAACCCTGCCCCCGATTGTGAAGATGAAGAAGGAGACTTTGTAACTTTGTTGCCATGAAATTTGTATCAGCTAATTAGTCTCGCACTTCATTGAGGGAGATGAGTGGGATGGAGTCTTCCTTCAAAGAGTATTTAGCCATCACCAAACAATCACTACACTTGCTATGAATGACAAAGATTCTGCCTTGTTCCCAAGGCACAATATTGTTAAGAAATTACCAATGCCCAGAAAGCTTCAGGGTATAAAATAAGAATATTTGATCACTGCGCATATTGTCTTGCGCGGACTATCACCATTAATATGGATAACCAATCGGTGTTCTTAAGAACTGGCGTTGAGATATCACGCATTACAAATTTTAAAAAAAGATGACCAATTGACAATCATCAGGCAGACAAAAGTATAAAATTGGTTGAAATACAAGGTATATTGTGGAGATTCTACAGTTCACCACAATTTAGCACAACATGGGTGAATTTGACCACTGCACAAATTCAGATTGATCACTGCACATTTCAGGTTGATCACTGCACATTTTGGGATCGTTGCACGCTTATTTTATACCCTGGAAAGCTTCATTCTTAAAACAGATTTTTCTTCTTGTTCATCTATAGCCTACTCAGGATAGGTTTCTGAACCTATTATCACGATTGTTGATAAACAATGGCAATTTATACACTTGCTGCTTTTGATTGTTTACATGCATGGCCAGTTCCTGTAGACTGGAGATAAGTCCCCATGAAAAAAAAAAACAATAGATTGGCACAGAAAGACTCCAGAGAAATATTCACATGAGAAAGTTAAGATCAATTGGCACAGAATGACCAGAGAAAAAGTCCACATGAAACAGATATTTAGAGTTGGCACAGAATGACCCAACAAGAAAGTCCCCATGAAATAAAGTTGGCACAGAATGACCCTCAGAGAAAAGTCCCCATGAAAGAAATTAGATAGGCACAGAATGACCAGAGAAAAAGATAGAGGTTGGGATAGAATGACCCCAGAGGAAAGTCCCATGAAATAGAGCTGGCACAGACTGACCAGAGAAAAAGTCCACATGAAAGAATTAGATTGGCACAGAATGATCACAGAAAAAGATATATATATAATAGAGAGTTGGGACAGAATGACCCCAGAAGAAACTCCCCATGTCGGCCCATGAAATAGAGTTGGTACAGAATGACCTCAAAGAACAAGTCCCCATGAATGAAATACTGAGTTGGCACAGAATGTCCCCGCACAATAGTCCCCATGAAATAGAGCTGGCACAGAATAACCCCAGAAGAAAGTCCACCATGAAAAGATTTGGCACAGAATTACCACAGAGAAAAGTTGTCATGAAAGGGATAGATTACCAGAGGAAAACATCTTTGCAAGAGTTTTAAAAGAAATAGCTGATAGCTGCTGATGTACTTTGCCTTGGGGGGGTTCTCACTATATGCTGGTCTACACCTATGCTCGGCTGAAAAGGGCTCTTCAAGGGCTAATTTTCCCTAGCTAAAGGTCCTAAAATGAGGTCTGAATATTCCTAGACATGGTCCAACATTTCCAGCACTCCGAATTTCGCATAAAAATCACCTTCCAAAGGACATCCGTGGAGGCAAAAAATTATTTGGGACAAATAATTAAAATAATACAGCCGACCCAAAAAAAATGCCTCTTTGAGGGCGAATTTTTCCTAGTCCAGGGTCCTATTTTTGGGTTCCCGGAACTCCATTACTGGGTCTGGGTGTGAGACGCTCAGCTGAGCATCCCCGTCATATTTCGGGGCGAGAACCCCCCCCCCCCCCCAGGGTATTTTGTGACCCACTACATAAAATCCTTTCTGCTACCACCACCAAAGAGGGACTGGATAGCTTATAAATTTCACTTCAATATTCAAATAAAGACCTTGAAGCAAAATATGAAAATTATAGACAAGTGATCCTCACTTCCAAAGTCAGCAAAAAAAATTAATCAATCATCTGAGAGAGAATATAATGACATCCAAAGATACACCAATTCCCAGGCCTACAGAGTAGGTAGATGTGTGAAATGCGAACCTTCTGACCTATTTTGAAGAAGTGACACTATAGATCATGATGGTCACCTAGTTTGTAGTTGGGTGGCTGACAGAAGATTACTCTCATTATAACCAGCAGGCCAGTAGCAGCCCATGCAACTCTGAAGAAAATCCATGCCAGTTGCTTGTAAGATAGATGGATGGATGGATGATTGAGGCTTTACATCCTGTATTTATGCACTTGGTAGGCTAAATAGGACAGGAGGAGGACATGGCAATGTGGTGAAGGATGATTGAAACAGCCGTCCAACATATATAATAAGCCCAGGTGACCCGGCAAGAGCTGGATTCGAACCCTGGACCAAGCGATTGGCAGCCCAGCACGATACCGCTAGACCAACCCTCCCCCCTGTATGATAGATAATTCTATCGTTTCAATCTCGACCTAGACGTAATTGGATGGATTACTTCCTTCCTGTCACATAGCACAGAGAGAGTAGTAGTGGATGGATACAGTTCAGACCGTGCATCAGTGACATCAGGCGTTACCCAAGGGACAGTGGTTGGTCCCATGATATTCCTAATTTGCATTGACAACATATCAAAAGGCATCACCTCATCCACTAGACTATCTGCCAACGACTGCCTATTGTATCGCGAAATAACATCAAAAGCTGACACTGAAGAAAAGCAATGTCATCTGGACAGACTACATAAATGGAGACCAGCAATGGCAGATCAGAAACCAAGATGGCATCTAATGTAAAGAAATGCAACATCATGACAGTTACCAGCAGAAAGAAAAATATGATAACATCGGGATACAGCATGAATAACCAAAACATCGCAAGAGAGGACACCATCGAATACCAAAGACTAAGCATCAACAATAAACTGAATTGGGGAACACATATCACCAAAATCACCAACAACGCAGGAGACGAACACTTAGGTTCCTGAAAAGAACATTACATCATTCCAGCCAAAATATCCGAATGAACAGCTATCGCATTCTGGTCAGTCCAAAAATAGAATATAGGCCTACTACTGATCCGTACCAAGCTACCCATATAAACCAGCCGTAGAGTGTGCAGAAAAGAGCCGCAAGATATTATATATATATATATATATCATGAAGAACCGGCCAAAAAATCAGCTAATCAGGAATCTTTCACGCAGATGATGAAACAACTAAAATTGACTGGAATTGTTTACCACCATCATTGATGAATGCTAAGACCTTAATGGCCTTCAAATCATCACTACTTAAAAGTCTTCCAGACAACTAGTCATCCCCCCACATGCCGTTTTTTTTTTACCCTCAGCAAAAAATCCAAGCGACAATGCTGAGTATTCATTTAGACCCAGACACAAACTAGTCCTCAATGGAAAAATTCCCAAAATTGAAATGGTTGTCTTTCACCAGAGGAGTCCTCCAAGACACCGGCTCCATTTTGCGAAGCAAACTTACAGCAGAAATGTGGTTACAAACTGGTCAACAGACAGAGCTGCTGCGCGCTATACATACCATATTTGCTCTTTTTGAAATGTGTATACAAAGACTCCAAACATTGCCCTTCCAACAAACTTTTTTTTTAATCATGAAAATCACAGGCCATGATACCTTGACCTTTTCTGTTCAAATTCAAAACAGGGCGACAGAACACAATGTATAGTTGTAGTATATTTGAAAAGGACCTCAGAGAGTCAAATGACCTCTGAGAGTCAAATGAGATTCACAGGCAGGCTAAACAGCTACCTTTTCAAGAATTAATCAATAGGCATTCCCATACAACCACGGACTGTGTTGCTTTGAACGTATTGATAACAAATGAAAATATAAAAAACACCTGGAGGGATTTTTTTTAAATTAAAATGTACAGGCCAAAGGGGGGGTTGAACCCCTAAACACCCCCCCCCCCCGGATCCGCTACTGCCTGCAAATGAGGGGGGGGCCTATGGCTTTTACCCCGGGACAAACTTTTTTTGTCGCAAAGTGTTGACAAACCTTTTTTCGCATTCGAACGCGAAAAAAACTTTTTTCGTAATTTTAACATAACGGTACTAGCTACAGGTGGAAACAAACTTTTTTTTTAATTTTCACATGCTAACAAACTTTTTTTTTTCAGTGTCAAGTGGGAAACAATCTTTTTTTTTTTCACCAAAAAGCCATAGCCCCAAGCACCCCCCCTCCCCCAAAGATCATTTGGTCGGCCCCTAAACAAATGCTACTATCATCATGACATTCTGGTAGGCCTAGCAAATGAAATTGAATGCCACACTCAGTGCCACTCCCAGACAGTGACAGACCTTTCCACGCATGTAACACAGGCTTTGCATCACTGCCATGTCACTGACAGTGTTATAAACAACATAATGTTGACACAGAGTGCACACAACGTGGAATTAAAGCCACAAAAAGTGCCACAAGCTGGAATCCACATTTCTCATCACAACGCACAACTTCCTGTTACGTGGCACGTGCGCATGCGCATCACTTACTTCCGACCACTCAGTACGTGGCAAGAAACTTCTGAAATCCACACTAACTGCGGCTCTGTTTGCGAAAATCTCTTCATTTCCACGTAAGTACGGTATCTGGGAGTAAATTCACAATGGGGATTGTTGTGTGACAACAGAAAGAACACAACTGAGCTCGATTTTGTGTCGTAAACGGCCTTGTTGTGAAAATGATGTCCCCAAAAGTTGACGTTTGCTTGCTGCCAAAACATTTTGATCCCCAATCAACTGGCTAGTGTTTGGGCTATTCTGTCACCCTGGAATTCTGTCGTTCTTGGACAGCTGATCATACCACAGCACCCTCCAATACACATAACATATTTTATGGCATGAGTTAATTTTCTGTTTTGTCATCAGATATCTGTCGTCTTGAAATTGACAGTGTTGACACTAATAATGACGACTGCCAGTCAAAACGGCGATAAACCAGAACGGCTATTCGTATATATTCACAAACAATGCCTAAACGGCGATGATCAAAGTCCAAAACGGCGATGAAAATTTTAGTTAAAAAGTCAACTTAGAAAGTATCTTTCAACAAAAAAACGTCTAATATTTGTTACAAAGTAACAAAAAAGTTTCACATCCATGATATTTGTTACTTTATAGCAAAATAACGGAACATTTTTGTTGTCTAATTTGAAATGTTATAATGTAGCTAAAACTAACTAAATGTGTAAAACTTGATAACATGTAACAAAAAACGTAACTAAATGATCTTTTTGATAACTGAAACAATGCTGGATAACAAAATGTATTATATTAAAGTAAAATTACTAAGTTTTCAAGCTATTTCTACCAAAAAATAGTGAAATAGCCGTATCGCCGTTATGGTTAATATACGAATAGCCGTTCTGGTTTATCGCCGTTTTGGCCGCACACCCTATTGACGCTGACAGCTGCTCCATTTTTCCTGTCTCAGAATGTGACCCAAAACTTGCTCTTACCTAATCACAAATCAACCATACTGATTTTGTTTTCCGTTATCTTATACGATGTGCAGGACTATTCTTTAAAATGGTCAAATTAAATTTTCTTGATTTAAAAATTAATATCTGTCTTTCCAGTCTTGTTGATGACTACATGTTTACATTCAGATATTGGCAATCTGCATGGGGGTTAACATGGTTAGATTGTTGTAAGGCCGCAGACAAAAACTGCTGCCGTTCTAGTTAAATTTTAGTGAGCACTTGTTTTTTTTTGTGAATATAAATAACAAGTATAATTGGATTTTATATACAAGTCTAAAAGTATTGTTTTCAGAAGACAACAATATCCGTCATGAACATGGTTTTGCTAAGTAACCTACACCTGAGGCTTAGATCCTTCGCAAACTCCATGAGTCCCTCAGCAGTGTCGGGGGGGGGGGGGGGTTGGTCTAGTAGTAGCGTTCTGGACTGCCAATCGCTGGGTCCAGGGTTCAAATCAAGCTCTTGCTGGGTCACCTGGGCCTTTGTTGGATGGCATTTTCAATCATCCTTTGACTCATTGTCCTTCTCCTGTCCTAATTAGCCTACCAAGTGCATAAACACAGGACGTAAAGCCCCAATCATCCATCCATCCCTCAGCGGTGTCAGAGGGACTCATGAAATTATATTTACCTCTCACTCACTAGAATATGGACAGTAATGCAGGACTCCCATTTTGATGTGCAGTATTAAAATCAAGTTAACATGTGATTGTTATGGTAACTGAAGCTAAGATTGTTTCATAATAAGAATCGCAACACATTTAAAGAGTCATAAAAAAGTCATAAAAAAGGAGCTATCCGTGAATATTTTGAGAAGCCAGTTGTGGCTTATCCTTATGCCTGCTCTGGCCGGTCACATGACCTGCTATTCCTAAAGACTGCAGGGCAGGGTCAAAGATAAGTACTCGTCCGCTCGTCTGAGACGAGTAAAAATAGAGGAGGACGAGTAAATATGCTTGTGTACTTGTCCGTCAGACTAGTAACAAATCTAAGTGAAAATATTTACTTTAATTCAGAAGTCAGTTTTATAACAAATTTGTATCAGTTTAAGGATAAAATTGTCTAAAATGTTTACAAAATAAACATAGTCCCCTGTTTGTGTATTGAGTTATTGTTTATGTAAGGGCCTACACTGGTCTTTTTATTTTAAGAATGTTTACATAAGCCCCATGAGTTATGATAAGGAAAATTATATCTCCAGACACATTCTGTGACTTTTTGTTGCTCTGTTTTTGTTATCTCACCTGTTTCTTTAACATGTCTTTAAGACTTTCTTAAACTCAGTGACCTTTTGATTAACTTATACCTGAATCACCGGAAAATCAGGAAAACAGAAAGCTCCGCTTCTAGTACCTCTAATCGAATGGGGTTTTTTTCTAAATGCTCAACATTTAAATTTTATGATTGGTATTCCATTCACTAATTTACTTGATGGCTGCGTGGTAACTGCTTTAAATCACTTTCGAAGAAAGATGAATTTTTCAAGGGTAATAATAGTGCTGCATGGATATAAACAAAATTGCGCACAATATTCAGGACGAGTAACTTTTGGGGAGGACGAGTAACTTTTGAAAGATACTAGTCCGTGGACTAGTAACATTTTTTGCTTATATTTGACACTGCTGCAGGGCATAGTGCCCTGCCTTTCACATACAGCAGTTTTGTAAAGACAGGATCCTTCGCCTCATTGCCATGTCCTCCTCCTGTCCTAATTAGCCGACCAAGTGCATGAAGCCCCTTTCACAGATTCACGGTTTTGCCATGAAACCACCGCTGGCAGGTTGAATTACAGAATCCGCCCCTGTTCGCCGACTAATCGCCTGCTTTTTACGACATATCGTCAATTACGGGGGATCTGGTCGATGTCTGTGGCCAAATCAAACTTTTGATTTGGCTCCAGGCAGCCAAGGCAAACAGTCAACCGCCGTTATGTCTGAGTATTTACTTTGTATTGCCTTGAATTAACAAGTGTAGCCTTACGTTTAATCCTTGATGCCTTCAGTTTTCCTTGTTTCCAAGGGTGAAACTTGTCAAGCCGTCGACATTACATTACTGCGTGTCTCCGTTCATTACTGCGTGTCTCCGTCCATGAAAACTTCATGAACAACCAGATTCCTACGAAAAAACAGAGTATTTCCGTATGATTTCCGCTGTTTTTCCGAGGATAAACCTTGAAATACTCAAGGAAAACCGCCGTAATGCACTGTCAGGCCATCCACGGCAATACCACGGCAAAACGGGCGATGTGTGAAAGGGGTTTAAAGCCCCAATCACCCATCCGTCGATCCTGAGGCTTATAGTTCAATTGTATATCAGCTAGGTATATGCCTGATGACCCAGTAAAGTAAATTTTGAAAGCATTCTCCTTGTTTACAAAGCACATCGATCATTGTTTGAACAATGGTGACTTGGTGAACAGCTGTGGTGCTGTTCAAGTTAGATCACTGTTTACATATTAGCCATACAAGTAGTTTGGAAATTCGCCTCTGTTCTTTACTGTTTCGGAAGGTGAAACTGATTTTTTTAAATGGCTTCGTAATCAAGTTAACACAACAAGGATTTATTGAGGACGACCGACGTCTTTATTTGCGGATGCTTTGCCGAATGACGGGAAAACACTCGCTGAACAGCATTTAAAATTTTTTGTTATTTAGATGTCTTATACTGTGTTAGCGAAATGTGTTGCTTCTGTTTAAGTTTACAAAGATGTGATATCTAAGGCTGCTGTTCAATGAACTTCAGTTCATGACCCTTTCCAATTATTTGAAACTATTTATTCTTGAATTTGAAAAGACATACTTTTGCCTGTCTGTTAATATTACATCTGCCTCGGTATCACCTTCTTAGGAATTGTTTTAGTCCCATCGTAAGTGGTTTTTGTATTGCCACGCTGTTAAAAGAATATGTGGCGCACAAAATAATATTCCTCACAAGTTTATGATAATTTTATACTTTATTTCCAGATTGTGATGCATTTCAAGCTGATATGAATCCTCAGTATATGAACCAGGCGCCACCCCCTGGAGGGTATGGGCAGGCTCCTTATGGGGCCCCTCAGGGATTTGCACCCCCTGCTGGACCAATGGGACAACCAATGGGACAACCAATGGGTCAGCCTGTGGGCCAGCCATTGGGTCAACCAATGGGTCAGCCCATGGGTCAGCCTCGACCAATGGGCCCAGGAATGATGCCCCCAACTTCAGTGCAGAATGGACCCAGTGGCCCCGGCCAACCCCAAAGACCGATGGGTCCTCCAGGTTGGTGTTCATTTGTCATTCAACTTATTCTCTAGAGTTTGGATCCAGCTCTAGCCTAGATACATATTTTATTGAAAAAAGCCAGAAAATCCACCACAAAACCGTCACATTGTGCAAATCTGTTTCACGGATGACGTGATGTGTCTCAGAAATTGGCGCCACACAAAAGATTGTGCCCACTCAGACACCACGGCCGCCTGGTGGAATTGGAAAATTTTGTATGTTGCAGAGCTGTGGCTGTCTGCAGCATGTATCGTATCATGGATACGATGTCGAGGTATGCATCGTATCGTGGGATAGGTGTATCGTGACACCCCTAGTTTCAATACTCCTGACTTTATTAGCTTATCAAGTACCGTAATATGGGGTGAATTGGGACAGTTTTGGCAGTTTTTCTGTGATAACATGGGCAAAAATCAACTCAGAAATCGAAATATGGTGTCAAATTGTGTCCAAGCAGAAGGCCTAACTTTCCATAGGAGCTTGAAATGCTATCTTAAATTGCTTAGGCTCAGGGCCCCAAAAACCACTGTCCCAATTCACCCCACAGATTGGGGTGAATCGGGACACTCCATTATTTCAACAATCAATACTTCCTGGCTTCTTTGAGTGATTGCTTATCATGACTAAACATTAGAAAACATCTTCAATTTGCTAAATATTTATTTTGAGGAAAATCTGAAATCAATAGCATTGATAATATTCAAATTATAAAAAATGTGATAAATGACAGAAAAGTATCAAAAACCGTAGTTATCTGCATATTTTTTAGGTGATTAATAATTCTGAACTAAATCCATAAAAAATGATGCCAAGTTCAATAATATTAATCAAAAAGCCATGCTAGTACATTCAAATTAAAAGTGGTAGAGTTTATTTTAATTATTCCCAAAACTTTGCCATTGACCTGGATCTTAACCCACGATCAAACATACATAGTCCCATATCTACACTACTGCCCTGAATCCCTGATACCATTATATATTGAAAAAAAATTTCCTGCAAGTTTGATGGCTCTGGTGTTTATATTTTTTTAGGAATATGCAAAGTTTTTCCAGCATGTAAAAATCCAAATTATGCAGGGCCATGTTTGAGGTGCTGCAGCTCCTCACTGCCTGCAGTTAGAAGTATGATATTCGATCACAATATGCGTGTATATGTGTACTATACATGTGCCAAAAATGAATTCCCTAGCTTTATTGAAAGTAGTATATCTTTGAAGATATAATACACGCCCCTGTTCTGTCCCGATTCACCCCTGTGTCCCTATTCACCCCATATTACGGTACATAAATACAGACCTAATTCCCCAATCACGTCCACCACCTAAAAAGTTGTGAGATCAAAATTACGACGTTTTCAAGTGTCTGGTAGTTATGTAAAACAAAATCTGGTTCTCCGTGACTTTTTGTCCTCCTGAAATGTTTGAAAATTGTGGTGTGCTCTTTTCCAGGGAACTTCGGCGGTCCTCAAGGCATGAAGCCACCTGGTCCTCAAGTATCAAATGGACCTCAGATGTGAGTAATATGAATATTTTGAAACTTCCTTGAATCACTTCTCATGCCATTGAAAAATGCTGATATTTTGTTTGAAATTTTGCAGGACCCCTGGCCCTCCTGGACCTTATGGAAATCCCCCAGCGTCCATGAATGGCCCCGGCTCAGGTCCCCCTACCAGCCAGGTAAATGTTAATTGACCTGGAAATGTATGTCAATTTGTCCCCAATGAGAAATTCACAGTTCAATTCCTGACGTCCTGGTTTACCTTTAAAAAGGTTATTAAAGGGCCTGAAATTGTGATAAAAATCTTACCAGATTCCATAAACAATCATTGGTCTTTGTGGCTCAAGTGATGGATATGCGATCAGTTGGTGATTGGTATGATATTAAGGTGGATCTTTGCGTCTATGTTAATTTTTCTTCAACTGAGAATTATTTTCTTCGATGTCATCTTAATCTTAACAGTTTTCCCCAGATTCTTGCCAGTCTTTGGACTCTTTTAACTCTTATCGATGGTCAGGAACAAGGTCAAAAATGAAATACCCTAAGTCTGATTGGCCTTTGTATCGTTAGATGTATGTGATCATGCTTTATATGAGTAACATTGTGTATTTTCTTTTGCAGATGGCTGGCATGAATATTGGTGGCCCTCAACGAGGGATGCCTAATAACACTGGGCCCCCGGGTCCCCCCTCCAACTTTGGTCCTCCCAATAGCAACAGTATTGGCCAGATGCCTCCTCGGCCTGGCATGCCCCCTCCGTCCAGTATGACTGGACCCCCTTCTTCAGTGCCTAACATGATGCAACCCCCGACCTCCTCAGCCAGTGGTCCCCAGGGTTCAGCTCCGGGAATGCCACCTCTGCCTAATTCCATGGGAGGAGGTATGGCCCCTCCTAACGCCATGGGTGGCATGCCACCTCCTAATTCAATGGGAGCCCCTCCTAATTCCATGGGTGCACCACCAAACATGATGGGAGGCCCTCCACATTCGATGGGTGGTCCCCCCAATTCAATGGGTGCTCCCCCTAATTCAATGGGTGGTCCTCCCAATTCAATGGGTGGTCCTCCATCAATGGGTGGCATGCCTCCTCCTGGTGGAATGGCTCAACCGAATTCAATGGGAGGTATGCCACCCCCTCCAACGTCAATGGGTAGCATGCCTCCAAATTCGATGGGTATGCCTCCAAGTTCTATGGGTGGTATGCAACCTCCACCAGGTTCAATGGGTATGCCACCACCTCCTAACGCCATGGGTGGTGTCGGAGCCCCACCTGGTCCAATGGGCATGCAACAGGGACAGATGCCTGGTCAAATGCCAGGGCAAATGCCTGGGATGCCCCCCAACAACATGGCCGGAATGAGGCCTCCCCCTGGTGGCCTCCCTGGACAGCCTCCTTCACAACCTGTTCCGCAGATGGGAATGCAGGTCGGCAGCTCCACCCCAACTCCCATGATGCAAGGGGCGGGAGGAACCTTCCCTGGCCAACAGCCCGCTTTCACTCAAAGACCAGGTGCACCCCCTGGTGGCCAACCTGCTCAGCCGAGACGTCTAGACCCTGATCAGATGCCGAGCCCCATCCAGGTTACGGAAGATGACAAGCGAACAAGAACTGGAGTGTTCCAAACCGGCAACAAGGGTCTGGTGCCTCCCCTCGTTACAACTGAATACACCTGTGAAGACCAAGGTATATCCATGCTTCCTATCTGTTGTACTTGTATGCGTACATTCTGCACTCATGTAGGTCCCAAGTGTCCTGAAAGAGTAAGAAAAACTGATGAACTTGAGTTTTGTCCTTGAGAAATCCTGGAAAAACATCTTTGCTGTCAGCAAATTAGGAAAAAAATCTGTTGTGTCCACACAGTCTATGCCATTTTGTCAGTTCATTTTTGGACCTTCAAAAATGTTAATTTGCTCTAGAATTGTCCTAGAATTTGATTGGTTCGATGACTGTGAACCCTGTGTTGTATTTTTCTCTGGGATGTAATGTTTTGCTTTGAAATTTCAGGGAACAGTAGTCCACGGTTCCTTCGCTCCACAATGTACAACATCCCCTGCACGGCCGACATGTTAAAACATTCTCATATTCCTTTCATCCTGAATGTGTCGCCCTTCGCTAAATTAAAACCAAATGAGGTAAGTGTGTCTTATAATTGTCTTTTGCTTAAGTTGGCTGCCATAATGGCAGTCTTCAAAATAGTTACAGTGAAAATGCCATGTGAAATATTTTGTATTACTACCGTAATAAATTGTTGTTTCGTGCAACAACTTCTTAATGGGCTACTCCCTACTCCCAAAATCAACTTGAAAGAAAAACTGTTGTCAAAAGAAAAACTGTTGTCGAAAGAAAAACTGTTGTCAAAACACTGTTTTTACATTCATGGATATTGCTTTTGTGCTTAAATTCACAGTAGTTCTGCAACTTATACTTGGCAATATTGACTGCAGATAATTGTCATGCAGGCCCATTCTGATTAAACAGTTTATTTCTTAGATTCTATGTTAATACTCAAGTTGGGCACTTCAAATTTGATGTGCAACCATTACAGGTCAAGCGAGAACAGCTGTGTCAGCTGAATTGGCCAGCGATACTTTTCACATTTGATCAAGCTCAGCCGATGCAAGTTGTTGTTGAAGTTAACATAAGTATTTGTCAACATTTGAAGACATGATTCTATCTTTTCATGACAGGTTCCACCACCCATAGTAGACTTAGGAGAATTAGGACCGATCAGGTGCAATAGATGTAAGGCCTACATGAATCCAAACATGCAGTTCATTGACGGAGGTCGGCGGTTCCAGTGCTGTTTCTGCGGCTGTGCAACTGAAGGTGAGAGGGACAAGAATTATTAGTGGTTATGTGAAGTCCTGACATAGGCCTATCATGATAATATTATTGACTTTAAAGGATGTTTCAGCTGCAGCAAAAGCAAACTGTCCTTTTCAATTTGAATATGAGTGGATAAAGTTGATGGCCTAATACAATATCGTTGTTTAATTTCTTTCATTATATGGGAATTGAGATTATTCTGTGAATTGGTAGTTCTCACTTGATCAATCAATGATATTATCCAACAAACTACATGCAATGAAATATGAATTTCTATATTTTATTTATCAACAGTTCCTCCAGAGTATTTCCAGCACTTAGACCACACGGGGCGAAGGACAGATTGTTACGACCGACCTGAACTCTGCCTTGGGACTTACGAATTTGTTGCCACGAAAGATTACTGCAAAAATGGTCAGCTGCCCAAGCCCCCAGCTTTTATTTTCATGATAGACGTTTCTTATAATTCTGTCAAAAGTGGTCTGCTCCACCTGTTTTGCGATCGACTGAAAACGGACATCTTACCAAATTTGCCAAGGTTTGTATGTTGGCTATCAGATTTTGTGATAGCACATATTTGACCATTATCAATTCAATCTGATACAGTCTGGTTATCAGTAGATTAGTAGTTTATTGACTTGCTAGTTTTTATCACTCATTCAGTTGATTATTGCGATGAGCAAGCAGTTTACTTGCTTGTCTGTCAATTTTAAAGAAAATTCTCATGTCTCTCAATCCTCAGCAGCTTCACTTAATTCTTCTAATCCCGAAGTGAAGTTAGGTCGTGTGTTTGATTACATCAATATCTATATGTACATCATTAGGCCACACATAATTGATTCTTAGCTTCGCGGACCTGCCGACACAATAGAATTCCTGCCGGTGGAAAAAAAACAATTTAAAAAAAAAAGGATTTTTTTTTACATTATAAAAAAAAAGTTCACCTTTCTTTTTTTGTCCTACCGACCGACCCTAGAAAAAGCTAGTTCCTCCGTGGCCTAATGGTTAAGAGTGCTTGTTTGCACAACCACTGGCTCTGAGGGCGTGGGTTCGAATCCCACCCCTGAACTCAATTTAGTACAAGCCTATGGGACATTGAATGTAGGCGGGTTGTATCCAGTGTTCTATGCTGGGGCAACTGAAAGACCCTGGGCATCCCTGAATTAATAGGGTATGTACCAGACTCACAGTCTTCTCATCTCATCATCATACTGCGATCACCTGCCTCGATATAGCTCACTAAGGTGCTGCTGAGTCGTAAAACACAAACAACAAACAAACAAACAACCCTAGAAAAAGTGCCTTGAGAGGATCCGAGAAGCTAGAGATCAATTACGTGTGGCCTTACATGTATATCGACCCACGTGAACTGCCAAAACTGGCCTTTGCGGGCTGCATTTACTATCTGTCTATCTCTATTTCTTTGTATCTTTCTTAATTAGCAATATATTCATTTTGCAGAGAACACGGAATGGAAGAATCTGAAGTTAGGGTCGGATTTGTCACATACGCCAAACAATTGCACTTCTATAATGTCAAGGTATTTCAACTTTAAAATGTATATTCAGCTGAATGTTTTATAAATATCTTAAAAATGTGTGAGGCCACGCATCTTTAAATGTTCATCTGAGCTGTAAGGTGTTGTACTTGGCTGATAAGTTGCACTAGTTTTTGGTAATTTGAAATTCTGGCTATAAACATGTAATAAGTAGCTGTGTGGGATAGATACCAAATCAGAGTTTCAAACCGCATTTGCATGCCTGTTCTGGCAAATTGACTCGTGACATTGTTACATTGTGTCTTGGATGTTTCAGAGTAACCTAGCCCAGCCCCAAATGATGGTTGTGTCCGATGTACAAGACGTCTTTGTTCCTTTGTTGGAAGGATTCTTAGTCAAACCTTCAGAGTCAGAATCTGTTATTGACAGGTGAGTTAAATGACATTACATTAATTGATTAAATTTCTCTAAATAGCCCACACTGGTGCTGATGGGGCGTAAAACACAAAACTCACTCACTCTCTTTAATTGATTAATGACGATTAAATTTAACAGTTAAGTGCTTGCTTGGAGACCCTCACAAGACAAGATGCTTGTCACTACCTTGAGTTTGAAAAGTGTTGTAACTTCAAGCTCAGTCACAACAATATGGTCTTCATATTGTTGGTTAGAAATTATAATCTCATTGAAGAATTGATATGGCAGGGTCCCTACCGGACAGGGAAAACGGGGAAATTCAGTTGATTATTGCGATGACTCCGATGAGCAAGCAGTATACTTGTCTGTCAATTTAAAAGAAAATTCTCATGTCTTTCAATCCTCAGCAGGGAAAACATCAGGGAATTTGAAATTTGGACTCAATATTCAGGGAAAACGCAGGAAATTTGGTTTTACATGTGTCGATGCGTGAAATATGCACTCTATTTTGAGCAAATATCCCTAAAAATTATAATTTTTGGTTTACAGTTCGCGGAGGTAACACAACAATAAACTTGAATGATATCAGGGAAAATGTCTGAAGCAGGGAAAATCGAGAGAAAATACAGGCAATTTGCTCGCCTAGGTTCAGTTGGTACCCTGAATGTACTACGGATATGTTGGTGCATAACTGTTAAACTTAAACTCTTTATTGTCCTTCAGCTTGTTGGAGCAGCTCCCAAGAATGTTTGGAGATAGCCGAGAAACAGAAATCGTCCTAGGACCAGTGATAGCAGCCGGGTTGGATGCCCTGAAAGCTGCCGATTGCACGGGAAAACTGCTCATCTTCCACTCGTCTCTTCCAACGTTTGAAGCCCCTGGGAAGCTGAAGAACAGAGACGACCGCAAACTACTTGGCTCAGAAAATGAAAAGGTATCGTCAGATAATGTCATTTTGATAAGTTATTTTCTGGTTTTGTATATAAAGGCCAACTATATAATGATGTCATGACAATATTAAGAGGTGTAGTTTCTAAGGAACTTGCTTGGACTATTTGGGAGGTTTTCAAAATATCAACCCAAAAAATTAAGAATCACAGCATTATTATGATCTGACTTAATTCTGAAACTACATTTAAATCATTGCATTACATGAGAACCCTTTACAAGCAAAACAAGTATTACGCCTATGATCATGAGAAAATAAATATTCAAAACAATTAACTTGCAAAAAAATTCAGAATTTACTTGAGAAAAAATATTTTGAAAGAATAAAAGAGTTCTTTTATTTGATACATTCCTGTAATTCATATGAATAATAAAATATTATAAAAGGACAGTCTCCTATGAATTCATGATTGTAACTTCTTGTGCTAAATGTACAATTGGTGTATCCTCAATTTGGTCCCTAAAACAGCTGTGATTCTTTTGCAGACAATTTTAACACCTCAGAACAACTACTACACCAAACTGGGCCAGGAGTGTGTGGCAGCAGGCTGTGGGGTGGACCTCTATCTCTTTCCCAATTCTTACATTGACATTGCTACCGTATCTGAGGTTCCTCGTCTTACTGGTGGCCAAGTCTTCAAGTACACATATTTCCAGGTAAATACTATTGAATTTATATAAATACCACCTAGGGCTTGGCGATATCCCATTTAATATTGATATGGCAATATATATCGTTATTGCAAAATTTTCTGCAGTATCTCATATTGCAACTTTTCTCAGTATCGCCAAGCCCTAATACCACCTCTTATTTGATTGTTTTAATAAAGTACATATACTCTCCATCTTATTAAGTAACAATGAGACTGAAAAGTTATCATAGATAGTTAGATACTCATATAGTTTAAGTGTTTGGAAATATTAAGTCATCAATGTACCTATTGGTGAATGTTAAGGGGAGGTATGGGTGAGAAGGGCACTTTTCTGCAATTTTAAGTTTAATGAACAAAGTTTGGTATAAAAAGTTAGGTTTTAGTTAAATTAGATGATTTCAGGTCATTTTGCATTGTTATGATGAATGGTTGCCATGGTAACCAGTTTAAAAGGCGAAAAAAGGCTGATTTTTACTGCTCACGGGATGTGAAATTTCTGAAGTTACAGACATGATAGAAAAATTTTGAAAAAATTTACAAATGAAGACGGGCAAGACGCAGGGAATTACAGAGCGGATTTTTGATATTTCTTTTCATAGTGTCAGAAATTAGGGTAAAGTAGTCAAAAGTCATTTTTATTGAAAAATTTCTCATTTCTATCGCTACGATGTCATATAATTTTGCAACGAAAAATTTTTTTAAAAATCTGGTCTGTAATTACCAAGACAATTTTTTGAGGATTCCGATGATGTAGGGGAGACGGGGCTATTTGAAGCGCGGGGTTATATGAAACATGGCCTAAATTCAACTTTTAAATTTTTTCCTTACCAATTTGGTACTTTAGGCAGATACTTTGATTATTGGCACACGTTATCACACCCTTAATCATTAAAATTTCCAAAAAGCTAATTCTGTTGGCACGAAAGTTTGTTTTTAGGGTGTCCAAGTAACTTCTTTGCACAGATTTCGATTGGAGTCATTGTAAAGTAAATATTTATATCCAGGTGAACTAACCCTAATTCCAAATGAGCAAACCCACTCCTAATTCTCACCCAGAAGCATTTTGTTATGCGCATTTGATAAGACTGAAAAATAAGACAATACTGTGCTCCAGGTGTGATGGGGTTAGTTGAACCGCACATGATGGAGTTGGCCAAAACACGTTTTTTCTTGCTCAAATTGCCTTGCAAGTCATTGCAACTTTGAGTTATTGCAATTAAGAAGTAATAAAGTGGATATTTGTATTGCAGAATTTTTTTTTTTGAAAAACTGGCTTTTTTACCCAAAACGGACAAAAAATAAAAATTACAGTATACGATATCTTTTCAAATAAGTATTTTACTAAAGCTGGTAGTCATCATAGGGATAGCAGTAATGCAAAAGAAAACCCTGTTATAAGTAGTTGTCTGAGAAAATTGATGGTGCTTCAAATAACCCCGGGGGCGGGGCTATTTGAAGCAAAAAAAAAGTTGGAAGTTTGTGTCTGTAACACAGATTTCAAAAATTATTTACAATATCTCATAAGCTAATCATTGAGTTAAACACACGTACTATCACATGCCAAAATTTGGTGTGAATATCTTATGCCGTTAACTCTCCAGAGCAAAAATAAAAACAAGTGCTTCAAATAGCCCCGGTCTCCCCTATCCCACAGGTTCCTACCACAAACGGTTGTCAAGATTTTTCACATCAAGTACAGGGTAAAAGTTGATTTTCACATGTTGCGGAAAATGGCAAAAACGTGACGTTAACGTCATTTCAGGCAATTCACCACTAGATAAAATATTAGCGGCTATTTCTCCAAATCTAATGAAGCTACAGGTACAAAATTTTGCAACGATTTAGTCATCATTGTTATGTTTCACCAAAGTAAATTCCATGTTGCCATGGTAACTACTTTTTTGTGTGGACATCTTTGAAGTGACACAACGCCATTATTTTCTCACTAAAATTTGGCGATGATTTGGTATTTGACACGGCTTTAAGTGATGATAGAGACATATTTTAATATAATTGAAGCTTGGACTGGCTGCCTGAGTTGGTGTTGGTCAAAGATGTGCCATAAACTGAATATGTGAAGCTTACATATTTTTGGGGAATTTCTCACCCATACCTCCCCTTAATATTGAGACTTTCCCTCTAAGTCTTGTTCGCAGATTGTTGTTACATTCTATGGCGTATATCAAATTATGTCTATGGTGCAAGTCATCAGATAGGTGTTGTTCATTGTTATTTGGATAACACTATTGCGCATCTTAAAAGTATTGCTAACATGAGACCAGTGGCTGTATGCCGTTTATTGCCATCAATAACAAACATGTGGCTGATTTTTTGTCCGTCTGAACAAACAAGGAACACCTGGTCCTTTCTCCATGGCCCAAATACATTTCTCGTCGCCTTTGTAATCTTTTGTGAATTGTAGTTGATCTAATGTAATTGGACTTTGTTGTAATTGGTAAAAGGGGGTTAGCTCTGTTTGTAATGCTCTTGGCTTCCAATCACTGGATCCTTATCATACATTCCTCTTTGTTGTAAGTTGTGTTTTATGTAATTGGTCTTTGTTGTAATTGGAAAAGGGAATTACTCTGTCACGTAAAGCAAAGGACAAACATTTGGTCAGTTAGCTCAGCCACAGGCCTTGTATAGGTAAAATTCAAACACTCACCTGAATGGTAGCAGTTTTGGAATAGGCCTAATTGTGGTCCATTTCCAGATTGATTGTATCGGATTTATTTTGCACCTATTGAAATAACATTGCTGTCTTTTGTTTACGTCTGGCAAGATTTGGTGACGCTACAATGTAGCAAACCATTGCAATGCTATGATGTCATGACTCATGAGAGATGACGTCATGATTGACTGCATTGTTAAAAAAATAGTCTCCTACTATAACTTTACAAACTGCAGCTCAGTTGCAGGCTTCCAATCGGGTCGCGAGGACCTGTGTTTGACAGTAGTTTCAATCATTCTTCACGTCATTGCTGTGTCCTCCTCCTGTCCTGATTAGCCTGCCAAAGTGCATTAATACAGGATGTGAAGCCCAAATCATTCACCCATCCATCCATGTTGTAAACAGTATTTGATGTAGTTGGGAATTTCTTGTAATTTTAGGCCGATTTGGATGGAGACCGTCTCATTGAAGACCTGAAGAACAACTTGAGTAAACCAATAGCTTTTGATGCCATCATGAGGGTTCGCACAAGCACTGGTATGTTTTCATCAATTACCGTGTTGTTTATTTGTTTAAACTTTAATGTAGTGTATGGAAATAAAGTACAAATTCATTGAAAATAGATTTTAAATCTTGCAAAAGCAGTAATCAAATAAATGGAATTCTGATTTGTTAGACACTCAGTATGACTCAAGTGTTAATATCGATTGAAATTAGCAACATCACTGCCGCTACAATGTTATTAAATTCAGTTCCTCTGTTTGTTTTCACTTTCCAGGCATCAGACCTGTAGACTTTCTAGGAAATTTTTATATGTCCAACACGACAGACGTAGAATTAGCGGCTTTTGATGCTGACAAATCTGTAACTGTTGAGGTGAAACATGACGACAAACTGAACGAGGCAGAAGGAGCGTATATTCAGGTAAGTTTGAAAAAAGCTTTTCTTGTCATGGAATTTGTCTTTTCTGTTGTGCAATAAAAATTGTCTGGTGGCAGTGAATGGAAGCAGATTTTTTTTGGCATATTGATAATTACCGCACCATATTTATCTAAGCTGCATTACAGTTACTGATGTTTACCTAGAACTTCTCAAAATATTGAGTATTTTTATCACGTATACACAAACATTTTCTTGTGCCTGCAGGATGCTTCTGCATTGCAAATTGACATACATGTAAACCCAATTATCAAACACTAGACAACCTGACCTAGATATTACTAGATATTATTACCCCTGGTATGTATAATAATATTTATTGTATTTTATGCACAGGCTGCAATTCTCTACACCAGTGTGACAGGACAGCGAAGATTGAGAATAATCAACAATGCATTCAACGTCTGCTCACAGTATGCCGATTTATTCAGGAACTGCGAGCTCGATACATATGTCAATTACATGGCCAAACATGGTGGGTGTATTTCTGCTTCGATTATATTGCAAATATTTGTTTGTGAACATGGGCTGAATCAGCCACTGATTTGTTAAAAATTTGAAAGTTAAGAAGAATTTATTCTGGAAGATTTCCCGAAGTCTTATAAAATAGTCCAAATAGCTTAGTGTTCATGTGCTTTCCTTTGCGTGAGCAGCCTTTGAATTAATTATAATTTTATAATTTTTTTCAAACAAAATTTCCATAGGATTTAAAAGATGGAAGTTGACCCTTATATATAAATTGTAATCTGCACAAAGTTGAAATCACTTAATATGTGCTGTTCTTTGCGTGATATTTGCAGTATGTTTAAGTTGGTATCATATTAAACAGACTGACATCTTGTCCAATCCATGTCCCATGTGTCATAGTTGTTGTATTGGTCAGTATTGGGCCTAAACCTATTCGACAAATTTGATTAAGTAATTACGTAATAATTGGCTCTACTCTTTCTGTTTCAGCTATAAGAGGCATTCTTAACAATAACCCCAAGGCAGTTCGAGAAAATCTGATGAACCAATGTGCCCAAATTTTGACGTGCTACCGGAAAAACTGTGCGAGTCCTTCGTCAGTTGGTCAACTGATATTACCCGAGTGCATGAAGCTTCTGCCTCTCTACATGAACTGCATCATCAAGAGCAATTTGTTACAAGGAGGTGAGTGAAGATTAACAATTGAAGATGCTTGAATGATTTTGAAATTTTTGATAAGGGATTTTCAACTACAAGTTAATCGGGGGGGGGGGGGGGCTATGTATTAAAGTTACTCTGAATGATGGGTTGGGTTGGAACTAAATTTTCTCTAATTTTTACATTATATTGTACATTGTGGTTATGTTGGTAAGTGTGCAAAATTTCGTTGCTGTACGATTATTTTTTCTTGTTGAAATGACTCAACAAATGCACCAAATGACCCCTGGATTTATTTCGGGTACGCATGGAAAAAAATCTCCAGCCTGATTGCTTTCTACTTGTGACGTCATCACAATTGTAAGAATTTGTTAACTTGTAACTATATATTTATAACAATGGGTATTGTGACGTCATCTGCAATGGATGTGCTGGAGGTTGGAGGCACAATCAAGAAAAAGTAAAAGAAATAAGCCAATAATTTATGTAATCAAAGAAAGCTTTCAAAAATTGGTTTTAAATGTCAATCATTAAAAGTTTATGTTGTAAGGTACAGAAAATCGCTCATATTTAGTACAGGATTTTATCATTCGGGGTAACTTTAAGGGATATATGATCAAGTGGTTGATAAGGCTACTGTCTATTTTTGTTTGAAAATACTTGGTGGTATTTACAATTAATTTGCACCAAATTCAAAACACCTCGCATGCCGCCAGGCTTTGAATCTTTGGATTCTTGTTCATTAATGTGTCTCGATACACGATTAAGGTACAATATGTGCATGTAGACATATCTTGATGTCTCTATTTATCATAATTTCGTCACTACCCCATCTAGAACTAATGGAGACAAAAAAAATTCCCCTTATGTTGGCTCTTAGAAGATATATTTCTCTTTTACTAAGATCTGAGTATTCATCTACAATATGTTATACATTTTCAGGTTCAGACATTTCAACAGACGACAGAAGTTATTTGATGAACCTGGCAAACGGCATGGCAGTCAAGGACTCTGTTGCGTTTTTCTACCCAAGACTTCTCCCCTTACACGAGTTGGACTTGGAAACCACGGCTCTCCCTACAGCAATCAGGTGTTCGTACGAACGGTTAAAAGAAAGCGGAGTTTACCTTTTAGGTGGGTGGTGCTTGGATCTTTTCATGATTAATGTTCTCACGGCAGATATTTATTTTTTTCTCGGAAAATGGTTTGTAATGTCAGTGTCATTAGTAGGCCTAACTTTTCCAATAAAAATACACAATAAGAGAGAATGGATATGGAAAAAAACTTGAAAGAAAAATATGAAATGCTTGTTCAGAGAATTACTTTTCCAGAAATCTATCATAATTCAATTAGAAATTCTTGAATGAGAATTAATTTTACAAGATTGTAGTTCTTCAGCATTGCTGATTTGCCAAAATCAGATTTTGAATTGAAGTTGTCTTATTTTCCAGATAATGGTCTTATACTGTACCTCTGGATGGGTATTGCTGTCAGTCCAGAATGGGTGCAACAAGTTTTTGGTGTGCAATCAGCTGCTCAAATTGATATTGACATGGTATGTATACAGTTGAAGCCTCTTTCTTTGATTCTTTCACAATCTTATGCCATACAAGATGAGAAGTAGAAATGTGAGGTCCTCAGGAGTTTATTTATGAGTTACTTTCCTTGATAAACATCCAATGTCTGCCGTTTGTGATTAGCTTGTTTGAAATTATTTCTGAAGTAACTGAATTATAATATAGATAGATAGATTTATTTTCGACATTGTGTGTTACTTTGTTGCAAAATAAATATATAGATTATACTATAAAGATAGGTAACAAGCACTCTTAGAGCACAGCACCGGCCATGCCGCACATGCTTTATCCGTGGAATCGAAATGATCAACACACATGTATGGTGGATGACAAAAAGATAATTTATTTATTTTATTTTTCCATTAGCTGTTGGACGTTGGGTTATTTTCTATTAATACCAGAAATATATTGCTCATAAAACTGTTTCTTTTCATTTTGCCTCAAGTTGCAGGTACAAAATTGTTTTATTATTCTATTCATTAATATTCACAGTCTTGATTTTTCTGGAAATGATGTTTATTTTGTAAGATATGTCAATACTTTTGTTTCCCAAAAAATATTATTTTTTGCATGGAGTTTAAATTGGAATTAAATAAGTATGAAGCTGATTGAAAATATTGGGTACAAGCTGACAGATGACAGGTAGATGTGAAAGTGAATTGCACTTTAGGCCCAAATGGTGAGGGCAATTCAGCATTGAACCGCAATTATTAATTGAAATGGAGCTGAAACAATAAAAGATGTGTAATACCCTGCACAGGGCACTGCATATATCTCAATTGTCTGTTGCAGTGCAGTGACAGCTCCAATACACAAGAAAATGGCGGCTCAAAATCAGCCTGACTGACCCAGCGCTGGGTACTAGAAGGGATTATTATAAATCGAATAATATTGCATTAAAGTACTGAAAAGAGCTGAAAAGACACAATTGGCAGAATCTACGATGTTATAACTGAGAAATACATATAAATTAAACCCTTGGAATGTTCTGGTTGAGCCAGGAGGCTCGTGACTCACATCTGATGGATATCACTGCATAACCGGCCTATGCATAGCATAGCATGGCCGGTAATTATGGTTAAGTGCAGCCCAGTTTTGAATTTATTTGAAATGTTTATGACAACAAATTAAAATTCTTATTGGGCCCTTAATGCCCTCAATACTTCTCCTGAAGTGCAGAACAAAGCTAAAGCCCAATGTGATAAATAGTAAGGGAGAAATAGTTGTTAGTTCTTCAAGATGTGTCCTTGCATTGACCTGCCATATAATTTCTAATCTTTATTCTCATTTCAGACAAAGTTACAGGAGCTGGATACTCCCTTGTCAAATCGAATTAGAGATATCATCGCAGGCATTAGAGAAGAAAGAGGAAAACACATGAAGGTGGGTTTTATTATTCTAGTATTTTCATTCTTATGAGGCCAGGAATTTATTAGGTTTAACACACAATAGTCAGTAAAGTATGTTGGTGTCTTCGCTTCACCACCATTTTAATATGCTCTCCCAGCAATGTTGCAGACTGCAAAATTTGGCAAAATATATTGCCCATTTTGACCTTAGAAATTGGTTGTGGCAGCCTGAAAAAATTGAATAAACCGTGTATATGAACTGTATGAAGGCGCGGGGAACCCTAATAGGCGTATTTATTCTTGCCCAAAAACAATGAAGTCACCACTTTGGTGCAGTGATTCTCGCTTACCCGTTGGTAAATTTTCAATGTGTGCGTGGAGGGAAAGTGGGCCCAAGGGAAGGGAAGGAGCTAGTTAACTGGACAAGAAGATGATGGCTGAAACGCTTGCTTTGTGCGTCTTCAAGTGGGGGTGCATTACGGTCAAATTTTGGCATTAAAATGATGACGCTGCCTTTTTGAAAGTTATTTTTTAACGAAGTAAAGACGCAAGATGACATTGATGACATTTGAAAGACTTTTAAAGGTATTTAACTATGACTTTCATAAGAGAAAATTATTTTTGCGATGTCTTGTATCTTGACAATTCTTGTACATTTAGAATTAAGATGTCAGCCTTAAAAACGGGCCGAATTCATTTTAACTTAAAAGTTAAAAGGATTGCAAACATTTGGTAGTTTTACCGACTGAAATTTAGTATTTGCTGGACATTTACCTAAAACGGGGGGAAAATCTTCAAGGCCATTTCAATCATTCCACAAGTCCACTTTCACTCAGTGGAACACCTTTTCACAGCTGAAAAATTATGACGCCTAAAGAATTGTGTCAAAACAGTAAATTTTTATTTCAGTTGCTTGCAAGTTAGAATTCTATATTATCAACACTATTCCAGTAGCAGTATGTCATCTTCATGTAATTTCAGTTTCATGGCAACTTATTGTTTCTTTGATTCTTGCTTCTGGGCTGGGTTTAGGCCTTGGCTCTGTGTTTTACAATGAGTTGCAAAATATTGTGTTGTCAAGTTCATTTTCTGTGTGTGAAGCTTACCTTGCTCTTCAGTTTTACCTCTTAACCAATTTTCCAAGACTCAAGATATTTTCTTCCTTTCTGAACCTATTTTAAAATTTAATTAATGAAAGAGGCCGGACATCTCTGGGACAAGTGCACAAATCCATGTCAAATTCTGTGCAGCTGAATTGATTACCTAACAGAAACTCCTTCTTAAAGTGGCATGAGGGATACATTTTCTCATCGAAATACATTCCTACAATGCAAAAGTGGATATTTTATTCCAAAGGTGTCTGAATTTATATCTTTAACTCCACTACAAACCTAAAATTGCTTGTAACAGCTTCGGCACATGTGACCCTAATCTGTTTACTAGAGTTAGAATAGCATTGCTGTCAGCTTTTGAAGTGCACCAAAATGATTTTTGGTATCTTTTAAAGCCAAATTTATTGTCTAAAGTTATCTTCTGACCTTGAAATTTCACAAGAGTACCGAGAAAATGTCTATTCTATGGATAGCACTGGCTTCTCAAAGGAAATATTATTCATCCCCTCATGCCACTTTAACTGCATCATTCCTGTGGCCAGAGGTTTTATGTGCTATGTTGTCCATTATGTACATGATTTTTTTTACTAACTTTTTAGACCAACGGAGAGACTTTTCTTGAAAGATACTCTTTGGAAGTTCTGTATCCATGTTTCAATTGTATCCTCCTTCATATTTCAGCTGGTCATCGTTAGGCAGAGAGACAAGTTGGAGCCGATGTTCCAACAATACCTCATGGAAGACCGCAGCGCAAATGGATCCATATCATACGTAGATTTCCTCTGTCATATTCACAAAGAAATCCGCAATTTGCTCAGCTAATAGAAGCGTCTGAGCACTCTAGGTCAAATATTAAGCACTGTCTGGAACCAGTGTTCATTATTATTATATATGGTTTGAGGTCATTATCATTAATTATAGTGTTATGAACACATTGTGTAAAATAATCATTACTTTTTTTTTCTTTTTTGTTGGCCCCGTCTTTAATTATTCATTGAATTGACTCAATTTAGAATGAAACCAAATGTGACGTGAAGATAAAACAACTGTCTTTATTTATAACAATGTAACAATGTAAATCACATGGGCTACACAGGTAACTAATTTTTTTTCAGTATAAATCATTTATATATATACATCTTAACACATATGATTATACTTATTTACATAAGTGCAAGGATTTTAGTACATGGAATGCAATGATGATAAACGGTTTTTGAACAAGTGGAAAAATAGGAATGATTGGTTTTGTTGTTAGGTTGATGCAAGTGACGTGCAACTGTGGTGTGTGTGATGACAGGAGATTTCTCTTGAATAAGTGTACAGGTAGACACAATTAAGGCCGGAAAAGCACTCCTCTGGCCCATGTATATACAAAGAAATTGGCTTGTAATTACAGGATTATATTTATTCTACCCTCATGGCTATGACTCGTAGCTTTTGTGTAAGACAATTACTAGGAATGGCATTTTGCAACACATGATGTTACGGTGTTCTGATATCAATTCAATTTGTCAAAGTTACTCCCCTTTTCCCTGCATAAAAGATCAGACTAAAACTGATTACTGTGTTGATATACTGAGGAAAATGTGTACGTTTTAGTTTCGTTATAAATGCCATTAAACCTAAGATTGAATTATGTTACCTGGTTTGACCGCTAGCTTTACGCAGCTGGGGTCCTTCAATGTCTCCCAAATCTAACTACAAGAGCATGTGCCGCTAATTAACCCTTCAGTATGCTGCACCCTCTTCTTGAAGTCAGTTTTAAATGATTATCTCCCCTGGGAAAATGTTGCTTGTTATTGTTCTGTGCTATAGAACATGTGACCATAGTATTGCAATTTATTTATTATGAAAACTATTATAATAAACTTGAGTTAAAAAAAAATCTTTATCTTGTTCTTTTTTAAGTTTGATATTTTAGTATAAGTCAAGGCCAGTGAATCCGAGAGGGGCAGAGTCTGGTCCAGAGGCATGCGAGCCGAGGATAATCCCAGAATATTTTTTTAAATTTTTGTGTGTAATACATCTTTTTTGGCCAAATACTAGGGGGGGGGGGACAGCTGCCCCTTGCCCTTGATTATTTTGATAATTACTTTCACGGACAGTGACTGGAAGACAATGGCTAGTCTACCTGATAACCTGACATACAGTCTGCTTCGGCATATGACTACATTTGGTGACTTTGGTCGATTTCTAACCCAAATGCGGTGGTGATTTACTGAATGAGGATAGACTTGTGCGACCTACGTGTGAGTTTGACTTGTGAAGTGGTATTAAGTGATCATGGTTCACAATGCAGTTAAAATCTGATTTTCATTAAAAGATCTATGTCGGGATAGCAGGCCTCCTAGCAGTTATCCTGAAAAAAGTAGGAGCTTGGCCAAGAAAAAGTAGGATCATTAATTGTGGGAAAGTAGGAGCCTATTTTCAGGCATATTTTGCCCCAAAAACATGACAAAGGAACAAGATATTGTCATGGTTTCTGACGCCTTCATTGAAGACTAGTCAATTTTCCCCCCCAAGATAATAAGTTCCAAAACTTGTTCAAAGAATGTATAATGAGCCTTCAAGATTTTTTCAGTCAAATGTTCGAAATTTCTGACTCAAAGCTTGAACCTTGTCCTATGATGAGACAAGATTTGCCAGTTCACTGAAGTTTACCCTTTCTGGATTTAAAAAAAGTAGGACTGGCCAAAAATAGTAGGAAAAGTAGGATGACTTCTAAAAAAGTAGGAGTGCTAGGAGGCCTGGGATAGAATTCTGTTCCTATTTTGGTTATGGTGCCAATTCCACGAAAGTGTACCGGTTGTTCTACCAACTACATGCCGTAGTGCTGTGGCAAATTGTGTAAAATGCCTCTCTGATTCTTTGAGATTCCTTCAATGTCTTCTCATTGGAGAAGACAATTTTCATTTCAAAGAACATGCTCATGTCCACCGACTGAATCCAACTACACAAAAAAAGCTCATGAGCCATGATGCATCGTAAGCTATCATCCAACAATGCATATTTCATGAACTCCATGCCTGGCCCTTCATGTCCTTGAACAGGCTAAGCCTTCCACCAGACAAGCATTTTTGCATGGCACCTACACAAAAAATGTATATGGAGTTATGTCCATATCTTTTGTTGTCAGATGCAAACACAATTGAACTGCCAGTGAACAATCAGCACAATTTCAACATAAAACATCGCTCATCAATGCATCCATAGGGTTCTTCTTATGCTATATAATAACCATAAAATTAACCTTTGGCCTTAAAAATCATGGATGCTTTCCATGTGAGAAATGATTTGAAGTTCCCACTCTTTTGCCAAGTTCAAATTCAAGGCTTTTTCCAGGTTTTTCAAGGCAGCCGAAACCGATTTTCAAGGTCTAAATCTGCAATTTTTTTCCACCTGAGCTTGCACTCTGGACAGCAGTCAAAGGTCCACAATTTGTTGAAACTTTTCAATTTTGGCTAGAGAGCCCCAAATTCCAAACTTTTTCTAGGTTTTTGGTGGAAATATCACATTAACCAGGTTTTTCCACTGGAAAAGCACAACCCAAAGTTCCGGGTTTTCAAGGTTTTCCAGGTTGAGTGGGAACCCTGTACTGGTCCTCCAAATTGTGACACCTTGATGAACCAAGCAAAAGTAGACCTAAAAGACAGACTTTCATATTTTAGAGCAACTGATGTCTTTTGGCATGCCATCATCTATTGATGTTTTTAGGCCTATGTGTCAATATTTCAATGGAATCTTTTCATTATATTTCAGCTGGTCATCGTTAGGCAGAGAGACAAGTTGGAGCCGGTGTTCCAACAATACCTCATGGAAGACCGCAGCGCTAATGGATCCCTCTCATACGTAGACTTCCTCATTCATATGCACAAAGAGATCCGCAATTTGCTCAGCTAATAGAAGCGGTTGAGCACTCTAGGTCATATATTTAACACTGTCTGGAACCATAGGCATGTATGCTACACAGCTGCATGGTTCTTTACCAGGTTTGAGGTCATTGTTGTCATGTTAATGATCAGTGTTAGGAACACAGAATCATTACATTTTTTGAAGTTGTTGTATTTTATTTTGTTGACCTGGCCCTTTTTGGTATTCTTTGAATTTACTCAACTGAAAATGAAACAATTTGTTGTAAAGATATAACAACTGTCTTTATTTGTAACAATGCAACAATGTAAATCACATGGGCAACACAGGTAACAAATTGAGTTTTTTGCAATATATAAATCATTTATAAATATATGCATCTTAACACATAAATTATACAATATACATATTTACAACAGTGCAAGGATTTTAGTACATGGAATGCAATGATGATAGATGGTTTTTGAACAAGTGGAAAAATAGGAATGATTGGTTTTGTTGTTAGGTGGATACAAGTGACGTGCAAGTGTGCTGTGCGTGATGAAAGGAAATTTCTCTTGAATGAGATCGACAAAATTAAGGCCATGGAAAGCACTTCTCAATAAAATTTTGGCAGACTGCCTAAAAATATGGTTCTTATGGGGAGGTATGGGTGAGAAGGGCACTTTTCTGCAATTTTAAGTTTAATGAACAAAGTTTGGTATAAAAAGTTAGGTTTTAGTTAAATTAGATGATTTCAGGTGATTTTGCATTGTTATGATGAATGGTTGCCATGGTAACCAGTTTAAAAGGCGAAAAAAGGCTGATTTTTACTGCTCACGGGATGTGAAATTTCTGAAGTTACAGACATGATAGAAAAATTTTGAAAAAATTTGCAAATGAAGACAGGCAAGACGCAGGGAATTACAGAGCGGATTTTTGATATTTCTTTTCATAGTGTCAGAAATTAGGGTAAAGTAGTCCAAAGTCATTTTTATTGAAAAATTTCTCGTTTCTATCACTACGATGTCATATAATTTTGCAACGAAAAAAAATTTTAAAAATCTGGTCTGTAATTTCCAAGACAATTTTTCGAGGATTCCGATGATGTATCCCACAGGTTCCTACGACAAATGGTTGTCAAGATTTTTCACATCCCGTACAGGGCAAAAGTTGATTTTCACATGTTGCGGAAAATGGCAAAAACGTGACGTTAACGTCATTTCAGGTAATTGACCACTAGATAAAATATTTGTGGCTATTTCTCCAAATCTAATGAAGCTACAAGAACAAAATTTTGCAACGACTTAGTTATCATTGTTATGTTTCACCACAGTAAATTCCATGTTTCCATGGTAACTAAATTTTTGTGTGGACATCTTTGAAGTGACACAACGCCACTATTTACTCACGAAAATTTGGCGATGATTTGGTATTTGACATGGCTTTAAGTGATGACAGAGACATATTTTAATATAATTGAAGCTTGGACTGGCTGCCTGGGTTGGTGTTGGTCAAAGATGTGCCATAAACTGAATATGTGAAGCTTACATATTTTTGGGGAATTTCTCACCCATACCTCCCCTTAAATTGGCCCAAAAATCTAAATTAAAAATATTTTGTGCCAGAAACTCCCCCCCCCCCAAAAAAATTGTTTTTCCTCCTACACCTATGCCTCTGACCCATACATATAATTATACAGAAAGAAATTGGCATTTAATTACAGGATCGTATATAAACTATGGCTATGAATCATAGCTTTTGGTTTAGGCAATAGGCCTAACTGGGAAGTGACGGTTCTGGTTGTCAGGATTTTGGGCATCCTCAAGTGGACCTTGTTATGTCTTAGTAAAATACTGACAAATCTTGGCCCCAAAATCTGGGCATCTCAGGCTATAGGACGACTAAATGACCATAGTATTGCTGATTATTTATTATGAAAACTATTATAACAAAACTGAGGTTAAAAAAGGTATTTTCTGGTGCTTTTTAACGTTGATATTGATAATTCTAGGAAAGTGGCCCCGTGCAATATTTGCTTTGATAATTTGCTTTCACTGTCTGGAAGACAATGGCTAGTCTATCTATTTAGTGAATACACAACACTTTTTTTTCTTTAATAGCTACTCATATTTCACCCCTATTCATCCTGGGTAAATAAGACACTTACGGCAGACAAGGAAAGCAGTATAAAATCTGTAAGTGATCATAGTTCACCTGTTCAAAATTTGATTTTAGATATAGTGGCCATTTGGAGCAGCCATGTAATATATTTCATCACAGAAAAACAACATTCTCTAAAACAGTCCACAAACATAGTTTTTCAAGTTATAACAGAGAATTAAATATATAAATATATATACATGCAAGTGATCACAGCTCACCAGTTAAAATCTTTTTTAAGTTATATTGGGCAATTATTTCATATCCCATTTTGATTAGCCAAACTACAATAGTATAATACATTTCGCAACAAATGTATCTACTCTTGTTGAGACATGAATAGATTTTCAAGTGAAAGTAAAAATGGAATGACTCCTGAAGGAGATATATAATACTGTATTAATACGAAGAACTAATAAACTTTCAAAACATCACTTCAAGTGTTGTTGAGCTGATGCATCAAATGACTGTCGTCTTTACAGAATTTTGCTCATCTTCTGTCTCTGGTGCTTCCGTCCACTCTTCATCTTTCGAAGGGCCCGCGACACTGGAAATAATTGCAAAAAATCACTTCAGTAAAGTTGATGTGGCCTGTTTGACAGTGTTTGTGTTATTATGGTAAATAATAGTATGATGACTTCTTACTTCTGTTTACAATAGAACCAAAAGGCTTGTGAATACATTTTGCTGACTGAACCGAAGTAAAGCACTGGCTCAACCAGTATTAGGCCTGGAACCAGTACAAATCCTCATAATCTTAAAGACAACTTAATTAAGCAAGATTCACTCACTCTTCTGAAGACTCTTGGTCCTTGAGATTTTTGAGGTAAAGCAATCTCTCGGCAGCGTTGTTCTGCAGCTTCTTCCTCATGTCTGGGTAGATCTTCAACACTTCCATAAAATCTCCTTTGTCGAGAATGTGGATGTCGCAGATCTCTTTGGCCGTCACCGAAGCAACTCTGGTTCGGTTCGTCAGAAGCGAGATTTCTGAATTCAGAGCAGGAGCAATATTACACCATAGCATTCATAACACAAGAATTAGGGGAGAGTGCCCTAAAAGGCACCGCTTCCTAAGAGGTGCACCCCTGTGTTTTGCAGCTAATAATAGATTTTTTGGGGTGCTCCAAACATATGATAAGTCAAATATTTTGATTATCTAATTATTTCATCAGATTTTCTAATACTGCTAAGCATAGGTGCCCAGAAACAAGGACCGGGTGAAAATGGCTCCATTTCTTATAACATTTCCATGATTTTGAGCCACTGTACCGGCAATAATTGTGGTGGTGATGGTGCAGAGACTACAACATGTCTTTCTCTGCTTTCTTTTCTATCAAATTTCGGAGAACAATTTCCAAAAAGCCCCATGGTTTTGGAAAAACGACAAAAATAAAGAAACAAACACTGTAACCTAAAAGGCACACCCAGTCTAAATCCTGCATTATAACACTCAGAATAAAAAACCGGCTTCCAATAGGCTATTTTTCCAAATACTGACCAAAAAAAATTCTTTGCAAAAGAAATATTTTTAATCAATAATAAACTGTAATTCATGTTAAATGCGAGGTATGAAGGGGTGTGCTTTTTAAGAACAAAGCAACTCAGAGTAAATTATGGGGTGCCTTTTAGGCATCATGGGGGTGTGCTTTTAAGATACAGGTGCCTAAAAAGGACCTTTTTGCCCCAAAACTGTTTCATCCTGTAAAAAGATGAATAATGTGTAATACTTTGTATCCTAGGCATATTTTGATAGAAAATGCCTTTGTGCACAATCCAGTAACTAACTGATACATTTATTAGTGAACATAATCCTGATATTCAAGATCTCCCTTAGGGGGTGCGTTTTGGGGCACTCTCCCCTACTATATATAAGGACGCAGGGATATCTGGCACAGATATCTGGTGCAGATATCAGAATTTATCAGAACCGGATATCCTGGTTGCTCGAAAATAAGTGAAAAGCTTTAAAATTTGGATAAAATATAAAAATTTCTACAAGATCAAAGTAAACAACATGATAATATTATTTATAACTGTCTTCAATATTCAAATTTAGTCACAAAACGTAAAGAAAAGCATTCCATTAAAGAAGCTGCGAATGCTGCCAAACTTTCTTTTTTTTGCATTTATTATCCGGTTCCTACTATCTGGTATGATCTGGCAAATGGTCATTGGTGTTGCCGGATTATCCGGTATCCGGCTATTTTCACTATGCGTGCATCACTAGGAATTACTTAATTGTAAATTTCATAAATTCCAGCATTGATAAGTGCACCTAAATTTTCTGAATAACCAGTAGTTATTAATCTTTTAATTATAATGGTATGCTCTATTAAATCTTGCACAAGAATTACACAAATAGACATTTTCAGGATAAGATTATTACCTCCAAAGTGTTGGCCATCATACAGTGTTCGTACAAATTCGCCATTTGGCAAGTTGATATCAACTTTCCCATGTTCTATGAAAAACATGCAATTGCCCACTTCACCTGCGACAAAAAGTAAAGAGTTATGAGCATGTGAACCATTATAATGCAATGTCAATGATGAATCAAATTAAAACTAATCTGTATGTTACAGGTGGTATTTTACTGTACAATTACTCCACATTTTGTATGCTTGACTTTACAACTAAAGTATACATTTTAAATTGTTTTCCATTACACTATCTATTTACCTAATATTATGTTTAATTATTTGATCAATATGAATACAAACAGTACAGATGAAATGTTAGTCTATAAAGTTTTCTTATAATATCAATTATATCATTTTGTGAAATATCAATTAAAAGACCACAGAGTACGAACCAGCCTGAGCGATGACATCTCCAGGAAAATAAACTTTAAGCTGCAGTTTGGACACAACCTCCACCAAGAATTCTTTCGGAGCACTAGCCAAAAAGTCAACCTTCCTGAGAAGGCTACTGCAGGTGTAGAGAAATATTTCCTGAAAGTACAAAATGATATTGATGTAGAAGTGAAGACTTGAATATAGAAGTTGGCCCCTATTAGTCACAGGCACCACCAGAAACAATCAACTAAATGACCTTTAAATTGCATCAATCTTCTACCTTTCTTCTACCCTATTGTTTGCATTAGGCACCCGGTGGGCAGATGTAATGATGAGATGGGTGATTAATAGTTTTTTGCATTAAAAACTTTGGATAAAGTCACATTTGGATGGAATTCTGATTAAAATTGGCTCTTTAATAAAGAGTCTTTATGGAGGGTGTTGGGCCTTTATTAAGGAGTGTGCTTTTAATACTGAAAATACGGTTTTATCTTACCCCTTTCAAGATGTCCGTCATGTTTTCTTCTCTCATCAGGATATTTTCATCAAACAGATGTCTTTGGTAGCGATGTTCGTAGTACTCTAAGACCTGTTTCTGCAGACGCACTGGCACTTTACGGTACTTCATGTACTCCTTCACTTCACACACCTGCAGAGCGACACAAGATAGGATTAAAATTAGACAAAAGATATCAAAATGTGAACCTCTTTTTATGACTACTTGAGAGTACCAAACAGCTGTTAGCAACTTTCTAGTTAGGCCGCCGTACGACGGGTCTAATGTTTTCATTCACATGTGTATGCTCGTCTGTCTGTCAGCACGATTGTTGAAAAACCGCTACACGGATTCATTTGAAACTCACCAGGATTTTTAACCGGCCAATGGCCGGTTAATAGAGGAGGGCTTAAGGTGAAATGGGATTCTTGTCCACTTGTCCACTTGTCCATGTGTAAACTTGTCCACTTTTCTTGTCAACACATTTTGAATTGCCCATTGCGACTTTAGTATTTCACTTGGATTTATGAAATTTGGTATAGGGATTCACTTTGGGGTCTCCCTCAGAAATTTTTGGAAAAATCCAAGATGGCTGCCAAAATGGCCGCCATATTTTGAATTGCCCACTGTGACTTTACTTTTTCACTTAGATTTATGAAATTTGGTATAGGGATTCACTTAGGGGTCCCCCTCAGAATTTTTTGGAAAAATCCAAGATGGCTGCCAAAATGGCCGCCATATTTTGAGTTGCCCACTGTGACCTTAGTATTTCATCTAGATTTATGAAATTTGGTACAGGGATTCACTAAGGGGTTCCCCTCAAAATTTTTTGGAAAAATCCAAGATGGCTGCCAAAATGGCCGCCATATTTTGAATTGCCCATTGTGACTTAACTATTTCACTTAGATTTATGAAATTTGGTATAGGGATTCATTTAGGGGCCCCCCTCAGAAATTTTCGGAAAAATCCAAGATGGCTGCCAAAATGGCCGCCATATTTTAAATTGCCCATTGTGACCTTAGTATTTCATCTAGATTTATGAAATTTGGTACAGGGATTCACTAAGGGGTTCCCCTCAAAATTTTTTGGAAAAATCCAAGATGGCTGCCAAAATGGCCGCCATATTTTGAATTGCCCATTGTGACTTTACTATTTCACTTAGATTTATGAAATTTGGTATAGGGATTCATTTAGGGGCCCCCCTCAGAAATTTCTGGAAAAATCCAAGATGGCTGCCAAAATGGCCGCCATATTTTAAATTGCCCATTGTGACCTTAGTATTTCATCTAGATTTATGAAATTTGGTACAGGGATTCACTAAGGGGTTCCCCTCAAAATTTTTTGGAAAAATCCAAGATGGCTGCCAAAATGGCCGCCATATTTTGAATTGCCCATTGTGACTTTATTATTTCACTTAGATTTATGAAATTTGGTATAGGGATTCATTTAGGGGCCCCCCTCAGAAATTTCCGGAAAAATCCAAGATGGCTGCCAAAATGGCCGCCATATCTTAAATTGCCCATTGTGACCTTAGTATTTCACTTAGATTTATGAAATTTGGTACAGCGATTCACTTAGGGGTTCCCCTCAAAAATTTTTGGAAAAATCCAAGATAGCTGCCAAAATGCCCGCCATATTTTAAAATACCCACTGTGACTTTAGTATTTCATTTAGATTTATGAAATTTGATACAGGGATTTTCTTAGGGGTTCCACTCAAAAATTGTTGGAAAAATCCAAGATGGCTGCCAAAATGGATGCCATATTTTGAATTGCCCATTGTGACCTTAGTATTTTACTTAGATTTATGAAATTTGGTACAGGGATTCACTTGGGGGTTCCCCTCAGAAATTTTTGGAAAAATCCAAGATGGCTGTCAAAATGGCCACCATGTTTAAAATTGCCCACTGTGACTTTAGTATTTCACTTGCAGTTCTGAAATTTGGTATAGGCATTTGCTAAGGGGTTCCCCTCAAAGTTTAATGGCATGCAGCAAACACTATCAGTCTGGCTATCACTGCTCAATACAAAACAATCCATGTAATAATATATAAATCACCCTCTTCATGATTTCAATCCCGAATATACAATTGCCAAAGGCCGGTTTTGAATCCATGGATTCTTGTTCTATTCACCACAGCCAAGAACAGATTACATTTTGATTGAGATCCGTGCCTCAGATACGCCATAATCACCAGATACATCTTTTTACATGCACATAGTTGGACCACCTGTTACTAGAGCTGGTCTCATTCTTATGTTTCATTATACATGAGTGAGCCCATATTCTATAGGACAAAGAGCTCCAATCTGACACCAGGGTCACTATTGTTGCCAGGCCTGGCATATGATACATTTATAGTCCTTCAAAACTGCAGGATGGGCTTCCAGAGTGCAACCACCTTGTTACTATATAGGCCTATGTCCAAATGGGAAATCAGAGGCACTCTCCCACTGGTTCAATTTGAATATTAATATGTTAATGCCTCAATGCAAAAAATTAATTTCAAAGACTCTTAAATAGTAATAATCTAAATTATTTCTCGAAATTCATTTTTGTATTCAGGTTTGTTCAATAAAAAGTTTGGAGAAAAAAATTGGGACAAAGAGAAATAGGGTGGAAAGGCAATATTCTAAAAGAAAATGTTTTAAAAAAGTTTTGAGGGAAAACGTAACTTTTTTTGGAAAATAATTGTTTTTCGAACATTTATCTTTTTTGGAATTTTTTTTTTTTGAGCATTTTCATTTTTTGGAATTTTTTTTTTTTCGAAAATTTTGAAGAAGAAGAAGGTAGTTACACGTGATATTATGGGATGTCTGAATCAATTTTTTTAATTGAACCATCTAGTTCACTCCTTGCATGTTTTCCATAAAGGACGAGACACCTCGTTCCGTTCGCTGAGCCGGTGGTTCTGTCCCATCTATAATATTATCGCATAAACCTAGACACACCTTCTCCATGAAACGACGTCCAGAATAGTCCACGCCCATGATCAGCAGAGACATGTGACCAATTAGCAGAGCATAGAAAGTTGCCCCAAGGATACAGGACAAGACGGTCACCCAGATCTCAACTTCATTCCTAGGCTTGTCGTGACCGTATCCCACACTGACCATATGGGAGAGAGACCGGAATACTGCACAACAGTACTTGTAGGAGATCGTCCTATTCTGAAAAGAATCAAGACAATTTTTTTGTAAGCACTCAAAATTGGTAAAATTTGCAATTTCGGAAAATGGCTAAAAAAGGAAATGTTCTGTTAATAAATTCAACTGTAAGAGTAAGTTTGGCATGGTTGTTTACAAGTTTGAACTTTTAGTTGCATTGGTTGCCTGGACATCTGTATTCGAAACGGCATGTCGAAGTCAGAATTTCTGTTTTCTAAAAATTCTTACTCATTTTTACCAGTGTGTCTCCTTAATATCATTTAGCACATGTAGGTCCTTGAAGCAAGTAGATCCAATGATTCCAATCAGACGAGGTATACATTAACAACATATTGCATTTGGAGAGAATCACATTCTTATTGAAATTAATATAAGGCGGTAACAGTTTGTGACTGTGCAGTTATTCAATGACTTACATATATGTTGGTTCTAACCACCCAGCAGTCACTAGGGAAGCCTTGCATGTAACTAACAAAATACTGTAAGCAGCCATTCCAGTGGATGAACAACCCTATGGAGCACAACAGCTTCGTCAGAGAGATTATCCGAAGACCAACTCTCACCATCTGCAAAAAGTAAACAAACTAAGCACTTGCATCCACCTCAAGTAATGTCTTCAGCACTGAGTAAGGCCACACATAATTGATCTTTAGCTGCCAGGATCTTCTCAAGGCACTTTTTGTAGGGTCGGTCAGTAGGACAAAAAAAAAGGTGGAAAAACTTTTTTTTTATAATGTCAAAAAATAAATAAAAATTTTTCTATTTTTTTTTCTGTAGGCAGAAAATCTATTGTGTCAGCGGGTCCGCGAAGCTAAGAATCAATTATGTGTGGCCTAATGAGTATAGTCTACCCAGACTGAATGTTGAGCAGGATTGGTTAAAAAAAAATGTGAACAACAGTGACAAAGCCAATCCTGTTGCTTATTTAGTTTGGAGATTCCAATCACTGTTGGCTACACTATTTGGGTTGAACATTTTCATAAATCATTACCATTATGGTATTTATAACCACATAGGCCTACTTTTGTATATAATGTACAGACGCCTATGAAATAAGTAAACTACAGCAAAACAAAAATAGAAAGATTCACTTTCAAAATAATGGTCCCAGACAATGCGCAATAATAACATTTGCAGCAAGCCAGTTTCTACCTTCCTGTTCTTTATTTCGAGATTACCAATCTGACATTAAATTTGGCAATCATTTACACTTACCATTTGAAACTTCTCCATGTACCTGAACAGTCGCACCAATCTAAAAACTTTCAAAAAGCGAAGAATTTTTGCCAACCTGTTGAAATAGGAAAGAAGTCAATCAAAAATTTGTAGTATATTTGTACGTGCTTACATGCACCGCTGGCTTTAAAAAAATTTTGATTCTGCCTTAATTCTGCAGTGCAGTCAATTTTAATCGGAATGTATTAATTGACGTAATTTTTCCAATATTAATTGTTTATCCTTACTTTTTAAAATTTTGTGAGCCTATTATTTATTGAGTTAATCCAGTTTAATGGCCATTTCTAGTTTAGGTATAAGCCAGCCATTGCATAGGCCATGCTATTAAAAGCTATTTCCAGACTCTTACTGTACTGAGTGTACTGTATCAAATTTAAAAAATTAGCGGCCTGAGCGAACATTTTACTTTTCCTTACTTGATAGTTGATTCGGCATCACCCCAAATGGACAGCACGACATACTCCAAGGGCAGACTGGATACAAAATCAAAAATAAAACCATGTCTCAGGTAGTCCTTGCAGATACTCCTGTTATCCAGAATGACCTGGAAGAATTATAATGAGTTAGAGATAAAAAATTGGATAATATAGCATTACAATCTCTATCTAAAACTAGAACAGTATGCATGAGATGCACAAACAGAGCTCTGCTACCAATACATAACTTCATGTTAAGTGGGGCAGCCCAGGAGGTGGGGCACCCTAGGGGGATACTCCAAGGGGATACCCCAAGGGGTGGATGGATGGGTGGGGCTTTACTTCCTGTATAAATTTATGAACTTGGTAGGCTAATTAGGACAGGAGGACACGGCAATGGGGTGAAGGATGACTGAAACAGCTGTCCGACATTGTCACATAGGCCCAGGTGTCCAGGCAAGAGCTGGATTCGAACCCTGGACCCAGCGATTGGCAGTCCAGCACGCTACCACTAAACCAACCATCCCCCCTGCTACCCCAAGGGGGATAGTGCCTCGCCCTTGGGGTATCCCCGAGGGTGCTGCAAGCCTTAGGGTATCCCCGGGGTGGCACCCACTCTTGGGGCATCCCCGGGGGTGGCCCCAATCCTTGGAGTATCCCCGGGGGTGCCCCATCCTTGGGTATCCCCGGGGAGCCCCTTTCCTTGGGGTATCCCCTGGGGGTGCCCCCACCCTTGGGGTATCCCCGGGGGTGCCGCAAGCCTTGGGGTATCCCGGGGTGGCCCCCTACCTTGGGGTATCTCCAGGGGGTGCCCCCACCCTTGGGGTATCTCCAGGGTGTGCCCCCATCCTTGGGGTATCCCCGGGGGGTGCCCCTACCCTTTGGGTATCCCCGGGGGGTGCCCCTTTCCTTGGGGTACCATGGGGTGTCCCCACCCTTGGGGTGTCCCAAGGGGATGCCCCCATCCTAGGGGTATCCCCGGGGAAGCCCCTTTCCTTTGGGTATCCTGGGGGTGCGCCCACCCTTCCCGGGGTTGCGCCCACACTTGGGGTATCCCCGGGGTGCCCCTTTCCTTGGGGTGTCCCAGGGGTACACCAACCCTTGGGGTATCCCGGGGGTGCGACCACCCTTGGGGTGCCCCCTCCCTTGGGGTATCCCCGGGGGTGCCCCTTACTCTTGGGGGTGCCCCTTTCCTTTCGGGGTGCCCCCACCCTTGGGGTGTCATCAAGGGTTCCCCACCCTTGGGGTGTCCCCACCCTGTGGGTGCTCCCACCCTTGGGGTATCCCCAGGGGTGCCCCTTTCCTTGGGATGTCCCAGGGGTACGCCCACCCTTGGGGTATCCCAGGGGTACACCAACCCTTGGGGTATCCCGGGGGTGCGACCACCCTTGGGGTGCCCCCTCCCTTGGGGTATCCCCGGGGGTGCCCCTTTCCTTTGGGGGTGCCCCTTTCCTTTGGGGGTGCCCCTTTCCTTTGGGGATGCCCCTTTCCTTTGGGGGTGCCCCTTTCCTTTGGGGGTGCCCCCACCCTTGGGGTGTCCTCAGGGGGTGCCCCCGGTCACCCCTCTTCTTCAGTCTCTATAAACTATGATAATATAAAGACGTATGACTACTCACAGGCAATGTTCACATGCTTTGCCCCATTTCTGTTATATTATACCAAGGCGTATTGTTCAAGCGCCCCCTATGGGAAAATGACGACCGTTGTGTGCGGTTATATTTGCGGAAGTTGCTATAAATAGTATTCTTGGGATATCCCATGGCCACCAGGCCTGTTTTGTGGTGGCTGGGAAACAGGCTATAGTTTGCTCATCAAAGGGCAGACTGAGGTTCCAATTTAATCAAGAGATGGCTCTGTGGTCTCCTAAATTCTGATTGGCTGTCAAAGGGAATTCCCTTGTGATGTATGCTGATATGGGTGCACACATAGGTACGTCGATTGGCTAAACAAGGTTTAATGTGAGTCTAAATGCAGTGTAGTGGGTGAAAATCATCTCTAAGTGTAGCTGAGAGACTATTATCTCACAGAACCTACAAGAATATTGTGAAAGGCTGCTCCTTGAGCAATTTTAATCAATTTTCTATATTTGCACTCCACCAGGTGGCACTTGAACCATACACCTTCCTCTCTATCTCTAGAACTGCTAAGCCATTGTGAAATCAGCCTGTGGACTACTCAAAGTACCTCTTCGGTTGCATTGTGAATGTAGGCAGTCCGGAAGTTGACGACAATGTCCAATATGAGGATGATGTCAATCAGCAAGTTGATTGTGACCCAGACATTTATAAAATCTCTTGGATAGAAGGCAGTTCGCACAGGCAGTACCACCATGGTGAAAGACAGGACAATGATAATCAGCACATCCCACAATTTTCTGAAAAAGGGTCAATGCAGAAAAGTGAGAAATCTATCACAAATTTACATTGTCATGTTCTAGAAATTCACCCCCAGTATACCAGAAAAAAATAGGCAAAAAGAAAGATGTCCATGGAGAATCAATAAAAGTAGAACAACAAAGAAAGAGTATCTAACAAGAGTTAATACGCAGGCGCCTACTGATACTGAGTCATAGAGAACAAGTTCAGAGTTTCAGGCTGAGACCAACGTCAATTAATCGGGGCCCCAGGGCTTTACATTTATACTTGCTACTTCAGACTCAAGATTTAATATTTATTTTCCAATTCATATTTTACCAAGAACGATCCCAATGAAAAAAAGCTTTGCTGATTGGGCCATCCTTTGTAGATATATTATAAAAGTACACATAATTAATAATTTGGGAAATCAACAGCATATAAACCTATTATTTAGAGCATTTCCTTAGCCCATCATTTGGGCCATTCAGACTGGTTGCATGCCTGCATCCCAAAACCTCAGAATAAAGTTTAATTATTTCATAGCACATGTTTATACAAGCAATTTCATGGATTTGTCAACAGACCTGAAGAAGGAGAGGGGATGGATGATGTGGCGGTTGCACCTCACTTGACGGTCTCTTTCTTGGAAGACAGCAATTTCGCTGCGGAATGCACTCATCCAGTAGACAGCTTTCTTCTCCGGCAGGAACATATAGTCCATCCATTTCTTAAGCAATGTGATAAATCCTGATTCCGTCTGGTTCTGATTACGCACAGCTTCCGAAGCCCGTCTTTCCTGTTCATTTCCGAAATCAAAACTGAACTCAGGAATATCTGACGCTTGCAGGTTACCAGGACGCCCTCTGAAATATCATTTACAAATAATCAGGTTAACTTCAGATAATGACAGTCTGGACAGATATACATGCCTAATTATCCCCCATGCTATGCTATGGGGGATTGTACTTTTAGTCTCCGTGCCATGGTGTCCATCAAATATTTCAAACACCACACCATGCACTATGCTCATCCTTTCCCAACATTTAAAGACCCCTATAAACTTGCCAAATCTTACCATAAATCAATAAATATCATAACCATTTCGACATCCCAAATACTTTTTGTTGTGCTTTGGACCTGCAGCCATGTTATTTTTAACAGTGAACTCCACCCCCAGGTGTCTCCACATCCTTACTATGCACAATTGTGCCCCTGGTGGAAATATTTGGCATAACTAAAATTGGAATTCTGGTGGGTATAGGTAGATGTGTAGGGCATGGGGGATATGGAGGCAGTATACCTGCTCTTGTTTTTAAGTAATTCAGCCTATTTATGCATGTTTTGGATGATTTCATAATTTTCATTCATGTGACAGTGTTGTATTTCACTTTTAAAAGAGTTTTGATGATAATGTTGTATTTTTCTTTGGAGGATAGTGATATAGGAGTCATAATTTAAGATGACAATGCTGTATTTCTCTTGGGTGACAATGTTGTATTTCACGTGGGATGATGATGTTGCATTTTTCTTTGCATGACAGTGATACATATATAGGGCCTATATATATATACTTTTGGATGAAAATGTTGTATTTCACTTGGGATTATAATGTTGCATTTTTCTCTGGATCACAGTTATATCTAGGGCATATACTTTTAGATCCAATCTTGCATTTTTCTTTGGATCACAGTGATACCTAGGGCATATACTTTTTGATGACAATGTTGTATTTCACTTGGATGATAATGTTGTATTTCACTTGGGATGATAATGTAGTATTTTTCTTTGGATGACAGTGATATATAGGGCCTATACTTTTGGATCATAATGTTGTATTTCACTAGGGTTGATAATGTTGCTTTTTCCTTGGATGACAGTGATAATCTAGCGCCTATACTTTTTGATGACAATGTTGTATTTCACTTGGGTGACAATGTTGTATTTCACTTGCGATGACTGTTACATCCGATGACAATGAAATATAGGGCCTATACTTTTGGATGATAATGTTGTATTTCAATTGGGATGATAATGTTGCATTTTTCTTTGGATGACAGTGATATCTAGGCCTATACTTTTTTATGACAATGTTGCGTATCACTTGGGTGACAGTGTTGTATTTCACTTTAAATAGGAGTTAGGATGATAATGTTGTATTCTCTTTGGAAGACAGTGATGCAGGGCCTAAACTTTCGGATGACAATGTTGTATTTCACTTTGGTGACAATGTTGTATTTCATTTGGGATGATAATGTTGCAGTGATATAGGGCCTACATCTTTTGGATGATAATGTTGTATTTCAATTGGAATGATAATGTTGAATTTTTCTTTGGATGACAGTGATATAGGGCCTATACTTTTGGATGATAATGTTGTATTTCAATTGGAATGATAATGTTGAATTTTTCTTTGGATGACAGTGATATAAGGTCTATACTTTTGGCTGACAATGTTGTATTTCATTTGGGATGATAATGTTGCATTTTTCTTCGGATGACAGCACCTTATAAAAAATATTATATATATCTATTTCCCTGAGTGGATGACAGTGAAATATAGGGCCTACACTTTTGGATGACAATATTGTATTTCACTTTGGATGATAATGTTGCATTTTTCCTTGGAATACAGTGATATAGGGCCTATGCTTTTGGATGACAATATTTTATTTCACTTGAGATCATAGTGTTGCATTTTTCTTAAGATGACAGTGATATAGGGTCTATACTTTTGGATGACAATGTTGTGTTTCACTTTGGTGACAATGTTGTATTTCACTTGGGATGATAATGTTGAAATTTTCTTTGGATGACAGTGAGATAGGGCCTATAATTTTGGTTGACAATGTAGTATTTCACTAGGGTGACAATGTTGTATTCACTTGGGATGATAATGTTGTATTTTTCTTTGGATGGCAGTGATATAATATTATATAATATTATAATACAGGGCTTATACTTTAGGACGATAATATTGTATTTCACTTGGGTGTGTACAGACACTACGCGACTATAGTAAAATTGGGGTCCGACCACTGTGACCAGATGATCCTTGGAGGGGCCGAGGGGGAGATATGGATTTGGTGAAGAAAAAAAAAATTAATTGATTTTCTCCCTTGACACTGAAAATAAAGTTTGTTCTGCATATATATCAGTGTTCCAGCTAGGCCATTTGAGCATGGCGCCACGCCATGCCCGACCCTCATCCGCCATGCCCAAAAAACAATAACAAAAAATTGAAAAAAATACTTTTTTTTTTCAAAATGTTTTTTTTTGAAAAGTGCCCTCATTTCTAGAAAAGTGCCCTCATTTCTAGAAAATTGTATGCCCAAATCAACTCCTTTTAAAATACACTGTCAATGCACATGGCCATGGCATGGGTGACGGGTCAGGTCAATCTAGTTCCTGTCTGTAATTCTACAGACAAGCAGGGAGTAGAGTAGGTCGGGGCAAGAAGCCCGGGTTAGGTGAGAGGCCCCCCCAGGGTTATATCCGAACTTACATTTTTGGTGCGTTTATCTATTGATAGGATTGAAGCTAGAGGCGTTTTAGGTGACGTCACAAATGTTCAGGGCAAACAGCATCAAACCATAGTAGAAATTAAAGAAACAAAAAAATGTGCATGGTTTTTGTAACTTTGACCAATTCTTTGAAAGGGGTTGTCAGAAGTAGCTTTGGAATTTTTTAAAAGTATAATGGATATCTGTATTCCTTCACTTTATGACCGTCACATAAATATGATTTTTGCATTTTAGTTCAAAATATAGAGGTCAAATTAAAATATGTGGGATTGGGGCTAGAGGCCCCACATGATATGGGGCATGAGGCCCCCTTCACTGGGGGTCGAAGCTAGGGATGTCATCGAAAACGACTTTTTTCCGATACGATTATCGGCAAAAACATTTCCGATGCATCGAATGTATCGATACTTTTTCACATACCCGAGAAAATGCAAAAATCCAGCTTTATTGTTGAGTTTTTTGGTAAAAAACTGCAAGAATCCAAAATTCGCGTCACCCATGTCCTCCATATTGAATCTCGCTCTCTCGTTCGCGAGAGTTGAGACGAGAACGGAGCAATGCTGGCGCGGTTTTGACGTAAACAAGGCGAATTCTGCTGGATTTCTCGCAAAATTTCGCAATGAATACGATAAATGCAGTGAAAATAATGTATCGATACTTGCGGTATTGTATCGATACGTTATCGATTCGGAAAACTTTTCCGATGCATCGATTTCGGCCGTATCGATGACAGTCCTAGTCGAAGCTGCTTCAGGAACCATTTAATAATGTGTACTTTACCTTAAATCTTGATAGAATAGCTAATTAAAATAGAAAAAAAAATTGGCCTGAAATTGAAATAGGGCAAAAAATATTAAAAAATAAAAGTATGAACAGAAAAATTCTGAAATTCAGAAAAAGTGAATAGAATGCCTTAAAAATGATAGAAGAACCCTAAGAAATAACTTTTAGGCTGAATGCGCTCGCAAAAAAAATTGCCATAGGATTATAATAGGGGGGCTTCTTGCCCGATGGGTGGGGTAAGAAGGCCATTTAAATTCTTTTTATAAAAATGGCCGTAACTCCTTTATTAAAATTGGTAGACATTTGTTTCACTAGTTATAAGTAGAGTCAAGTGATCCCTTCCTGACAGCATAAGCATTCAAATAATCGCCAATAAAAAGTAGGTCAAATTGCACCTCAAAGTTAAGGGGGGCCGCATGCCCCGACCTACTCTACTGCTTTCTGTGCTCTGATTGGTCTGAAAACAATCAAAGTGACGTCACCAATTGAGAAAAGCTTTGTGACGTAACTTACTACTTGCCTAAGGTCATAAATGACCGTGGAGCCCAGATTGGGTCAGATCATATATGACTTTTTTTAGTCAATAAAACTTACTGATCTTGGCTTTATTTACTGGACACAAAATAGTTGCATTTATTAGGCCTATGATTAATTATTAGCCTAAACAACAACCAGTGACTGAACAACCTTCAGCCAGGCTGTCCAGCTTTTCAGCCTAAGTTCAGGAATCAGGTGGTGAGGGATTTTTTTTTGCCAATTATGAGGTTGATCACCTTTGATAAATGTTAAACAACAACAAGCTGAAAATTCCTTCACACATTACCATAATTTGACAGACTATCTGAATGCAAGACAAGCCACTCACGCAATTCTCTTCTTCACATTACCCCAAAATGCGTCTATTTTCTTTCTTGTCTGCTCTGCAGAATCACTGAAATGAGCCATTTTGGAAATGGAACATTGTTTCGAGAATGAGGCTCATGTAATGATGACGCAACTATTGACAATTTATTTTTTGTCTCGGACCCTTTTTAATCGATCTATACTGAAAATAGACTATTTAGGAGAGACAAAATGAAATAACTTATCAGATAACCTATGTTTCAAGCACTGCTTTTTGCTGCCCTCTGGTGGGGAAAGGATTATTGACTGACAGGTGCACGTGGAATGCTGGGATGGCCACAATCAAAAAAATGACAATCGCCATGTTGTTTGTTTGGATTTAGTTTTGTGCTGTTTTAATAGCTTTTCCCCGAAGACATAAGCTGCATTATACACAAGGACCTTCCTTTAACTATAATTGAGCATTTGGCTGAAGTTGGAAGGGTGTGAGCAACGTGGACCAGCCGCATTACCTGAAAAACAGCGGGTCGCTAGGGAAGCTAACTTCACAGCAACAAGCTGGCTCAGCTGATTGAAGCTTGAAGAATGATGCGGAATGGCTTCGCAATGAAAAATCATGACGGAAAAATACGTTAGGAAGAAAGTGGGCGTTGAAAGGTCAGTGTTTTTTTGTTGTTTGGTCTGTACATCTCATTGAAATTGTCATTGATGTGGAACTGACGTACATCATACATGTCACAATGACATAGTGCGTGACCAGATTGGATTGTCATTGACTGATTGACAGTTTGTTTACCAAACTTCCTAGGACCAGGAGCTACCAGGTGACACCAGGTCTATATTTTAAACCTTTTAAACCCCGAATGCTTTTACTTTAACCATGAGTAATTGATACGGGTTGTTACTTGCGTGTTTTGACGATTCCTCCTTGCAACGATCTGCCTATGCTATGCAGCTATGGCAATTGGCATGTCATCATGACATCTACTTTTGGTTCATCATATTAATTAGGCCAGTTAAATGGTAACTACATGTATAGATTCATTCAGAATCTGGGCCTAAAAACCTCATCTAGCTAAAGATATATTCTGCACCATCTGCCCTGCAGCCCTGTCTGTATATACAGCTGTATGATTCTGTAAGACTGGTAATTGCCACTATCTTAATTAGGAACAACACTAGGAGGGTAATGAATTTATTGCTTTAAACATTATCAATGCCATTTTGTAGTTCTTATAAATAGTAAAGAGTTGTGAGCCATGGTAGGCCTACCATTGAACAACTGCTCTGAGTAATCAATTATTGACCAATGTTTGGGTGTATTTGCTTTAGAATGGGTGCCAAGATGTGATTGATTTTAAATGGGTTGATATATCTTTATCTGCTTGATTTATGGGTCTGACTGGCATAAAAATGCTGGTCACTTTTGTGTGATTTTATTGAGTGAATGTGTCTGACCCTCCAACAGTTAATTTTTCTTCAACAATGTTTAATTTACCCTTGTAACCCATGTCACCAACTTGGTTCTTCTTTACATTATTTCTACCCCAATTGTTTTAACTTCAAATTTGGTTCTTGCCTTGGTTTGACATAAAATTGGCTGGATTTGAGAAAATGAGTCGGAGTTGGAATGAAAACTTATTGTCATATAATAGTGTTTTGCCCAGCCCGACCTTGTTTATCACGCTTAAAATGCATGTCCTGTAAATAATTATTTATCACACCCAAAGATTCACATCAATTGTTTGTAGCACCTGATTGATTAATTTTATTTTGGTCAGTAATTATGGAAATTGTACAATATGAGCATTATAATTAAGAAATAGACTAACTAATAATTTTATACACAGTTCAGGGATGACAGTCATGGCACACAGAAGTTTTAATGAACCAATTTCCTTTGTGGTCCATTTGGAAAACACAGGAGTGCAACAAATGGCAATATATATTCACTAGCATTTACCATCGCTTGAAGCTGCTTGAAATTGTCAGTTGAAATTGCTCCAGAATGGAAGTTTCGTGTCAGCATAATTATGTATGAGAAGAATAGCACCCGTGATAGAGAATTAGTAAAAACAGTTTCAGAAATGGTAGTTTTTGTGGAGTCTAAAATATGGAAATGTTAATTGTCCCTTAAAATGTGTGAGATAAGAAGAAGACATTCACATGGAATAAAGAGCATTTGAAGTTTCCTCCTCTTCCTCATTTTCCCTGTGCAGGAGTTTTCAGGAGTTCTCCTTCTTCTCCCTTGTTCGGAAGATTCTTCTGTTGGTGTATCTGACCGTGTCCTCCTCCTGTCCTAATTAGTCTACCAAGTGCAAAAATACAGAACGTAAAGCCCCAATCATCCATTATTCTGCTGGTGTATCTCGGGTACGTCTGTTGGTCACAGCTTGTTTGCCTAACATGTGATGAATAATCAGTCACCCCAATTGTTTGTCACATCTTATAAGACTTATATATTTATGCAGTTGTTTGTCACACTTCAGATGGTTTTACCGCGGTAGCTATATGCCATGTGTTTGTCACATGTGTGACACACCCCAGAACGGCATACATATCGCTTCTCGGTGACACAGATTATGCCAATTTATTGTTTTGCCCTCATAATACAAATTTATGCAATAGTCGGTAGCCTGATAATTTGTCTCATCTTCACTCCTCATACCTTTTGCAATCAAATCAAACTGTCCATGATCAAATAACTTCAGGGAGGGTTGCCAGAAGATCCTTTGTTGCCCCCTGAGGTATACTGATTGAGTCTTGCTCTTTTTGTGTCTACTGGCCTACTATATGTACAGAGCCCGAGACCTGAAATGCTTTTAAAATGTCTTTCAAGAAAAAAAGAAGTTTTGATATTGTTGCATTGATTGTGGCTGTTGCTCTGGATGCTCTCATGTCAGGCTAGTGGCTTTTGATTTGAATCAGGATTATTTGTTGTCAGACTCTTGGTTTATGATTTATAAATATCTTACCACTTTCTTTTAATTAATATCCAATCCGTTGTATAATTAAATGAGGTTAATTTCCGTTTCATGAAACTATGCTTGTGAAGTGACACCTGAAATCAATTTTAAGTTTGTCTTTCCAGTGATATCCAGGGCTATACAAAGGTTCATGGCTTAGAATAAGTTAGATTTTTGCTGTTTGTCACATGTCCTCATCTATAGATAAATAGTATTTTGTTGAAACTTTTAAATAAATCACCCATGGCTTGCAAGCATAGTCCTCATTTTGGTGGAAATATTTTTAATAATACTCATAACCTATTTGTGTCGTATTCCTATGAATTTTAGAAATGACATTTTATGTATGACATTTTACATGTCACAATGTTTGTTTGATTGTTGTGTTTGTTTTCCTTTTGTTTGTTTTTTTATAGAGCGGTAAGCGAGAGCAATTTGCGCCGAAGGCGCAAATTGCGATCGCTTAGCGATCCTTCCCACACTAGTCATGTACGTACTGAAAAATCATGCTACTCTGTCACTTCAATCTCAGCGTGTCATTCGCCATCTTTGTTTTTGGCCACGTGATCTGCATGGTCGCCGCCATTAATCTACCACGCATGCGCAGGTGGGTAAATAGCATGACTCCGTTCATGACGCCGCAAAAACCGACAGAGGGCGCGCCGAAATAGTGGCGCCTCTAGCGGCCGTTCACGAAATCGCCAAAACTACGGAAAATTAAAACGAAAATTCAACAGCGTTGGCCTGCTTACCGCTCTCTCCTGGCTTGGCAGATTACATATTATTTTTCTTTATTGATATATCTTTTTTTCATATCTGCTCTGGTGCAGCTAGGCCATGCATGGCCGCAGCCAAGTTGCCATTTAAATGTTTTGCACTTGTTTGTGCGACTGTGTCTATCTTTCAACTCCTTGGTATTATTTGCTGATCGATTTATTGGTCTGCAAGCCTGCTATGCTATTGGATCCACGTGATATTGCATAGATTAGTCCTTTCAATTGGCCCATTTGCTCACTGCTGGTATTGAATATATAGAATAGCATGGATTAGTTCTCTCTGATTTACCAAACGTGTGAGACAACACATGTCTTTCTGACAGTATGTTGAAAATACCATAATTTTTTTGGTTGTTTTTTTAATGGGAGGGCAGTCTAAGCTCATAGCTTAGTGAATATTTCTTATTACCTAAGCTCATAGATTTCTTTTGAGACATTAGCCTGCTGATGTCACATTGCCTGTGCGATAGACCTATATGTATTATGTAAAATAGCATAGTCTTACATTTTCTGTTTAAATCTATTTTGAATTATATCTTTTCGTAAGTTCTTTTTTATTCTTCTTTCGACGGAGTCGTGATTTTATTGCCATGCATTTTTCACCTCTAATTTCTAAAGAATAATCTTTAATTGAGTGCCCCTGTGCCTTGTGCTGTTTGCTATGAACTCCAGATTGACAAAGTTGAGGGGTTTGGGTCAATTAATTTGCTTCCTGAGGGTTTTATTATTGCTTTATTGGGTGTCATTATGCATGGTTTATTCAGCATGCTATTTAAAGAGAAAATAAGAAAATATTCTCAAGATCCGTTTATTCATAATCTGGTATTGCGATCCAAAGACAAGACTTCCAAAGACATTTCCAGTAGGGTAAGGTTCCTTGAGTTGGACAGCTCAATTCCAGACATTTGAGAAAGTTATATCTTGCTTCACCTATGATTTATAAGCTATATATAGGTTATCAACCAGGCTTCAAATTAAATGTTTGTTCTAACTCTGCTCTTTAATGGGCAATTATTAATTGACATAGAAAAGCCACTATGTGGTTTGTATTCAGACACAAAAAAAGGATTGAGCCTACTCCATGATCTTTCGGAAGAAGAAAAATAAAACTAACTCTTCAATTTAATTGTCTTGACCGCTTACTGGTACTTTCTTTGAAATAGCTACATCAAATGATATCTGTTTCACTGAGTGACAAAATGTAGGCTAAAAATTACTGCTGATTACTTTTTGCAAAATGTTTTATTGTTTTATTTAGTTATCTGTCTGAACCTCTACCAGTGTGTAACTACTCTTATTAAGCGTCAATTTAAAGCTGATCCATTGTGAATCAATCAATAACATCAATTGAGGTTAGTGGGTTAGAATTCTGTTGGGACTCTGATATTTGTTTAATGATTTTGACAGCAAGGATCTGTGTGTCTCTGGCTTGTTGAATTCTGTAGACCGATGTTATGTGAAATTAACCGATGTTGTAGTTATGTTAGCTACTCTGTCGGCAAAAGAAAAAAAAACTATTGGTTTTTGCTGGTGATTTGATATGATTTTGGCATGCAATAGGTCTGTCTGAGGTTTGTTAATTTCTCTTCTGAATTTGGCTATTTTGTTCAATTGAAAGATGGAAAATGACAAACAGTTTTTCTTCCATTGCCATGAACTGTCCCCAACTAAAATTATTATTATGAAGTCAACATTTTCTTCCTCTTCTTCTTTTGGAAAATGAGATATCTAATCATAATAATAGTCATAGCAGGAATCTCATCTCACTCATAAGGCTTTTTTCTCTCAATCCATAACATCTTAAATTACACTCCTGAGCCTGTCAATTCATCTGAAGTTCCCGATAGGGCAAATTTTACCTTTCAACATTCATTATTTCCATAGTTACACAAATATATCTTGGGAATTTGCTACAAAAAACATGTTTTTTCACTTAAATACATCCCACCTGTACATTTAACTGCCACAACAAGGACTGTAAAGCATTTAATATTAAAGACCATTAAATTCTGCATCTTTTGATATGCAGTCTGACCTTCTATGGCCAATATATCTACCCAGTTACCAGATATTCCTCTTGGGAGTTTGACAAAAAACATTTCTTCAACATACAAATCTGGAAGCTATATATTTCTCTGCCACATCAACACAAGTAATGCATATTATATTGCAAGCCACTAAATTCCGCATCTTTTGCCACACTGATTGAACTTCTATACATGTCCAATATAACTTCCCAGCTCCCACAAATTAAATTGCGTCATGCATTTAGAAAATCATATTTTCCAACAACTCCAGTCTCTCAGTGTTTGTAGTGATGTACACCACGCTGTAGTACTTCCAAACAATCCACCTTACTTCATCTAACTGAAAGCTGACTGGAACCTGCAAATAGGACCTGCCTTCACATTACTCTAACCTGGGAAGAACCTGAACTCGGTGCATTTTTGAAAAGCAAGAAACCCTAACGGGTGAACAGCTAGTTTCAAATTACTAACTCTGTCAACTTATTGCAGCACTATACATGCAGTGAAGCTTCTTCGAAGGCTACATGTCACATTCAGTGAACTAATGCATTTGAAATAATATTTTATTGAGGCGACCAGTCAATTTCTATTGACCTGTACTGTAATTTACTTATATATAAATTAAAAGTATCTTAATACTATTCAGTATTCAAGTATTCCAGTGATTCCACATATATAAACCAAATAGGCCTACGTACAATAAAGTTGCATTTAAGCTGTAAGTTCTGTGTTCCAGAGATGGATTATATGTATTTCCTATTCTTCAGGTCAATCCCATAAACCTCTGTAACATTTGTGCATGTAGTTTTATAGTGTAGGCCTATTGCTTGAACATAATGTAAGTATGTAGCGTAATTATAATCACCATAAAAGTCCGGACTTAGGTAAAAGGATGCCAAATGGTTTATTTGCGTTCATTCTGCAATTCTGTCTGAGGCCGATCCTGAGGGTCTGCAAAGGTTACCTTTTTATGAATTTTCTTTTTCTTTCAGTGCATGTCATAAACCTCAGTGGCCTATGTATAATTGAACACTTGCCTGGTTCTGCTAACTGTGGTGTGCAAGTCTTCAATCAATGAAGCGTTATTGCTCTGTTATAATGCCCGGCTATGCTGACTGTTTCTTAGCTAAGCTGCTTTCGCTGTTATGCCCTTCCTCCCAGCTCCTCCTGGCCCTAGTAACCACCTGGCTATCTTTAGCCCTCCTTTCAAATATTTATGCACCGGCCTAACTTAAAAGCCAATTATAGCCGGCTCACCACCCTGGGCACTTGGCGAATTAACCAATCTTGGCTGCATCACCTCTTCAAAGTTTAATTCACAAAAGTATCAAGACATCTTCAAGTTATTTTGAATTGTTTCCAAACCAATTGATTCTCTTTAATTATAGCCTCATTTATAGGCCTATGTTCATGAAATCTTGGCAGATATCATACATAGCATGATTAGATACTATTTCGAAAATTTTTTTGCCAAATTATTTTTTAAAGGGCTAAATTTTAAGTCGGTTGCTGCTATGCTGATACCTGTTTACTCTTGAAAAATATTGGCCAATTTGACCTATTTATTAATTCATATTTAAATGAGATAAGATGTCTACATTTTTATTGACATTAAAAACTTATAGAAGACATTCAATATCGCCACACATGACATAATTTTCTGCATCTGAAACATTTTGTCCTCTGCCAAATCAAGTTTGATATTTTTTGGTGGCCGCAACAAATGCATTGTCCGCATCTCTGCAAGTAAAAACAGTGTAAGCACACAGACGCACGACCTTGTATTTACTATCAATTAATGTTCAATTAAATCGATTTATGGTTTTTACTGTCGTGGGAGATGTATATTTATAAAGGAGTTGACAAATGTGGCATATAGACTATTCTATAGGCCTATATTGGATATTTTGGCTGCTGCGTAGGCCTAACCATAAGTACTACGATTGTTTAAGTTGAGATAAACTGATGAATCTCAGGCCTATCAGCAGACCTATTATAGGCTATGACATTGAGATTCAACAACTTCATCCTTTTCAAAATTCAAATTACTAGTCTATTTTAAAATAGCCAGTGTTTGACTTATCTCTACCAGAAAAAGTTTTTTTTGTGAAGAACTATCTTGGTTTATTACTCCTTCCCTTTTTTCTACTGATGAATATTTATAATTTCATGTCTGTTCACCCTTTGCAGTAGAATCAGCTCAGCCACCTTGGTGCTACAGGGTCACCCTGTTTGCCAAATGTATTTCGTGGTCAAAGACATTCTTTGTTCAGAATTATTGCAGTTATTTTAAAGGACGGTTCATGTTCGGACATTTATGATGTTTTAAATAGACTGGAGTTTTCTTCTTCTATAGATATTCAAATGGCTGATTTGCATAATATCCATACACTCTAAAAATTTTCGGACAAATTTGGTTTTTTAGATTCTAAATGGTTTTTTGAAAAACCAAATTTCAATGCAAAAAACCAACATGGATTTGTACATTTTTTAGGATGTATACATATTTAGGTGTTATTACTACTAAGGATGCACCGACACTGGTACCGAAACTGGTGTCTGTATCGTGCATCCCAAAGTGTCATCAGCACCCTAAAAGCTGTATCGGTGTTAGTTCGGAGACACTGCTCCATATTTAACGAATATAGTATTGGTATCGTAATGGTATCAGATATCAGTAGTATCAGTAACGAAGTACGGTATAGGATTGGAAGAGAAAAAATGGCATCCCTAGTTGTTACAATCTTATAGATCTATTATTAGAATAAGCATAGGTCTGTAGGACCTTCAGATATCTAAATATAATATTCGTGCAGCAAAACGGCCGAAGGCCGTTTCGCGAAGCGAAACTTAGCACAAGAAAGGTTTCAAAAATCTGTGCAGTGATGGTCTCAACATCAATGGTCGACAGCAGGAAATTAGGTCAAGTGGGACCAGCTTCTTATCAATGATTTAGTTTCGAATTTAACAAAACATGACATATTCATATTCAAAAGTGTCTTAAAAATTCAATTTTCTCCATTAATATTCCCTGTATCTATTATTTTTATGGAATAGTTAATTATAAGCTTTGACAAGCTAAATGAAATTATTAACATGTGATTCATTTCATTTCAAAACAGACAACAAGAAAACATAACAAAATTAAGGTTACATAATCTTTGTCAACTGATAATTATGTAACAGTGAGCAATTAATCTACATGCAGATCATGTTATTGTTCTTGTTATCACTATAAACAAATGCCATAAACAAATGCCAGATTACATTGCCACCCAAGCGCAAAAGGCTTTATTTGCCCTACATGGGCGCATGAAACCACTAGGTCATATACCGCCGCCTTTGAGTATCAAAATGTTTGATAGTTATGTCCTTCCAATTCTAGAATATAACAGCATGTTTTGGTCTAGTAAAACTGAAACAACTAAAATTGAGAAAATACAGATTGGCTACCTTAAGCACATCCTTAGCGTTAGAAGACAAACACCAACACCTGCCGTGTATGCAGAGACAGGTAGATTCCCTCTAAGATTAAGACAGCAATTAGCAACTGTAAACTACTGGGCCAGAGTGAGAAGTATCCCAAGTCATGATATTCTAAACAAATGCCTATCTATCCAAGAAAAGCTTCACAGTGCCGGTCAAGAAAACTGGTATAGCAAAATAGGAAAAGTAATGAATGATGCTGACATTACAAATTGGGCATCAGTTGAACCTGACTCTTTAATAAAAGAAGTAAAATTCCAACTGTATACTAAAGAACAGACCAAAATTCTCAGTACAATAAATGACTCAGATAAATTTCCAAAGTTACGCACATATAAACTATTTAAGACCAGTTATTGCTTAGAACCCTACCTAAATCTAAATCTCTCAAAGAAAATGTACAGCAACATCGCCAGATTCAGAGTAACCTCCCATAACCTAAAAGTTGAAACGGGTAGACATAATATACCTAAAACTCCTATAGAATTGAGAAAATGTGACAAATGTAACAATGGTGATGTAGAAGATGAAGTGCACAGCCTTTTAACATGTAATTATAATAATGTCCCAAGAACAGAGCTCTTAAGTAAAGTCATCAAACTAATACCTGACTATAATAATCTTGATTGCAACCAAAAGTTCAAATTAATTATGTCAGATAAAAGACCCGAAATGATACAAGCCCTAGGCTCCTACCTCAACAAAATAATGGAATAAAAAGTAACATAAAAGAAAAACCAAAATGAATAAACTGTCAAAGTCTTTTAGCGATAAAGAGCCTCCCTATTTGCTGAACTGATCAGCGTCTTACTCAAATGATGAATTTGTATACATGAAATGCCTATCAGCATCTGTCAGGACTTTTAGTAGCACGTACATAGAGCGGTTACCGCTGGTGCGTGCCTGAAGCCATTGTCATGGAAAACTGAACAGTTTTAAAATCCCTCAATTTGTGACAATTGTTATGTTGCTGTTGAATGCCAAAATTTTGGACTACCAATCAAAGGACACACTTGCATGATGCTCAGAGTCTGTGCACACAGCTCTGAAAAAGAAATTGTTGTTTTGATAATGATGTTGCTTTTTATACTAATTTCAATGATAATGATGTTTTTTTTTTTCTACTAATTTCAATGTTGTTTTTAATAGAATATGATACTTTGGCCAGAATAACATTATTACATTAGTAATGAAATTTGACTGGGACCAGCCTATTAAGTAGTTATAAATATGATGATTTAAGATTTAAGAAATCCATGGATTTCTGATTATACAATAGTATGAGTGTGCGAAACTTTTTGTACACCAACTTAAGTAAATTTGCCTCTGTAAAATTACAATTAATTAGCTTTTAGAATAGATGTAGTGATGTAGTCCTCTTGTTTGCATTGTGTTTTATTTTATTTTTGATGACATATGTATCTGTGATGATATGAGAATGTCAATAAAAGATTATATATATATATACTATTATGTAATATGAACAATCTAGCATAGACTTAAATTTGGCAGCTTTCAGTGTTGTCTTCCTTTTTAGTAAGTTTTTATTATTTAGCTGATTAACTATCAAGTCTATTTATTCTTAATCCTATTTATTTGCTATCCTATCTATCTATCTATCTATCTATCTATCTATCTATATATATATTGTATTTTTGATCTATTTTATCTTTCTAATAGTTTCTAGTCTAAATTTCTCTCTATTTTTCTATATATCCGTCTTTCAATTTTTTTGAAACAGTAACATAACTGCCTTTTGAATATGAAATAAATTTAATGAAAGTTATGGTAAACCATAAGTCCTACAAAAAACTTTTTAAGAGCTGCGCGAATTTCATGGCTGTGCCATTTACATATTATTTATGCAGATCTAGGCCTCTGCTGTATTCACAAATGTACAGTGTACAGTCAACTATGTGTCTCGGAAGACCTACAATGCCCTTCACAATCATCAGATACTCTCATCAGATTCATTTGTGTCCTTGGACCAAACTAATGCATTTATGGATGGGCAAGCATTGATCTTGTACTGTTGCTGGACAATGCACTGCTTGTTGCTTGGTGTTTATCTTTAAAATCATCAAGATCGACTTTTTTTGTTCTGTCTGCATCAAACTTGGTCATCTGCCAGTAATGATTTTACAATTTCCTCAGATACTGTCATTAATAGGAAATAGCTTTAACGGTGTGCTAAGTTCTGTCCTTCCCAATTTGCGATGAATAATAAATGAGGAAAATCATTCACTGCCCATTCTTGCCGGACTAATCGCTGTCGACCAACACCTAGCTTTTGTGGTTTGTTAAGTTTATAGTGACACATCATAAAACATCCCCATTTCATTGTGGCCTATCCAATAAATCAATCTTCTTCGTAAATGTGTTAAATTATTGACACCTGCTTCGTGTTTTCATTCCTTATTTAGGCCTATTTAATAGTATTTATAAATGTCAGTGCCAGAACGAACAATTAACAAAACATTCTTCTAGTTTGTAGACCTAAATTCTCTTATAATAGGCCTCAATGCTGAGATTAATTAGATCTTAAATCTTAGCAACTTTGCCGGTAGGTCATCATGCGGGGGGAATCCAGAAAATTTCGGTTGGGGTCTATCGGGTTATCGTATCACAAAACGCATAGCCTGCAACAAAATGCGACTGCGCTGAAATGATTTACATAAAATTGTAAAAATCACAAACGGTGGGGAGGGGGGTTGCATCACACTCCATGAATCCCTGTAGGTCACAGCAGTGGACAGCCAACAGACTCTTAACTTACCAGTGAACTTTTTTGATGCAATCACATCTTTCCACCAGATGACACTTTCAGATCTGTCCAACTGCGGTTCGTAAAAAGTGCACCAGGCGTGCTGCAGTCGTGTGGAAGCTGCATGATGCTGGCCATATCGTCTGCTTTTGTTCCATCATTCAGAAATATGCCATGAACAGCCTGGAACTAGCTCACTGAGCTGAGACTGCCGAGGTTCACTCCACACACACTTGTGTTATGACTCCTATGAGCCATGCCATTGTTAGTAGTAGACCAGTAGACCAATGTATCTACATTGGTATGGTAAAGGTAACATAATCAGTAGCATGTGTCCCTATTCCATATATATCATTTATATTCAGTGAAAGAAAGTTAGGTGTGGAAAATGAATGTATATGTTGCTTATGTATTGAGTTTCATAATAATGCAGTGGTCGTGCTGGGCAACACAGCAAACATTTTCTGACTTTGCACATTCCTTATCAGATGGGAGGTTGAGCTTGAATTAGCTGATGGAGCTGATGTTAAAAAGCATCCATCTTCCGTCACCTTCCACAGCATGACCACGTGCAGGTGAGTTTGTGTGTTGCCATGGAAACCAAACATCAACATCAACGGTCAGACCTGTAACTTGATAGGCTATGATAGCATTAGTTATCCCTTAGCTCTGCAGAAAACATTTACATGCTTTTGATATGCCATTTCCTTAATATATATATGTTACTTTTTGCTTCGGCCTATATGTATCAGCCTTTTTTATCCGTTCGACTTCACATCTCCGGCCGTTGTAGATGCATGGATTCCTAACAAATCATAAAACGTTCACAGATTTGTGTTGTGGTGATGGTGAGATAAACAACCCAAATTTAGAAAGACAAATGTGCCCACAGGAGGAATCAAGATAATTTTTTTTAAATTTGGTCATTAATAAGCATTGTTTTGTTGCCTGGATATCTGTGTTAACAATTAGTTTTTATTGTACATAAAAATTTAGTTAAGTTTGGCAAGTGATAAATTTTGTGCAACGAAACTGCTCATGTCTCAATATGTTAAAAACTGATCTACAGGCAGATCAAGAGAGGGGGCTCATAGTGTGTCCACTCCCTGCTTGTGACAAAGTCTCTCATTCCATATTGCTTAAAAGCAAAAAGTACAGCAGTACGGGAAACCCGGGGGCACGTTGGACCATCGCCAATATTGTTTTATAAAACTTGCCCAGTTATCCAAATACCCAATGAAGAGACCTTTAGTGGTATGCGTTTTGCCAAAATATTTTGTGAGCATTGAAGAAAAAGTGCGAGTTTTATTTCAGGTTTCCTGATTTTCGATATAAAAAATGACTTTTTCGAAGTCTCGATGGCTAGGTTACCATTCTTAAAATATGGGGGATCTAGTCAGACAAGTCTCATAAATTGAAACTATCACCACTTAAGTAAAGCTTGATATAAGTTTCCCCGAGTTCACATTCAACCTTGTCAGCGAGACATGCACATTTTCATCAGAGGTTGGGACGGGGCAGGTTGGACCAGCATGGCCGGGGCACGTTGGACTATTATAAACTGGATTGACTGACCAAAAATAATCTGCAAAATGCTAGCTGTGTAATTTTTTAAAAACATTGCTGCATGTATTTGGACTATTTCGTCAGACTTTTTGTTCACAGGATATTTCATCGGAAGCTCTGTCCACTTCATTGAAAGCTTTGTCCTCTTGCCACAAGTTATATTGTCTGCAGGGCCAGTGCAGGCAATATTTTTCATTCCAAAATATCTGGGAGTGGGAGAGCGTGCTTCCTGTGAGTTCCTGATAGCTGTTCCTCAAAGTTCCTGCGCTGCTGTGCAATTTACATGGAGTGCCCTCTTGTGCAGTAGAAAACTGGCGAAGTATTTTTTTCCAACCAAATATACCTTCCAATGGAACAGTATCTACAGAAAAGCATCCCACTAAATCATTGTTACAAGTATGACAACGTTTCTAACCCAGCACATCTGAACTTTTGAAGGAGTACAGTAGATTATGTGGCAAGGTTGCACTTTTTGGATACGTTGCGACTTTGTCATATTAATTATCTTTACCAAATCAGTTAATAAGCAAGCTTGGAAAGTTTCAATGAGTTCTCTTGAGTAGTCTACAAGTCTTTTTACTTTTAAAATGTGTGCCTTTTTAAATGTGAGCAGTTTATTTTCAATATTGATAAATTGAAAGTACCTGTGTATGGATTTATTTCATTATCCTTTTCGTGACAAAAATAGCAGTTAGGATTCTTAATGTGTCAGCAGGGAGTTGAGAGTGACAGCTGAAATTAAATATACATGAATTGGAGGTACTAGTCCAAATACCATAAGATTGATTTCTAAACTCCGTGTAGCTATAATATTTTATGGACAGGACACGAAGGTAACATTTAAAAGAGCAGTACCAATGAAATTCATGCATAATAATTGAAAATTAAGATGTGTACATGACCGTTATTTTATGAATTTGCCTACTTTTTAAAAAAAATAGAAATAAGTATGTGATTTTGTGCTGTTCTGCATGATAATGTCTGTGTTTGTGTTTTACTGAATACTTTTCTACAATGTGAGATCTCTTATTTATTAAACCAGGTGTTCTGAATGATCTTAGTGTGAAAGCGTCTTCCTTGAGTTATTTGAAATACTATCTTCTCATTACCTTATAAATGGAAAGTGTCAATAACCCATCATCCTTCTCAAGTAAGTAAGTGAAACAGTTAATTGATCTTTCGGCAGTTGGTCAATGCTAAACATCCTCATCCAAACTGGTTGTGGAAGCACAAATTCTCATCTGATGAGATGAAAACACGTTGGGCCATAAAGGCAGGTATTTCAGGTACGTGTATGACATGCCTGACACGAATGGATACCAATTTTCTTTCCAAGTTGTGTATGGTGAACCGTGAACATCTTTGAGTAAATGAAACCCAATACCAATGCAATTCACAAAAGACCTTATCACATTTGTTGCGAATGGCCGTATCCTAGACCAATCAGGTGCAAGTAAGTTGCTGAGTATGGTAATCAGAAAACAGAAGAGGCTGGTCTTTGGAACTCTATGACTGCCCAGTTGTTTCCCCTAAGCCAATGTGTTCTTTTGTTCAGAGATAACTGCTCCCGTGGGAATGTCTCAAGAGTGACTGATTACTGGCCAGCCAATCAAAAGGAGTTGATTTCAAATTTTCCCATGGATTATGAAAATATGTTATTCTTCAACGTCTGGCCTGGGTCTATTTCCCTGAGTGCTCAGTGATGCAATTAAGATAGGGAGAGAGGTTCATTTTCTTATCAAAGATTTCGTCCAATATGCAATCTCCTGTATCACCCCATATGTCATCTTCTCATTTGATGAGTATCCTTGCTTCCACAAACAGTTTGGTGGTAGAGGATGTTTAGCACCCAATGCCAAAAGGGTCACCTGTTTGAGAAATATCTGCCTTTATGACCTCGTCTGAACAGGAGATGGAGGCATGTGAAATGGGCATGCCGATCCTTGCAGTGCCACCTATAAGTAACCTTTCGAATGAGATTAAAATTCAGGATATAATACCACCTGGGATTTACCAGTCTATACCGCTGAGACATTTCTGACACCAAGCATATAGGCAGAGTTGTTTTAATTTATTACTACCACTACTACCCTTTGTGCGTAAGTGCCTTGAGAGTGATGAAATGCTTTGCTGAAACCATGTCCGGTGACTGGACTCCAGTGTCACTGCCCCAGGCTTAGAAGATTCCCTGTGCAATCAGACTCCCACTTGACAACCATTTAGTCTCTAATAGATTCTTTATAACCATGATTTTGTGTGTCAACATTTTTGTGGCTAATTTTCTAAAGAGTGGTGCCATTGATATGTGGTCATTTCGAGTTACTCTGCAGACCCTCCAGATAGATTTTCTGTCAACCGGGTGCTTAGTGATTCTGCAGATAAGCGCATGAGATGTTATGGGTTTGGACTGGCCAGTTTATTGACACTCGGATGAAAGAGGAAATCAATCCAGTGGTTTCTGAGTTACAAGAACTTATCAATTTGTTATTGAATTGCCATCTTTACTTACAGATAAGATGATCGCAAGGAGATCTTAGATCTATCTTACAACATGACAGAAACCCAAATAGCGTATGTTGACTATTCGCGAAACGGCCAGAACCCAAATACCTAAAGATTTTCTTGGGATAAATGCCATATAATTGTTACACAATATTGATAAAATGGATGTTGCTGATTGATTTGAATGTTCACAGCTTCCCAAGTAATTGACTTCGTTGCAAAAGCATGTCAAGCATACTGGCTCTTCTGCCAGATTAACTCGTTGGGTTAAATCGAAGACTTTATTGCACAATGTTCTTACTTGAAACGAATCTGACACACTCCGGTCTTGGTACCACGCAAGAGGTCATTGCCTTATATGCAGTGCCGCCTGTAAGTAATTGAAACAGGTGATGTTTTGCCATTTGGTAAACGCTAAACATCCTCAACCAAACTGCTTGTGGAAGCAATGTTGTTTATCTGATGAGAAGGAAACATTTTATGGGGTCATAAAGGATGACATTGCAGGGATGTGGGATACGAATGGCTGCGAATTGCATCTGCTCTACAAGTAGCTACTTGTGGGTCAAAGTCTTTGGTATAAGTAAGTGAATCCCCTTCCCATTGAAATAACATTGGCCTTGTGTTCCACTTACTTATCAAAGACTTTGACCCATACTTATAACTCTGGGTACTTCAATCCTAATTGGCAGTCATCCTGTTCTGCATGGAACAAGTCAAAGCCATGGCCACTGTGAAGTGTTGCTTATTACCAAAACCCTGAGCCATGGAAACTGAGATTGAATTCTTTGATGAACGTTTATACCTATACCATAGGTCTTTATTCTAACTTTATCTGTGTGTTTAACACACAAACTCACTCCCTTTAGGCCTACTCCTTATATCAGAAAGTGCAAAAACTTTTTGCAAGATTATAACCCCTATCGAGGACAGAAACCTCTTGCGCAAATTCGATGGCAGAGGTCCAGGGGATCTTTACCCCCCCCCCCCCCTTTCAAACTAAGATATTCAATCCGGACATAGAGATCCCCAGCCGAATTTCCTTCGGCCCTTCCGAGTCTCGCCGCTGGACCTCCCCAGCTTATAATTCCTGGATCCGCCCCTGATGGTATGAAAGCCAATACCATGAGACAACTTTAACGTAGCCTACAATGGCAAATCATTGGAGGGTGTACTTACTTACAAGAGAAATATATATTTATTAAAACTCATTTTCACTGTGTCTCTTGATCTGCGTGACCTATTTTCCTGATTCGTGATGTGTTCGTGATCACAATTTCATCATGCATGGTGTCCATTTGTGTCTGTCACAAGACACCAGGAGCTATAAATATCCTCTGGGCGCCTCCCTTTCACCTGCAGCACAACATGCAGGCCTGCAGGTGCTGTGAGGGTCCTGCAGTTGCACACCTGTCACTGATGCTGCTGTTGCTGCTGCTGGTCCTAGCATATCCTTGGGGTGGGTGGGTAGTACTACATTGGGTAGCTGCAACTTATATCGCCACCATAGCATCAGCAGTAAAGTTCAACAGGACAAGCCTCCTTTCCTAAATTTTCTATCTTTAGTAGTAAATGCATAACTCTTATTATAATTTCCAAAAATAAACTGTTCTTCAAATATTTTCTACCACTGCAATTTAATTTAATTTCATTGTGACCAACTTGATTATTTAGATCTTCAGGCACTGCAATAGGCCTACTCAAGTGTTCAAAAACTGCTAGTGACTCCTGTTTGGTGAGTTTGAAGTTGCTCAGCTATATTGTGTGTCAAAGACATTGGTCTACATAAATAATTTTGAGTGGAGTATGCATTGTGTAAGGATCATGTTGGGATGTCACCTCTTTTGCAATGTAATTAGACCGATGTGCTGAGGTCAATGACCCTCCTAATTGGCCAACAACTAATTGAGTTATTGCACAATGGTGCTCTCAGTAACCCATCCCGGAAATGACATAGCAGATTATTAATGCCGAACCAATTTCCTCCCTAGTCCTTGCCATTCCAATTGGCCCACGCCTCCTCCACCAGTCTGGGCCAGGTTTCTCTAGCAGCTATTTGCAGTTCTGTGTCCAGATTTGGGATACATAAGGGATAATTCTTTTTTTAAATATTTTTGGTGATGTCACATTAACAGATGGGTGTTGACACCGCTTGCAGTTCTGGTTAGTTTTAGCGACTGACATGTTTTCATTTAATTTTTAAAACCTTATCATAGGTGAAGTTATCTCTGTTCAAAACTAAATGAAAACACATTAGTCAAATAAAAACAATTGTCCGGTTGTTGTGACGTAGCCGATGTCACTCTTCTTCAAGAATTACTAATTTCCGATACTGTTTTACTGAGAAATTTGCATTCTTTTATTGTGAAATTTACACTGGAATCTCATTGAGTCTAAAAAGTGCCAATATTTAGGTTTTTCTGGTGATACTCACTTTTCGACATGTGCCACCAGAAGAAAAATCATTCTTAATTTTACCAGTCGAAGCATGATTTATTATTTGTGTTCCAACAACAGCCTCTCTCTAATTAACTTGGTTCTTCTGGTTTTTCCAAGAATAGTCAATCTCTAGTCATGCACTGTCTATTTGAAGGGAAATGCTTTATTTATGGTACATTGAAATATTTCTTTAACTCAATTTTCACCTTTCACACGGAACAATTTAATGAGTCGTGTTCACTTTTGCCATGTTTGGCAGTTACTCAGTTTTCAACTTTTTCAAGAAATAGTCAATCTCGAAATTTAATTTTGACAAATCACTGGTTGGTTTTACTTTTACCTTTTTCTTCAACGGTGTGCAATATTTACTCAGCTCAATTTACAGCCTCAAAAGGAACAATTAAGGCGAATGACATGAACTTTTTTCGCGTTTTACTTGATTTTCTCCTTTTTAGAAGTAGTCGTTCTCGGAATGCTGCATTTTTTGCCCTTTTTGGCTGAAGTTTTTTCTGTCTGGTGGAGGTTTATGGTTAATCTTTGGCATTGTGTGCCTGACAGCCCTCGTTTGAATTCAGAAGGAGGAGAGGCAGAAGGAAAGCTTTTAAAGAGCGGAACTGGGGTCCGGTGAACAGACTTGGTAATGGGAAGCCTGAGGACGTGCTTTCTCCCTTCTCAGCCCTGACCAGGTGCTTTGTTCAGCCCCATGAACCAGGAACATGATTGGCACCAAGGAACCAGAGCTGAAGTGAATCAAGCTTGAGGCCATCAAGGCAGTGCAGCTTCATGACAGTGTAGTGAAATAGACTCAAGACGATGAACATTCACGAAGAAACGATTCAAGACTGTGAAGATATGCAAGACATGGCAGATGCAAGACAGCACAGTAGCTTCAAGAGAGCGCAGCGGCACCAATGCACTTCAAATTCATGATAGCGCAGATTCATGATTGTGCAGTAACTTCGAGATAAGACGCCAGCTTCAAATTTGAGAAAGTGCAGCTTCAATACAGTGTAGATTCGAGACACTGCGGACACTAGACATTATATATAGCAGCTTCAATACCGTACAGCAGATTGAACACCCTTCAGATTCGAGAAAGTGAAGCTTCATTACCATGTAAACTCAAGACATTGCAGATAATAGACGTTATATTACAGCTTCACGACAACACAGCAACATCAATACACTTCAGATTCATGACAGTGCAGATTCATGAAAGTGCAGATTCATGATAGTGAAGATTTAAGACTGTGCAGATTCAGGATAGTGCAGCATCAAAACAGTACGCACTCAAGAAAGTGAAGATGCAAGACAGTAGTACATCAGCTTCAAGATAGTACTTTTAGGACAGTGCAGCTTCATTTCGGTGCAGCTTCAACAACAGATTGAAGACCGTGCTGCTCCAGGAAAATGGAGCTAAATAAGGCCATCTTACTGCTCACGGAGACGAAGGAACCAGATAGCATCCTCCTTGCAAGTCTATAAGAAGCATTGCTATGCGCTGAACAAAGGATGCACAGCATGCCGCTGTCCTCAGTGATGTTTGGACTTCGACTTGAGACATTACTTACACATAGCCTGACTATCAGTGCACTTGTATCGCTCTTATAATCTGGATTTTCTGTATACTCCATATTATGATTTTGATATTTGCTAAACCCACACCATTTGGTTTCTAATACGCTCTATTGGATTAAAAATGTAATTTTCCTCAACATGATTTAGTTTGTCACGATGTCTGTCTAAATGATATTCATCCTGTAACTTCTCAAAGGATATATGATTCCATCTTGTTGGTGTCGTCCTATACCAAGGATTCTACTGTCTTCTGTATCTAATCCTCCAAGAAATATATTATTCTGGCAATTAGCACTGAATGATGCTCTGAAATATCGTAAAAAAGTACAGTCCAGTCAGTATTTACTTCTGTGGAAGTATAATTCTCTTCCAAAACATTCCAATTTAGGCCTACATTTTCACTTTATATAATGTACATGGCTTGTTATATGACTGGCTGACCGATAGAAGACCCTGGAAATGGTCTCCTGCTGAGCGAATAATGAAGTGCCTGGCCTGATATTTGCAGGATATGGCTGGTTTAATTAGGTGGCCTTGTGTGATACTTTGTCACCTGTCATACCTGGTGATTATGCAGTTGATCAAAGGCTCTGGAGCCTACTGACTTTCATATGAAATTCTACTTTGTCAATACCAAGGTGGATTCCCATGTTCACAGCAGGCTAAAGGAGAATTGCATGTCTTTATGGCAAGTTTATTTTTGGCGCTATTGCAGCTGCGGTATATTCCACACCATTATCATACTTCGACAGGATTTTATGAGGAGTATCACAAGGATTTATGCTTTCATTGCATTGTATCTCAGGAAAGGTGCATGTTTTATGTTTTATATAAAGGTGTATATTTTGAAGCTATGCATAAACATTTTTTGTTCTATGTGCTCAGTTTCCGAAAACAATGGTGCTTCGGCATTTTCATGGTCACCTAAGACTAATTCTTCAACTCAACTTTCGACAAAGATAAATAATGATGTGTGTCATGTTTATATATATGCAACCAGGATGGAATTACTTTATCGTATTTGAAAGCTTGTCGGAGAATGAAGCTTATTTAGAATGAATGAGGAATCACTGAATATGTCAGGCATGATGTTGCCTACCATTGTACGGATGGCACGCTTTGTGTTGGAAACGGAATGAGTGTAAATATTGTGCAACAATAACATTTGGAGCAATCAGGGCTGTATTGTGAATGAATTGATAGGTTGCATTATCCTTTGTCGGTTTAGTCTGGGAGCCAAGACCTCAAAAGTGCTTTATTTAAGGATTTGGCTCACCCCGAGAGAGGAATGGACAATCTATACATCGTCGGAATCGCAAACTTCTGTAGATTATGAAACTGGGGGATGCAGTTGGGAAAAGTGGTGCAATTTTTCACAAATTGGTTACCATGGCAACCAAGTCAGAATATTTTTTAATTCACCTTTATACCAGTTAAATTCATTTTTTAGGTATTTAATCCACAGCCAGACTTCATTCAACCAACCAGATATGTACAACCTCAATTAGAGATTTTAATGGTCATGTGACCTTTGGGGTCACATGACCATGCTGAATGCCATTCATGGTCGAACCTCAGAAATATGCATTTTTTCGCAATTCTAAACTGCAACTTTAATTGCTGCAGCAACAATATTGACACTACAGGCAAAAATCTGGTTTCACTGGAAAGCCCTTTTAGTAAGCTTCAATCTCACATATAATTTGTATAGGTATCCATGGTAATTGGTTGCCATGACAACGAAGTTTAAAAAAACACAAATTTGATCTGAAATATAAAAAATCAATTTTTAGGGATTAACTCCATGACCAGACTTCATTCAGCCAACCGAGCATGTATATGTTCAATTATAGATTATTATTGTCATGTGACCATTGGGTCATGTGACTATGGGGACCTTCATTGAGGGTCGAACCTCAGAAATATGCTTGTTTTTTCACAATTTTATGCAACATCTTTAACTGCTGCAGAAACAGTACCTATTTACACTGCAGACACAAACTTGGTCTTATTGGAAAGCCCTTTTAGTATGCTTCAGTCTTTCTTATTATTTATTATTTATACTGGTATCCATGGCAACTGAATGCCGTGGAAACAAAGTTTGAAAAGGTACAAATTTTACCTGAAATCTATAAGATTGATTTTAGGGATTTACTCTACAATCAAACTTCATTTAACCAAAGTTATATGTACCAACTCAATTAAAGATTTGTATGATCATGTGACCTTTTGGGTCACATGACCATGCTTACTCTCATTCAGACTCGAATTTCTGACATATGCCTTTTTTTTTTACAATTTTTATATAACTTCAAGTGCTGCAGCATAAATATTGCTAATACAGGCACAAACTTGGTGCTATTGGAAAGCCCTTTTTGTAAGTTTCAATCTCACATGTTTATTCATACAGGTTTCCATGGTAACATACGTCATAGCAACGAAGTTTAAATAACGTGCAAGCACTTAAAGCAGCGCATGAACAATTCCACACCGAATGCCAACATAGAAATGGGGGGCTAAAAATCTGGCAGCATTGTAAATTGACATTAAATTTGGCCAAAGGCATGAATTATTTGGCATTGACCAAACAATGCATGAACCCTCCCTCCCCCATGGTTGTTATTGACATTTTAAATTGAAAACGTCAGCTATCTGTCTAAACAGTTCAACAAAAATAAGTCCCCCTTTGGATAAACTTGAATATCTCAAAGATTCCATCGCTGATTTTTATGAAAGTTGGCTTAATTATAGCCTCGCATATCGACCAGAATGCTCCTTAATATGTCAAGGAAAAGAAGAAATATTTATGGGATGAGCAAAATTTTTTTATAGCGAAAAAGCGCTAATTTTAGCTCGATCATCCTTTGGTTAGTTCGATCAGTCAGTTTGGCACGCAGTTTGTCAAAGCCAAGCATTGGTACCAGATATGAAACTGCCAGATTCAGGTATTTTTGTACAAACATTGGTCGTTGAATGTCTCCATTTGGTACTCTTCCTTGAAGGAAGCGGAGCAGATATTCTCTGTAAGTGATCTGTTCTGGTACTGGCTTGTCTTTTCCTTTGTCAACTGGTTGTCGTTCCTTTTCGATAATTTCTTTTTTTCGTTCTGGTTCCTTGTCTGGTGAATGGTCTTCCCTTACTTCCTCTTGACTCTCGACTGTTTCTTCATCCTGTGGATTCTCTGGACCCTCTTCTTTTTCTGCTTCCTGTGGAACCTCCGGAACCTGTTCCTTTTTTGCCTCTTCATCTTCTGCTTCCATGGACTCATTGTCGGGTGTTGTGCTTCTGTCATCGTCGGAGTCATTTCCCTCATTTGTGTCTGTTGTAGTTGTGTGTTCTTCGTCCATCGCTACCTCATGAGGAGCTGTGGCTCCAGTTGATGGGTTTGGTTGTTCAAGGTGTGCCTGGGATGTAGGCCGTTGTGTAGTGGTTGTTGTCTGTGGAGTGGATGTTTCAGGTGTTCTTCCCGAGTGTCTGTTTGTGTCTTCTGTGTTCTCTGTGTGTTGTTGGTGTGATCTGTTAATGCTGTGTTCTTTGAGTTGTAGCCGTCGTCTTGGTGTCGCATGATGTTGCGGTTGTGGATAACCCGCCATGTCCGCATAGCTGGGGATTCCTGCGTGCTGGTCCACAATCCTTCTCGCCTCTGGAAAAGATATCGCGTGGGTTGCCTTCAATGTGAGGATTTCCTTTTCTTTCGTCCACTGTTTACACGTTTTGCTGTAAGAGGGATGATTCTCCTTACAGTTGACACAAAGAGGAGGAGATGGGCAAGGTTGGTCTTTGGATTGGATGTGGTCCTGGGATCCACAGTGGCCACACACTTCTTGTCGTCGGCACCATTTGCTCAGATGACCAAAACGCTGACATTTATTACATCTTCTTGGATTGGGTATATAAGGTCGAACCTTACATTGCTCCCAAATAACTTTAATGCTTTCAGGAAGAGTTGTGTCTGAAAAAGTAAAGATGAGCAGCTCCCGATTATCTCTCTGGGGGATTCTACGAAAATGAATAACATTAGTGAAAGTTTCAAACCATTCCTGTAAATCTTCGTCGGAGTTCAAGTAGCTAAGGGAGGAGAAAACCATTCCGTTTGAAGTATTCAAAGTCCGATGTGGCTCGATTATTGCCAGCGTACCTGCAATATCTTTCAGCCTGAGGAGTTTCCGAGTTTGGTCATCGTTTCTGGTCTTAAATAGAACAGTTCCATCTCTCTGCAAGGTTGTCTCTGCAGGTTCACCGACTTCTTGAAGTATGGTCTTGTAGATGGCGAAGGGAGATAGCCTGGTCGATGGTTTGAACACTATGTATTGGTGTCGGTACTCTGACTTTCGTGTTTTCGTTTGTCGATTTAGAAGTTCCGGGTCGATGCAGTCATCCGAGGATGACCGCTGCCGTTTTGGTCGAGACTGTGAATTTGGAAGAGAGTAAGCCATATGAATTTTGGTGATTCATCCCCCATGCTCCCCACCCACCAAGGAGCCCAACAAGGGGGACTAATATGGGTAGGGCTGCGCCCAGTACCCTAGTCCAGGGATACATGGGGGATATACTCGTAGAAGGCTTGGTAAGAAATACAGCTGCAATCATAGCCAGCAAGTAGACTTGGTCAGAACCTTCTTTGATTGACCCATCAGCCATGACCAAGTAGGACCGAAGTCCCAATGACAACATGACAAGCCGATTGACTGGACCGGGCCAATCCAGCCTCCCGTCTAGGAGAAATCCAGGCCAAAGTAGTGTATTGTATGGGAGGGACCAACTTAGTCCCAACCAACTCAACTACCAGGACCCCTTCATCCTCCGACACGGGTTGCAACCCACGGCAAACAGGTTGCCCCATTTCCGTCGGGGAGACGTGTGCTTGCGCACTGTCTCGTGTTGGCCACAAGAGATAGAGGACTTCACTCTTGTGTTACCACTCACTGCCACGAGGAGGCCCGAGACCTGCGGGGGCTGGTCAATGATGTAAATCACTGTCAGTCAGTGATGTCAGCTGGTGATGTCAACCAGGGATGTCAGCCAGGGATGTCAGCCGGTGATGTCAATCAAAGATGTCAGCCAGTGACATCAGTCAGTGAAGTCAGCCTGTGATGTCAGCCAGTGATGTCAGTTGGTGACATCAGCCGGTGACATCAGTAGGCGACATCAGCCAGTGATGTCAGCCAGTTGGTGCTGGTGATGTCAGCTGATGATGCCAGCCAGTGACATCAGTCAATGACATCAGCCAGTGACATCAGCCGGTGATGTCAGTCAGTGATATCAGTCAGTCAGTAACATCAGTCAGTCAGTGAAGTCAGTCAATCATATCACTGGATGATATCAGTCGATGATGCCAATCTATGAGGATCATCTCTTCATGAGGTCTATCAACTAAACAAAAGCCTAAAAATTGACAGGCTTGTTTTTCTATTTACCCTCAGTATTCATCAATATTTAGAGCTTCTTACAATGAGAAAATATATGGGCAGTAATGTTAGTCTTTGTTGGATTATTTTATTTTGGTGCGGAATCATTACCAAATTAGTCTTGGAGTCACAGAGGTGAACTCACTTACTGGGCAAAAGCTGCCGACCGACCCCCAGCTAGTCTTGTATATATATGGCAATATGCCCCCATCTAGTTTCTAATGTTAAAATTGAGATCTTTTTTTTATTTATTTTGAACTAAAAATTGCATTTGTCACCATGAAAGATATATGGTTACCCCCCCCCCCCACAAACATTTTTTTCCTTAACATGTTTTCTGATGCCAAAAATTTGGATGAAAAATGCGATCTCAAGTAATAATAGATCAGCATTTGAAGAAGTGGCAGTGCAGCCCTCAAAAAGCTCAAAATAATAGCCAACCACAGGGCTTGACAGTGCTAAAATTAGTCCAACGAGGCTATAATTTGCCCAAAGGTCTCATTTCCATGCTCAATATGCCACAACTGATGGGCACAATAGTGTATTTATAGGCCTATATATGGGCGTTAATATCAGCTAACCAAATTGAATTTCATAGTTCCCTTTCCTGAAATATTCTTTTTAATACAAGGCATTAACATTTTTGACCTGGAAAAAGTATAGTATGTCTCTTCACCAGATTGTTAGGGAGTCAAACATTTTTTTGTAAATTTCCATAGTTCTTAAAAAGGTGTTAGGTTATTTTGCTCTTCTATTCTTTAAAATGAGGAAAAAGGCATATTTTGATGGCCTCTGCCTTGGTCTCGGATGCCAAATCCTTGGCCTTGCCTCGGCCTCGGGTGTCTTTTGAGCTTAAATGTAGCCCCAAATTTCACAAGGCCATTAAAATTCATAACTGAGCATATGTGCAAAAGTTTGTCATAAATTTTGCTGGATTTTTTTCAGAAATACTGCATGATATTTTTTTGGTCAATTTTAAAATGATGATAATTACAAGTATGCAAATAATCCTCAAAAACTCAAATCATAGGAATAACATCCGTTATTCGTTTTCATGGTAACCAGAAGTTATGAAATGTGGCCCAGAGCTGTTAACCACACAAACTCAATATGTTATTTTTCCAAAACATTCAATTCTTACAAGAGATATGAAATAGGAATCATTCAAGTGAGCGTCTTCATAACTTCCCAAAGTGATCGCCCAGTCACTGAATAACAATATCATGTAGTCTTCTTCCGCTTCTTGGGTTGCCTACCGTGTCGCCTCTCCCTTCAGAAAAAGGCTTACAGCATCTTCAGATGGTTGTATGACTCATACTATCTTCCTTGTATGAATGTTTCAGAAGGTCCATGCTCTTTCTGGCAGTTCTTTTCAGTCAAACTAATGAAATTTAAGGTGGATCTGTTTGCTACTTATGAGAGGTCCAGACAGATGGCGTACACTTGAGCTGGCGTAGTGTATGACTCAAGAATGTGTGCTGCCCCAAAGAAATTTTACCATGATCCTAGAAGCACGTGACCTCCCTGGTGTGACATACATTTAAAAAAATGGCGTTGCACAGGGATTACAGACGCTACGTATCTCAAAAATTTTTTGTATCCCGCAAACCTGTAATATTGTCCTTAGTCATGCAACATTTTTTTCAGTGTAGTCCCAATGGTAAAACATCGACTGTTTCACTTACTTACAGGCGACACTGTGGATATACGGCCTGTTTGTTTCAGCTGATCTGAAGTGATCTGGATCCTTCTGAGCTGATCCTGCCATGGTGAAAGATTCACACATCAGTGATCCAGATCAGGGAACTAGGGGATCTGGCAGTGAAAATTTGAGGAACCATGGATCCAGATCCAGATCATCTGAATCTGTCCGAAACAAACGCGAACCCTGATCTGGATTCACAGATCCACATTTTTTCCAGCACTGATCCTGATCTGGATCCAGTTCACAAATCCTCAGAACTGGATCCAGATCACTGAATCTGTGATCCAGATCACTAAGATCACTTGAAACAAACGCACCCATAAATTTAAAGATGTTACCAAAATATGTGTCTTTAATTTATATGTATCTGCAGATGCAGAATTACCTTCCTATTCATTGCAAATCTACCCAGCTATTTTCAATGAGACCAAGTTTATGCTTGTAGAGTCAAAATTGTTATTGAAGAGTAGATAGTTATTGCTTAAAATTGTGAAAATATGCCCAGTTCTTAGATTTGGTCTTGAATGGCAGTCATTTCATATGGCCCCAAAGGTCACATGAAAATTGCTATTTACTTACCCAGTAGCTGATAGGTTGAATGAATGAAGTTAGACTGTGAAGCAAATCTCAATAAATTTCTCAGACTTCACACCTCAGAAAAGAGATTTGTGTATTTTGTAACACTATTGCTTTGGGAGTAGGTTACCTTTGATACCATATGATATGCAAAGTATATGTGAGATTAAAAATTATAAAAAGGGCTCACAAATGAGACCAAATTTGTGCCTGTAGTGATAATATTGTTGCTGTAGGAGCTAAAGAAGTCGCAGAAAAGTTTGGAAAAATGGATGTTCCGAGGTTTGACGCTCAATGGCGGTCAACATGGTCATGTGACCCAAAATGTCACATGACCATAAAAATACATAATTTAGCTGGCACATGCATAGATGACTGAATGAAGTCTTGATGTGGAGTAAATCCCTAAAATTCTATTTTATAAATTTCAGGTCAAATCTGTGTATTTTCTAACTTTGTTGCCATGGGAACCAGTTACTGTGGATACCTGTATAAATAATAAGAAAGACTGAAGCATACTAAAAGGGCTTTCCAATAAGACCAAGTTTGTGTCTGCAGTGTATATACTGTTGCTGCAGCAGTTAAAAATTTGGCATAAAATTGTGAAAAAACAAGCATATTTCTGAGGTTCGACCCTCAATGAAGGTCCGCATAGTCACATGACCCAATGGTCACATGACAATAATAGTCTATAATTGAACATATACATGTTCGGTTGGCTGAATGAAGTCTGGTCATGGAGTAAATCCCTAAAAATTGATTTTTTATATTTCAGATCAAATTTGTGTTTTTTTAAACTTTGTTGTCATGACAACCAATTACCATGGATGCCTATACAAATTATATGTGAGATTGAAGCTTACTAAAAGGGCTTTCCAGTGAGACCAGATTTTTGCCTGTAGTGTCAATATTGCGGCTGCAGCAATTAAAGTTGTAGTATAGAATTGTGAAAAAATGCATATTTCTGAGGTTCGACCATGAATGGCATTCAGCATGGTCTTGTGACCCGGAAGGTCACATGACCATTAAAATCTCTAATTGAGGTTGTACATATCTGGTTGGTTGAATGAAGTCTGGCTGTGGATTAAATAGCTAAAAAATGAATTTTACTGGTATAAAGGTGAATTAAAACATATTCTGACTTGGTTGCCATGGTAACCAATTTGTGAAAAATTGCACCACTTTTCCCAACTGCATCCCCCAGTTTCATAATCTACAGAAGTTTGCGATTCCGACGATGTATAGATTGTCCATTCCTCTCTCGGGGTGAGCCAACCGCCAAATTTATCTCCTTGGCTCCTGGACTAGTTGGATACCGTATGTTTTGTGTACCTCGGCAAGCAAATAGTGCGAATGACACCGGCCAGGAATGAGATACTAATACAGATTTGGACGCTGATTTGTTTCCCGGTCACTTGGCATTCTTCAGCGTGAGATTACAAACATATGATTGGGACATGGCATGCACAATTTTGCACTGATTTTATATAAATCATTATCTGGATTATTGCATTAAATGCTTCTAATGGACATGCCCAGATTGAAAAGGCACTTCAACCTGTGTTGGAAATGTGGGAATGGACACAAGGGATTGCATTGTTGATATGGAGAATGCCTTGTTTGCAGTGTCAGAGCACCAGTGTCCACCTGAATAGGAAATGTGTTACAGGCAAAGGCTGGTGTTCTCATTGGTATGCACAGCTTTGGTTTGTAGCCCATGTGACAAGTACATTGCTTGAATAACATCCAGGTTGCATCAAATAGTGAATCAAATAATGAATCAAATAATGCATCAGATGATGAATCGTATTACTCCAGATTTAGAATCCTAAGTGGAAGAGCATTTTATTATGACAGCTCCAACTCGTAAAATCCACATCTCGCATGAAAAAGAGCTTCCTTTGGGAGTCCAATTGGGACCTTGCCTCAATGGATTTTAATGCAATTGCCCTTAATATGATTGAAGCCATCAATGCAAGGTTTCATGTGAATTCTGTAAATTGCCAGCTGGGAACATCAATTCATCCAAAAAGGCAATTTGATTATGATGGCCTTTTTGTGTTACATTAGTTTGGCCAGGGGTTGTGCATTGGTTTTGGAAAAGCACTCTTTAAAGCAGATAGCGCTGACTGACATTTTGCTATACCTGTGAATTGGCAACGAATAGGAGCCACTCCCTAAAAGTATGAAGCAAGTGGATTAACACGATGACTGAGATATTTTAAGGCATACTTCGGGTAGAAATCATTCACTTTGATAATTTCCTAAGATCATGGACATTGGCCTGGAGAAATACCTCTGAAATGGTTTACAAATTGGCATAACTGACGCGTGTTGTCTCCGTTGAGGAAGTTTTTTTCGACCAAACAAGATAAGCGCCAGATACCATCAGATAAGAAGGTCGAAGGGTCGCTTGTTAAGACACAAGTGATGGAAAGCTGCGGAAGCTGACAGGCAGTTAATCATGATAATTGTGCACGATATGGCGAGGAGCGTTTACTGACTCAAATTACGCCTATTGTACAGCTAGGAACGACATTTTCTCAGACCATTCTTATAAAATTGGCCTGGTGAGGAGGATTATTTTTAATCTTGCGACGTTTGTCACGACAAGGATATACACTAAAACTTGGGAATTTTGGATGATTCTGGAGTTATGGACTCCTTATAAGATGAAGCTGGTGTGAAATGCACAGATGTTCAACAAATAATTTGACTTCTCACCTGTTACAGCCCCATATCCAAAGGACTGAGAAATCCAATATGCAGCTTTATATGCTCTGTACAATTACCATAAATGTACCTGGCTGCATATCCAAATATTGTATCAGGAGATTGGTCAGCTTCTAAGGACAGATGCTGAGCATTAATACATTGAGGTCTGCATCAATACAGTATGGTGGCATATGGTAAGGCAAATCATGATATGCACTCACATAGATTCCTCGAATGTCGTAGGATGAAAGAGGTGCGTGGTGCATCTTTGTCTATGGACAGAACGGAATGTTTGCCTCACTGCGAAAATCTTTGCCATCATAAACTTATTCTCTACGAAATGGATACAAACCGGAAAAAGAAACATTATGGATTGCAGTGTTATTATATTGAGTATCACAGGATTGTATCAAATCAAAATTTTTCATCCGATAAATGAATCGCATTGGATTTTCTGAGAAGCTGTTTGTTCCTTCGGTTTCCTTTTGAGCCTCATCATATTTCTTTAGTATACCATTCTATTCACAATACAGATCTTTACTTGGAAATTGACTAGATGCAATTTGGCAGAATTTGTGCTGAACTTTATCTGTTTGATAGTCAGAAAACATCCTTAATTTCTTGGAAAATAGCAATGTGTATGAATCTACAATTGGCTCCTCTTGTCATTTGACATTATTCGCGAAGTGATATAATATATTCAGGAAAAGAATAACAGTTATAAACTACTCCTGTTTTATTCTTCTCTATAAATGCTACATGCTATGCAATTTTGGTGTCTACCTTGACCAGCTGACCTCCAAGCTGGATGGTCTAGCTGCGGTCACTCTCGGCTACCGAGTAGCACGGCGGTGGTGGGGAAGGATGACAAGATCCAACCCTCGACCTCCTCCGCACCCCAAAGACAACAGCAAACAGCTCCCTGACCTCTACATCCAAGGGTAAGATCCGGATTTCTCTTCTCTTTTTCGGCTATTTTGTCTTAAAAGTTTCAAAAAATGATTTCATTTAGTGCGTTTCGCCAGTCTCCATGAGACTTCTTTATGTGTTAGGCAGTGCAAGCTTTGCACTGCAGTCTCCGGGAATTGGCCATGCAAATGAGCACAAGCATTATGCAAATGAGTATGATATGGCAGAATGAACTTCAAATAAAATTGTTTTCTTTAAAGTATGGGAATTTTTTAATTATTGGATTACAATGTAATTGTTTACAATTTTAAGTTGTCAGTCCCAACTGCAAGTTGTTATGTGACAATAGGAGAAACCAAACAAAGTGACATAACAAGTATTTGTTACACAACGTGTTTTAGGACATAAAACCCAAAACAATAACTACTGTTTATGAAAGGTTATGAAACCAGTCAGTTAAGATATTTGAAAAATAACCAGTAACAATTAAATGTTATGTAACCAAACAGTAAACATTTTTGGACAATCCAATATCTGGAGTCCCTCTGACACTTTGTGTCATCGGAAAAATAGGGACTCATGGAGTCTGGTTGTAAAGAATTGAGGTCTGAACTGTTTGTAATTATTGTTATCAATGCTTATTATTATCTAGTGTCAATGTTGTATGTTAAAACCCCATACAGAACTATCAGCTATCTATATCTATGTTAGGGCAGTGTGACCCATAGCCCCAGGGTCAAGTATAATGTGTCTAGTAGATTGCTAATTGCCTTTGTGTAGAGAAGAGGGTTGAGGGGGTATGTTATATGCATATCTGTAATTACCCCACTTGGTATGTCTATACTGTGGCACCACAAAGGGCTAGGGTGTAATTAATAAATAATTAGCAGTGGGAATCAAATCACCCAAGAGTCAACTCTGGGTGAACTCTTTAATGTTTGTCTGGAATTGGCCACCAGGGGGCTCTGGTGAGTAGAGGGTAGTCTAAGAGTCTTTGGTGCCACTAGGAGGCAGGCCACTGAAGCCAGACCTAGCCCTAAACATTGATGCATGCATGACTGCAATTTGCTCGCCAGGGGTCGTTCCTCCCACCTTTGCCTTCACTGGATCGCCATGAGGCCGATCGCAACATGCGCATACTAATTAGGAAGATGACCCAGTTCGTGACACCATTCAGCATCATGATGACAATGCAGTTGAAAATGTCCTCAACTTGTGTTGTCAATGCTCCCACATACGAAATGCTTATTTAAATCAATTGACTTGATGTACAACTGGAAATATGCTTGTTCATTTGTTAAGATAGTACGCACGTTGTGCAGCCTGAGTGCACCAATTTGAAATAGTCTGGATTCATCCTCACGCACGTGCAGGCCTCTCTTGCGTGATTGGCCAAAACGTCACTCTTCTGTCAGGAAGGTTGACTTGCTGAAGAAAATCCGTTGGGTTTGTTTACAGTTGACACGATCGTTTGCAAGCTGTTTTCAACAATTTCTGAAACTACAGCTTGTATTTTAAGCACAGGAAAGTATTTCCGTAGGTGTATGGAGTTCAAAACAACCAATTGTTACCGCTGTTAGGCCGGATTAATTTATCTGGCAATTTTGACAGCTGTGAGCACATGGCCTCTGCCGCATAAATTAGCTAGTGGGGGCAGCGATGGAAGGAGGCACGAGAGGAGGCGCTGCAAGCAGCTTGGCATGACTGATTATCTTGTGATGTCACAGGCCTGCTGGGATTGTGATTGGTCCTTAAGACCAAGGGCCCAGGGCCTGGCCACACTGTAATTTGAATGTGCTTGTGAACTTTGGAATAAATTTTAGTCTTGAATCTGTACCTGAAGTGTTACCACCTCTGTCTGGAAGTATTATTGAACTCATTTGAATACCTGAGAAGAGTTGGCAGAGTCAGTGGAGTGAGCCCATTGACTAGGACTAGGAAACTTAATATTGTTGGGAAACTAAACTAGTCTTTGGATGCGGAGTGTGATGTTTACCACACCTCTCTCCACACTGGTGACCCACCGTGTTTGAACATTGCATAACAACTACTTGGAAGTTAACACCCAAGGATTATACCCGGACAAGTGGACACTGAGGGTCAGATTTTAAGAACTCAAAGCAAACATGACTCCTGACTGTGAACTTACAGGAGCTCAAAGAGTGCCCAGCCCTTCCCTAACTGTACAGGAGCTGGAAGAATGGATTCTGGAAGAAAAGCAGGCCATTGAAGAAGAAGAGCTTGAAATGGCAAGACTGTTGGCTAAAGAAGATGTTGACAGCATGCCTCATTGTTGCTGCCAAACTGAGAGCAGTAACCAACACAATGGCCCATCATCAGACTGCATGAAAACGTTTGCTGAATCCTCTGGAACAAGTGCTGAAGAACATGGCTGCCCACAGACATCATTGAAGGAAACATGTAACTGGAGCCAAGCTGTCAGCACAAGAAGACTGATGAACAGAACCAAAAACCAACATAAAGGACCAGATGAAGAAGCTGGAGACATCTTTGACTTGGAGGAAGTTTTACCTGGAGTGCCAATTGGTAGCCACTGGAGCGTAACCCCTGACTAGAGTCAGCCACAAGCAGTTATCAACAATGGACTGATATCATGGAAAATAACTTTGAATGGAAACAGGACTCTTGAAATTTAGAATAATGGACCCTTGACACTTTTATAAATCAACTTCTGGCTGAATATTTTAAAATTTGATGACTTTGGACACTTTAAAAGTTTTAAGGAAGAAATTTTAATGGACTCATCCATTTGTTAATTTAAAAAACATTTAATCATGGACTTATATTTGATGGACCACAAACGATTTTTTTTAATGAACATTTTAATCAATTTTGAATGGCAGGTTTGGTGATTTTTACCTTGAAATTTCGGTTTATCTATTTTGCATTGTTGTGCTACATAAGTCTCAAAATTGAATTAAGTTTATATGTCTGATTTGCTCACAATGATGTGATGCTACTTATATATAATTACACATTTGGCATGCAATTAGCACACATGAATCTATCATTTGCATTAATGTTTATCTTTGATGTCATGTATTGTACCCCTTTTAATGCCAATGCATCTTTATGGTCAACCAATTGTTGACATTGGAGTTTACCCTTTTAATTGGTTTTAGAAGGGCCCCTTGTTGGGCTGAATAGCTAGCCCCCATGCATGGATGACCCATCTGGGGAGGAGACAAGGGGGTCCTTTTGTTTGATAGGGGTGAATAAGGGTACAATTGATACTTAACTGCCACCTCTGCCTGTTTTGCCATGCACAATTAAGGTATTTAAGACACTTAAGTGAGTACTGCTCAGAACCAATGTGACTAAACCCAAAAATAAGTCAGCCTGCTTGAGATACATTTAGTTAGGTAATACTCTTGTAGATGTTTTTGAGTGTTAACATGGCCACTCCTGTCTTTGTTTTGGTCTTACATTGGTTGATGTGCAGCTGGAACAATCTGACAGCTAAGATAATTACAGACTCAGAAATTAAGTTTCAGGCTGGGTCATTCATATTGAAGACCAGCACACATGATATTATTGACTAACAAATAGGAGGCAGTTTAAGACAAAGGACTGAGCACTAATTATGGCAATAATTAGCATATGTCATGTACTTTGCCTTTAGTCAACATGCCTCATCGTTGTCATTCCTTTGATCTGTGTGTCTTCAAACTTTCAACATGTAATTAGGGGACTGTTGGATGTCACAGGTCTGATCAACTAATCTGACAGCTTAGTCAAAAGTCCCACCACATGCTATGACTGCAACTCAAGGATTTTTGAGTTAGCCCATGCCTAAGTAACTTCTAGCTTTCTGTGACAATAATATTATGTGTATTGTAAGCTGGTTAAATCCTACAGTAGTCAGGTTAAATCCTAAAGTAACTGCTGAGTACAATCACATTTAATGTCAATGTAATTTATTATGGTATCAGGTTGGATCCAATTTAAACAATTATCTAAACTCACATATTTATCACTATGTCTCCATTTTGTGAGCCCTATTAAATGATTGTTGCAGCAGTTAGCACAATTCTGAGCAAGTATAGCTCAGAAACAATGTGAATAAACCCCAATAAATAAGTCAGCCTGCTTAGATATATTTAGTTAGAAATACTCTAGCAGATGTTTTGAGTGATTAACACAGGCCACTCCTGTCTTGATATTGGTCTTACATTGCTGTTTAACATGTAACTAGGGGGATGTTGGTGTCATAGGCCTGACCTGCCTAAGTAACACTGTAGTCAACAAGTCCCAACACAGGTTAACATTGTGCCTACTGGCTTCTCAATATCATTATGAATTTGGTATCACATTTAAATGTCGACAGAATTAATGCTTGTTAACAATCTCACAGCCATTGATGTTAATTAGGATGGGATCACATGATTAGCACTTGATTTAGCCAACTTTGTTCAGTCAGTGGCTGGGGTAATTAATATCAATGTTTGGGGAATTAATCACAATGGAACATCCCTCAATCTTTTGAAATTGTATTTGATGCCATGACGTGCAATGCTTATGCAATCATTGCACTAGAGGGGGCGGGGTAGTACTGTAAAGAATTGAGGTCTGAACTGTTTGTAATTATTGTTATCAATGCTTATTATTATCTAGTGTCAATGTTGTATGTTAAAACCCCACACAGAACTATCAGCTATCTATATCTATGTTAGGGCAGTGTGACCCATAGCCCCAGGGTCAAGTATAATGTGTCTAGTAGATTGCTAATTGCCTTTGTGTAGAGAAGAGGGTTGAGGGGGTATGTTATATGCATATCTGTAATTACCCCACTTGGTATGTCTATACTGTGGCACCACAAAGGGCTAGGGTGTAATTAATAAATAATTAGCAGTGGGAATCAAATCACCCAAGAGTCAACTCTGGGTGAACTCTTTAATGTTTGTCTGGAATTGGCCACCAGGGGGCTCTGGTGAGTAGAGGGTAGTCTAAGAGTCTTTGGTGCCACTAGGAGGCAGGCCACTGAAGCCAGACCTAGCCCTAAACATTGATGCATGCATGACTGATTATCTTGTGATGTCACAGGCCTGCTGGGATTGTGATTGGTCCTTAAGACCAAGGGCCCAGGGCCTGGCCACACTGTAATTTGAATGTGCTTGTGAACTTTGGAATAAATTTTAGTCTTGAATCTGTACCTGAAGTGTTACCACCTCTGTCTGGAAGTATTATTGAACTCATTTGAATACCTGAGAAGAGTTGGCAGAGTCAGTGGAGTGAGCCCATTGACTAGGACTAGGAAACTTAATATTGTTGGGAAACTAAACTAGTCTTTGGATGCGGAGTGTGATGTTTACCACACCTCTCTCCACACGGTGTTTCGCATACATAAATAGACACTTTAAGGAGACCTTATGGTATTTGTTGAGAATGGCCAGGTTCTAGACCAATCGAAGACAATTTAGTTGGCAAATATGGTAATTAGAAAACAGAAGGGGTAGCCTGGCTGGTCTGTGAGACTCTATGACTGCCCAATTGTTGTGACTTAGCCAATGTCTTCTTTTGTCCAGAGTTTACTCTTCCCATGGGAATGACAATGTCTCAAAAGTGACTGATAACAGGCCATCAAATCAAAATTAATTGACTTCAAATTTTCCCATGGATTATGACAATAATTATGTTATGTATTTCTTAACATTTCTGCCTGAACCTTTCATGAGTTAATGCCATATGAATTGATATTGCCCCTATTCGCCTAAGACTAATTCTTCAACCCAACTTTCGATAAACAGATAAATGATAATAATTAATATGTATTCTACATATATAACAGGATGGAATTACTTTATTGTGTTTGAACGCTTTACTTGTCAGAGGAAGTAAGTGGATGAAGCTTATTTAGAATGAATGAGGAATCATCGAATATGTCAGACATGATGTTTCGAACCATTGTATGGATGCCACGCTTTGTGTTGGATACGGAATGAGCGCAAATATTGTGCAACAATAACATTTGGAGCAATCATGGCTGTATTGTGATAGAATTGATAGATTGCATTATCCTTTGTCTGTTGGAAAGTCGTAGACACAGACTTTGTATTTGGCAATTTGAATTTCATGCTGGTCTGGTATTATAGTAATGAATTTAGACTAATTACGGCTGAGACTAACTATCAATATTCTGTTTGTCACAAAGACATACATGCTCATTGCTCATAGCTCACCGCTGCGACACACAGTGCTGTGTTGGAAAGAAAATATGTTGCTCATTTTTGGACAATTTTGCTTGCTTTTATGACCAATATGCTGGTACTTTCTTCCATTTTATGTGTTCCACTTGTCATCTGTAGTCAATTTTGACATTTTGTCAAAAACAGAGAGAGGGTGATCAATAATGACGCGAAACTCGGGAGACGACAGACTGACGTCGAGTCGTTGAATGTCTTATTTTATTATGGCATCCGTGTTCACTGTTCAGCCATATAGAGAAGGATAAGGTAGCAGTGACAATGCCGGAAAATTGCCAGAGGGGGCTGAAGGGGAGGGTGCGAACGTGCGTTCTTTGAAGGGGGACCGTCACTCCGCGCAACACACGTGATTGGGAAATTTTGGAACCTTCAATGCTAAAAGATAGATACATTTAAAATACGACAATTAGACGAGCAGTGTATGTGATTCTCCTTGCGAATGAGACAGAAAACATCAAAATAACATTCAGGAAAGTGTGTGGATGTATCGCATCGGAAGATAAATTATAATTGTCAAACATAATCAATTCCCAGAGGGAGGATAGACAAGAGGAGGAGCAAGGATGACTACAGGAGGGCAGAAATTACCCCCCCCCCTCCTCCCCCGACTACGCCACTGTAAGGCAGGTACTGGATTAATTTCGTGACTTGCTGAGCAATCATAACACATTATGGAGCATAATGGAATAATCTATGAGAGAGCATTGCATGAAACTGAATTTAATTGACTTCTGACTGGTCATGCATTCTCCTCATAATTAGCCGAGTCACGGTCTTTTCTTTTTTTTCGCTTTTTTTTTTTTTGTTTATCAATTCATCCCCCAACAACTGAAATTGCCCAAAGATATGCTACTAATTATGGCCAACAAAGGCTTGTAGAAAGTTCAGCCTATGAAATTTTAAACTAAAGTAGCTATGTACTATGTACATGGTATTGTTTATGGATATTGTACATGTCTACTACACTGTGTGCTTTCAGTGAAATGATAGCTTTTTATAATGACTCTTTTTATGATTTTCCTGTTTTACTTTGACTGAAAATAATGTGAGCTATATTTGGATCAAAGAGCAAACATTTTTTTGCCAATCTTTTTTATTTTTACTTTTGTCTAGTTGCTTTTTTGATTGACAAATTTGTTTGCTCGGGTTGCAGAATTGGAAAGTTGTTTTCTTTTTTACCCGAGCGCCTGAACGATCGATTTTAGTGAATGTTTTTAAGGCTTTGCTGCTTTGGAAACCTCATTTTTTTATATAGTTTTTTTCCGACGCCTTGTCAATTTTTGGTTGCTGAAAGTGTTTTAATGAAGTTTCATTGACCTGAAGCACTTGCGCAAGCAAACATGAGATGAAGTATATATTTAAAAGCCATTGGAATCCTGTGACTATGTATGCTGCTGCCAAGTAATCATTTATGGCTCACAAAAAAATACGATCTCATTTATATTGCATATTGACTGAAGCCTGAAACAGCTATTACCGAAGCGATCTCTGTGCATTTATTGAGTCATATTGTCAGAAGGCGCCAGTCAATTCACTAATTAAAGGTTTTATACAATTTGTTTTTTATTTCCATATATATATATGTGAATAATTTTTAAAGTATTTCTATGTGCTTTCAAGCTTCAATTGTTAAACAATTAGAACTTGTAAAATTTTGTTGTTTACAGTCTGTCACTTTGATATAGAAAAAATGAGGACCAGTTCACTGTGAAAAATGCACTTTGTGACTCATGATAGCCGATGAAGTGTCATCTTCTCTACTTTCAGCATGGGAAACATAGAGGCTGTTTGATTAGTCATGATCAAAAGAAGGCCATTAGACTTGTCATAACTGATTTTAGAGTGAAATTCAGATGCATAATCCTTTCGTTTGGCTGTCACCAACAAGTGGGTTAAATCTCCTTAAATCACATTGAAAGTATTGGGTATGATCATGACAAATCATCAGCATGATGACACACGAAGTGCCATTTTCAGAGTGCATTAGTTCACTCTTTTTCTATATCAAAGTGACAGACGGTAATGATGTGTTTTTTATTGGTGCTCGGTGTAGTTATTACTTATGCGCAAATGAGAAAAGGACATTTTCCTGGTGACGGAGTGCTCCGACCTTGTTATAGATTGTGTCTCACTGAACTGTGGATTCTTATCGGAGACTTGATTAGCGTAACATTTGCTTCAAACTGGTGCTGTGTCCAGTATGCCTCACTAAGTGCCCCTTTCACCATGCTATTACCATGTTGTGGATTAAGGCCTCTAATAACCTGCCAATATTCAGGGATCATATTTCAGGGTTGCCCATGTTAGATTGGGTCGTGTTTGGATTTGTTTTGTCCTGTATTTTGGAGAACTCTTTCAACCGATCCTTCTGATATTTTGACGAGGAACCTTTAACGGCCTGTTGCCTGTGTTTAACCGTTTCCACAACACACTTGTTTGCTAATCATCTGCCACATGATCTATGACAAGAGCTAGAGAGGCAGATTTCCAAAGAGCCATTTAGTCTGTTTGCACTCCCATTCGACTAACAATACATCATGTTCTTCCTGTTCCCTTGACAAGTACACTCCTCTCTTGTGTACTTCTATTGTTAGTCCGATTAATAGTCCGAACAGTGATCCATCGACTTCTCTGTGATACCCTATAACAATGAGTCCTGGCATGTGCAAGACCTACATGTATTTCTTGGAATTAGATCCAGGTGGTCTTTGAGATTCCAAGAAGTAATTTCTATAACTTGCTACAAGAGGTGACTTGAGAAGCAATACGATTTTACAGTGCCGCGTGTAAGTGAAACAAGTGATGTTTTGCAATTGGGTCTATGCTAAACATCCTCAACCAAACTGCTTGTGGAAGCAAGGATACCCATTAAATGCTTAGGCAACATATCGGATCACATTGGGTTACGAAGGACAATGCTTGAAGCATGTGGGACACAAATGGCTGCCAATTCCTTACTTATTAAAGACTCTGACCCATACCTGACTCCAATTGCAGCAAAGACTCGGAAAATGAACAGTCATTTGACGATGTAGATGTAGATGGTTGGGGACGATACCTTTCGGTTGTTATCCCATCAGTTTTGACTCTTGCGTCAATGGGCTCTCCTCTCGGTAGGCCACCTTTCTTTCTTTTAGGAGAAAACAAATAAATAAATAGATAGATATATAAACTTTTAATGACAACAGAAATATCAAATACAGATACATGTGTCAATCAAGAATTGAAAATCGAAAAATCAAAAAATTCAAATCTACATCTACAGTATTCTATGTTACCAAACATAATCTAGTGTCATATCATAATAAATGACAGGTTTCACAGTTCATGTAGAATTGTCTTTCATAGTTCATAAAATATGCACATTGGTCCCAGTTTCATATGTGTTATTGCACAAAAGTCAATAAAAGCAAATGAGGATACATATCTCGACATAGACAGCAGCACCGGTGAAAGTAAAGTGCAAGGAGGCACAGAAGTCTTAGATTTTATTCACATTATTTTATTGAGAAAAGAACCCACAGCAAGTATTATGTCAGGGCTTTTATTTGACATGAGTATTTTAAACTGTTGTATTCTATCAAGATCACAGAAATTAGGGATTAAGCTGCTTGCTTTATTTACAAGTTCTATTCTCTGAGCAGTGTTATTGTTGCACACTAAAAGGCAATGTATTTCATCTTCAATGTCACCTGTGTCACATTTGTCACATTTTCTAAGCTCTACCGGGGTCTTGGGTATATTATGTCTTCCTGTCTCAATTTTAAGATTGTGGGAACTTAATCTGAATCTTGCAATATTAGTGTATGTTTTCTTTGGGAGATTCAAATTTAGATATGGTTCCAGGCAGTAGCTTGTCTTAAAGAGTTTATATGTGCGAAGTTTAGGAAGCTTTTCAGAGTCAGTGAGTTCATTAAGAATTCTGTTCTGTTCTTTTGTGTAAAGTTTTAGTTTCACTTCCTTTAATACTGAAGTTGGATCAGCTGTAAGCCAATTTGAGATGTCAGCTTCTGTCATAGTTTTCTCTACCTTACTGTACCAGTTATTCTGACCTGTGTTATGTAAATCTTCCTGAATTTTAAGACATTTACTAAGGACATCATGATTTGGGAGATCTTTTAATTTGGCCCAATAGGTTATTGTGCTAAGTTGTTGCCTCAATCGAAGGGGAATCTACCTGTTTCTGCATACACTGCTAATGTCGGCGTTTGTCGTCTAACATTAAGTATATGTTTTAGGTAACCGATCTGAACTTTCTCAATTTTAGAAATCCCTTTAAGAGAACAGCGCAATATTGTGCAATATTTTTAAATCTTTTGACGGCGAGAGAGGGCGTAGAATTAAATAGCTTGATAAATAAATATAGATTAAAACACGTAAATAGGCAAATAAATAAATACTGGTAAAACTGAACACAAAAATATAGTATAACTGCTAATACTGACAGTAACTCCTACCACCCAGTAAAAAAAGTAAAACAAACAAACGAAAACCATATTTGTTTTTGTGCCAAACGGTTGGGCATACGCCCCTCTCTCGCCGTCAAATGATTTAAAAATATTGCACAATATTGCGCTGTTTTCTTAAAGGGATCAAGGGTAGGGTCCGAGAGACCACTGAGACAGATGTTTATCTTTATAACCATATATTTGTCCAGGCCCATGCTTTGTAACGCAGGATCTCAGCTGTTGCTTACCTGACTTGCCTGAAACTCTGCCAGACATTCTAAATATGTTTGATCTCTGTTTTGCCACCTCATAAGCATGATTTGACTATTTTCTCTCCTTTAACAGCCCTTTTTATAAAATAACAGGTGAACGTTTGAAGGTAAAACACACATACTGCCGTATTGAACCTCACTTTGGCCCAGTCCCATGACAACGTCGTATGAACTTCATGACGTTATGTTACCTGACCAGCACCCGGATAATCATAACACGTTCTAATTGAGGGTACGCGTTCTTTTTGAGTTAATGCAAGCGTTCTTATTGAGTGGCTCTCTCACTAATCTAGCTATTTTTCCAAAACATGACCTTTTCTGTTGTAAATCTCACTTTATGGAGTGCCTATATTAATCAAGCAAATATGGTAAGCCAGTGGCATGGTGTAATACACAGAGCCTCTTATGAAAGTGGTTCAAGGTCCCATACTCATCAGTTGGGTGCAAGACACCATTGAGTGAAGACCTGTGGTTCTGTTTGATAAAAATTTTCTCTTTGCTGAACTTGCAGTCAGAAATACATAAAAGAACACACTTAACTCATTTCTTGAACTTGCCCAGTATAATAAAGAAATCCCTGTGAATATAGGGGGCAGTGTGAGTGCAAGCAGGCTGCCTGCTGTGCATGGCTACTCTGCTTTTGTATGCTGGCATTGCACATTTCCAATGCACTGTGACAGTCAAACTAGAAATGCCCATTCAGGCACATGTGAGACTTATCTTTCTTGGCCACTGCCCAGTGGCTGAGTGACATTAAAAAAAACATAGGCCGTTGGGCACTGTTAGAAAGGACGTAAAAAGAGGCAGATTATGATTTTCTAATGATCAGGGGACCAAGATGAGGGGAGTAAACAAGAGGGACAAGATAGGGTCCTAGAGGGAGGATACATAAGGTTGCCCAGATTATCTTAAGAATCTTTCCAGTTTCAGCTGTTCAGCAAAGTTGAAGTGGATTTATCCGGGAGTCACCATGAGTAAAGACTGTTGTGGATAGATAGATTAGGGGACTATGCCAGAAAGAGGGGGGTGGGCGGCAAATGAGGGGGCGGCCAGAAACGGACAATTGAGGGGAACAAGAGGGTTTGGGGCAAAATGAGGGGGCCAGAGAGAAGGTGGCAATATGAGGCGGGTTAGAAGTGGGGGGGGATGGGGGAGGAAATGAGGTGGGCCAGGAGGGGCCAAATGAGGGGGGAGGGGCAGGAGTGGAGGGGGGCAAATGAGGGAGCCAGAAGGGGGGGGGGGTGAGGTAGGCCTGGAGAGAGGCAAAACGAGGGGGGAAGCAGCAGGGAAGCTAGGGGCAAGTTTGGGGGGGATGGCAAGTGGCCCAGGAGGATGGGGAGAGGTGACAGTGGGTGACAGTGGTAAACTTTAAATTATATACCACAGAGGCAAAAAATATTATTCCATTATATAAATTTATGTCTATACTCACCCGTCCCGTCGTAAGACGGGTACCCTGCTAGTTTATTTATATATTTTTATGTTTTACAGCTTTCCCTGGGTCCAAGAGACCACAAGGTCTAAGTATCAAGTTGGCGCCGAGAGAGGACCCGTATGATTTTTTTGTTTAACGCTGAGGAACTTGTGCCCCCCAAAATAACAAAGTGACCCAATATGTTTTCTTCCCATTCGGTGGGAATTCATGATTCCACAACTGTCAAGCAATTTACAGTTGAGGATTTTTATCATTGACCCAAAGGCAGAACATCACTGTTTCACTTACTTACAGTGGCACTGTAGGAAGCTATTTCTGACAAGAAGACCAGAAGTAGTTCTAATTTCAGTTGGGCTTTTGAGGATGTATTGCCCGAAGAGTATGAACATGTAGTAGTACCTGTTTGGAAATTCTGAAAAAGTTATCTAAATTGTTTATGAAATTTTGTATTATTCCGGCCTGACTCCTCATGAACAGAGAAAAAGAATGATCTAGTGCAGTTTTAATTGCCTCAGCAATGATTAAGTTGAACATAACCCTGAAGTTGGTAGATTTAGAAAGAGCATTTTCATGTTTATAGGCCTGATACGAAGGAAGTTGAAAGACCAATTATGTATTTATTTGGTATTTGTCCTATTTTTGAGATGGGAATAGTTTTTGACATGAATGTCTGGTAAACTTGGTTAGATGGTTGGATGAGGCAGCTTCTTCAGGTTCATGTGTCATAGCTGTGATGGCTCACTTGGAGCAAATACTCATCGAATGGATTTACTTTGGCCTGGAGGCCTGGACTCCTGGCTAATAGTGGACATGATTTTTCAGAATTTGGTGACAGTCTGTGTGATGTGTCACACTTTCAATATTTCTGATTTGCGAAACCTGCTTTTTTATAGCACTTCACTTAATTTTTGTAAGCGTTAAAATAAGGCGTTAGAGCATGAAAATTTGCATTGAAAGCAGAATTTGACTAATCAATGGAGTAAATGATTATGCCCTTAGTTATCATCAATATTTTTCATGGTCTCTTACTTAGGGTTTGCTCTGTGCATTTGCATTGTCAGTCAGTAATCGATTTTTCAAATGGGAAATTAAGGCAAATGGTAACACCTCTTTCCAATTACTGCCCCATAAGTTCAGTGAGAACAGTCCAATTTATGAACTGCCTCTTTTATCAGTTTGGCAGTTATGTGTTGTTAGGTGAAGCCATGAAATCAATAATTCATCAAAATTTCTAAAATGGAACTTCATTCTGCAGTTTAATGTCATGTAGTGTGATTTATTGTTAAGTTAGGAAAAGTAGATAAAAAGTTAATTTTCTTCCAGAAAATGATGCTGTCCATCACAGTCTGTGTAAGATTTATGTTGAGATAATTTGATTGATTACAGCAATTAGGCAACTGTAAAGGTTGTTTTGTGGCTGCTGTCAGGTGCAACCAAGGTGAATGCTGTGTGAGTTTAGCTGTAAGTGCTTGTTATGTGATTAACAATTTTCTTCTCCTTTGGTTTTTTTATATCTTTTTTCTTTCTTGGTTTTTTTTTTCTTGAATTTTTAATCTGGTTGTTATCTGTTCTGGTGAGTTATTAGTTTTTGTCATGGAAGGATGCAGTGATGTGCATCCAGGGATGAATGAAGCTGCTGCTGCTGATGATGATGTTGCTGAAAGAGAGAGATGCAGCTGAAGGGGGGGGGGGGCTCCTCTGGATCGATATCTCCCTCCCTGCTTGACAAACCACGAGTTGCATGCTTCAACCTTTCATTTCTTGGCCAACTCTCCTCTGGTGTGATCCCAACCTATTTTACTCAGGATTTTCCTTAAATGTTTTCCAGCATGCTGCCAACTGCTTAATTAAAGGACATTTGCGTTATCTGTGGCATCTTTATAGAGCTCTCAGAGTCTCCGCTTGGATTTGATTCACAATTCAGAGCTTTGGAAAGACCTTTTACTGCGTTCGGTGGCATTTCATGGCTTCGGAGGCTTCATTTTGTGCTTGGAATCATCAGGCGTTCAATGCAGATAGCATGGATTTTTTACGATTTATGATCAGTGTTGCCGGCTGCATGTGATTCAATCCGAAAGTGGCTCTCAGTTTGAACATCACTATGGTTATGGACACTAAATATTCCATGAGCTCTGCCTGCTTCTCTCTGCAGTTTTCAGAAAGCAAATGTAGTCGCTTGAAAATGGTTTGAAAAGCTCTGGAATTAAAATGTGATTGTGCTTCGAGGCTTCAAAAGTTAGTTTAGTGACACTGGATTTGGTTGTTCATAGTGTGGATGTCTTATTTTGAAGTTATTTAATAGTTTTCCTTGAAATCATTGGATGTCATCTATGTTATGTTACTTCAGTTAATTCTACCTCATTTGAAGGACATGACTTTGGATACGATTCAGGAATTATTCATCACACTACCTCATGCTAATTTTAATTATATGAATAAGTTCCAATGACAAGATTGAACATTTCTCTCTCAGTTGACAAAATGTTACTTCCCAATCACTGAAATACCTCTTGGGGATGCCAAATCTGTGAACACCTCTGAAAGGAAATATGTCTTGATTTTTGCATTAGAATTCAACCATACCGCTCCTGCTATATTTTTACTTTGTAACAAATTGTATTAAAGGAATCACTGGTTGCCAAGAAAGTACCAATAACAAATACATTTTGCTTTGGCCCGAGTGCTTGCTTCTTTGCTGTGTTGTGGTGACCAGGTTGTGATACACCGAATGTGTGACTGTGATAATTGAAAAGTAAATCGACTTTCCAAGAATTAAAGGAAATTTATTTTATATAATATATTAACTTTGAATGGAATGGGAACTTTCTGGAGTGATTTTATGAAACTGTGATATCCTTCACCATAGATACCATCTCAAAGGGTGAAACTTTTTAGGACCTTGGAAATAACTTTGCTTATAAATCGAGAGTGATATTGTTGTCCGGGGAGACATATTACTTTACTGTAATTAGTAACAGTGTCTTGAATAACCTTCATCCTAGTATCTGTGAAATTTTCGATGGAATTTTTGTCATTCTGCAACTCAAGACTACCCTGGTGGCATTTTGACGACTCAATTTGACATCAGGGGGAAGTAAGCTGACGTCCCAAACATCATCCTGACGTCAGATAAACAAGGTGACGTCAGATGCCTACTGGGTAACTTCGGGATATTACTTTGTACGACTGGATTACCGGAGTCGCAGATTCTTCTTAATGCTCGGAGTGACAGAATGAGTTCATAAGATGCCATGTCAGGAGGTATAGCGAGCAGTGTGCTTGCTTCTGTTGGTCCTGTCCTAGGCCAGGCCCTTTCTGTTCCCCCTTCCTCTCCTTCTGACCAACCTCCGACTGCATCACACAAGACTGGCATCATCAACGTGCTCAATGTGGGAGCCAAGACTTTGCACCACAGGTGGGTTCCATGCATCGGAGTAGAAATATAAAGTTGCGGGTTCTAAGACATTTAGAATGGAATGGTTCCAGAATTTTTGGAGTTGTTTTACATTTAAAATTGAGATGATTGGGAAATTTAACTTATTAGACTTTAAAAAATTGAATTCTTTGGAAATTTGTAATTTTTACCCTTGTACAAGTGATTTCCTTTGAATGTTAAGATGCTTAACATTTAGAATGGAAATACTTCTGGAATATTAAGTTGTTAGGCATTTCGAATGGAGATTCATCTGGATATTTGGAGTTCATAGCCAATTAGAATGGAAATTTGTGCAATGTAATGTTTAGAATGAAGATACTTCTAGAAATGTCAGGTTGTTAGACCGTTTGAATGGAGTAGATAACTCTGGACAATTGATACGAATGATATGATAATGTAGGCCTAGTATGATTTTTTATGGTGCCCATTCCAGATAAATCTTCGCACTGGCATTTGCCATAATGAACGGCAATTATACCAATCATTATAGTTGAATTTAAGTTGTTAGACATTTAGAATGGACATTTTAAGTTGTAAGATATTAAGAATTGGGATGCTCTGGAAATTTTTTCTTCTTAGATATTTAGAATTAAGATTTTCTAGAAATTTTAACTTGTTCGACGTTCAGAATTGAGAAACTCTTGGAATTTTTACTTCTAAGACATTTAGAATTTCGATACTCTGGAAACGTTTACTTCAAAGACATTTAGAATTAAGATTTTCTGGAAATTCTAACTTGTTAGACATTTAGAATTGAACTACTCTGGGAATTTTTACTTTGTAGACATTTAGAATTGATTAACTCTGGAAATTTTTACTTCGTAAACATTTTGAATTTGATGCTCTTGAAATTTTAATTTGTTAGACATCTAGAAATGAGATACTCTGGTAATTTTTACTTCGTAGACATTAAGAATATATTAAATCTGGAAATTTTTACTTCGTAGACATTTAGAATTTGATACTGTAGAAACTTTAACTGAGGTATTCTGGAAATTGTTTCTTCTTAGACACTTCAGATACTGTGGAAAGGTTTACGTCTTGGACATTTAGAATTGATATACTCTGGGAATTTTCACTTTTCAGACATTTGAAATTTAGATACTCTGGAAATTTTTACCTCGAAGACACATTTAGAATTTGATACTCTTGCAATTTTGACTTGTTAGAAATTTAGAATTGAGAATTTGAGATACTCTGGTAATTTTTATTTCGTAGACTTTCAAAATTTGATAATGTAGGAATTTTAACCATTAGACATTTAGAATTGAGATATTCTGGAAATTTTAACTTGTTAGATAGATTTGAGATACTCTGGACATTTTTTGCTTCTTGGATATTAAGAACTGAGATACACTGGAAAATTTTACTCTGGAGACATTTATAATTTAGTTACTCCTGGAATTTTAACTTGTTAGACATTAAAAATTGAGATAGCTACTCTTGAAATTTTTAACTTTTCCAACATTTAGAATTGAGGTACTCTGGAAAATTTAACTGTTAGACATTTTAAATTGATATACTCTGGAAATTTAAACTCCATTGACATTGAGAATTGGGATACTATGGGAAATGTTACTTACCAAACATTTACAATTGAGATACTTGGAAATTGATGCCCTATGAATTGAGGTAGTTTACTCCAATCTTAGATTTTACCAATACTTTTCTGACATTTTCATGGCTGACTTACAGGCGCTCTTTTTTTACATCTGAAAATAATATAGGTCAATTTTTAAAAGAAGCCCACCCCTTAGTATATGGAAGCCTGTGTAAAGTAATAAAAGGGCAAGCTGATGTTGAGAAATGCTACATGATATTTTTTTAACATTGTTGTTGCTGGAGTTTCTTATCCCGGGTAGGTCGCATATAACTTATTTATAACTTCCATCGAACGTGGGATGCACAAATTCCTGTGCCTGGAATCAAACTCAGGTTTGAGAGGATATGCTATCTGGCATTTGGCAATGGGCATTTCTAGTTCTGGTCACTTCAATAGATTTTTTCTGGGTTCTGATAGTGTGAAGGAGATTTAGCTGGTCCATCCATGCATTCAAGTCTCACTGATTGGTGAGAGAAAGGTATTGACATAGTAAACTGTGATTACCTCAAATTGGTTAGACACCATCTATTCAGCACAGCTTAGTGACCACTCTGTCGATCATTATGTCCATTCTGTGATGTACTCAACCATTCTGTTTCTCATTATTGATTTATGAGGGACAATGAGACCGAACACTCTTCTTAGTTTTCTGTCACGATCAGCCAACTCGACATTGTTGTGTGATAGGTTTGATCCATCCCCATAATTAAGGGGCATGTAGATATTTGAGGCAGGGTTTTTCTCACCAGGCTTTTACTTATTTTCGACCGAAACGACACTCAAATTATTTTTGTTCTCCTACCCGAATGCTGCATTGAAAAAATTAACACGATGATTGTCGAGAATTTCAAAAATTTTACTCCGACGACAAGAAATTTTCAATCTTGATTGTATAGTATTTGCGTGCATTTCACCAAAGGCAAATTGGAAAAAGAATTGAGCATAGTTAATAAAATGATACAGCCACGGATTGAGCTTGGTTTAAAAAATAAAACAGCCATGTTCCAGTTTCAATCCATTGTATGCATAATAACAGTACCCCATGTTATGGGGTACTGATAATAATATTTATGCAGCTATTGTTTATGTGTGACACTTCCGTGTTGCTTTTTCATTTTCCTTTGGGGATTGTCCAACATTTTGAATGATCTGAATATTCATGGATTAGTGCCTGGGAATTATTAGAGTCCTATTAAAGTCTAATTTCACCTTACTTGGGTTGACGGTGAGGAATTGATCAGCCGAGAGAGCGTATTGATTGCGCGTGTGGGAAGATGAATTTTTCAATTTCTGGCGCAATGGGGCCTGTTCTGTCGTAAGGGAGGAAAGGAAGCCTTTAAGCAATTTTGTTGGCTAGTCGAGGACTAGCCCTTAGAGAGATGACAAAAAAGCCCGCGAAAATCGGGAATTTGAAATACCGTAATGCAGATTTGCCTCAGATAGCGTCTGTGGAGCCAGGAACTGTCTGAAAACCACCCAGCGGCCGAGGTATGACCGAATACGATCGTCCGCGATCATATTTACGATCGATAGAGCTCAAAACAATCCTGTACAACTTTGCGAATGTGTGCGCCCATAGCGAGTGGACCCAATGGGACTGTCGGTATCCCGCTAGTCAGGCATATGACGCTCAGGCAAGTGAGTGGGCCCAGTGGTGCTGTTTGGATCCCGTTGGGTTCACCTAGCCGGAACGCACCAGAGAGCAATCAGTGAATTTACCAACACTACTAAGTGATAAAAAAAAGCTTAATTGGTCTACTGGCTCTTTGCAGTACATTGGTCACAATTCTTTTTAAATATATAGGCCTAAGCTTCTTTTTGGAAGCTGGAATTTTTGTGAATAATCACCTATTACTTACTAATAATGTTATAAATAAACGACTTAACTTAGTAATGACTTACCAAGGTAATAAGGTAAAAATTCCATTAATGTATCAAAGCATTTATAGCCCTTTCACACCAGGGCTCGTACAGCCTCGTATAAGCCATTTTTAAATCCGCCACCCTACAAGTAGGCTTACGAAATCATACATTGTCAATCAGCAATCATCAGCAGCAGTACGTCAACATTTTTGAAAAAATTAAACATGTTTAATTTTTTGTTGCGGATTCTGGCGGATCATTTACACGAGATTATACGTAATCATACGATACTCTGCATTATGAACACGAAATGCACACGATGCTACGAGATCTGGACGAAATAGTACGAGGTCTGTACGCAATTGTACGAGCCTGTACGAGCCTGTACGCCATTCAGAACGTGGCCAATACACCAGTAATCACCAACCATTCAACAGCAGCTCAATTCCAGTTCATTTGCGTGCTGAGTTGCGGATTTGAAACTGCACAAGTCTACTGTTTCTTGCGTGCCATTACGTCAGTGTGAAAGGGCTATTAGTGACAATTATGAGAGCTGCTTAGCCTAACTTTTTATTAGCATGATATTACTAAAAACTACATGATAAGTACTAGGTAGGCCAAACTTTAAACAATGTCTCTGAGCATGATATGCACTCTAGGCTTCTATGGGAAGGTGCTAATGGACAACAACTGGCACAAGATGACTAGGCCAAGCAAGTAGAAATCATAACATAAGCTAGATTTACCTTTTCCTTAAGATGTACTAAAAAGCCATTATCCTCTTTTTTTTCTCATCCTCTTTGGCATGTTCTTCTTAAAGCATGTCTTGTTGTACACTGAACTGATGTAGCAAGGCTGGTCTTTATATACTATTTACTGAGCAGTGACACATTCAGAGTTGACAGCTAGTGTCAAATGATTGCAATTACTCATTGAGCAGTGTCAAAGAAAATATCAAATCAATTGGGTTGAGTTGGCAGGTAGTGTCTGATGATTGCAATTACTCATGGAGCTCAGTCAGTGTCAAAAGGAAATATCAATTAAGGGCAATTGGCTTTAGTTGGCAGGTAGTGTCTAATGATTGCAATTATTCATTGATCTGTGTCAAAAAAAAATCAAGTTATTGCAATTGCAGAATATCATAATTTCTTGAAAGTATGACACAGTGCTTTTAATTAACTGTAAGTTTTGTGTTTTATATTGTGAATGAGAGTAAATAATTAAAAAGTATTCATTAATGTGATATTCAATTGAGCAGATTATAGAAGAAATATCAATTCAATTGCACTTACATCATAAGTTACATGTATTCTTTTATTTATTTTGTCTTCTATCAAGTAAAATGACAGCCAAATAGAGCACAATTTATGCAATAAGTGCTGTATTTTGATTTATCAACACATAACTTTGTAAATTATTTTACTTATACCAATTTGGCCATGTAGCCTTAACTTTAAAACCGTAATTTCCTGTTGGATTGCAACTGTTTGGAATTTTTGAGTTTCAATATATTGATTTCCTGTTGTACCACGTCACAACAATAGCTTGTTCATGTATGGGCCTATTAACAAATAGTCCTGAACTCTGTTTCATTGGTATTGCAGCCCCAGTGCTGTTGTTAAGCATTTTCACACACAAGCTGAATTTATAACATTTATCAGACACAACTTAAAAACACAACAGATCAACAAAAATGTGCTGTTGGAAATGAACAAAAGTCAGTGCAACTGGTCTGCTTAGTGATAATATAATGATAAGTAATGCACAATAGACTGCAGTATCACAATCTGTTGTGTTTTATTGAACAATATGTAAATGAGGAATTTCATTAAATAAAAGAAATCTAATCTAATCTCATTTTAGACACATTGCTTGAAAGCAATTTTAGATCAGGGCAATTAGACCTCACTTGGGTTACTTAACCTTCATATGATATCAATGCATGTTTTCCGAATGTGTGGTTAGTAGGCCTAAGTAAATGTGAATATCTATTTTGTGTATGCACAAAGTACAAACTTATGATTTCAAAAGATCTATAATAATATAAATATCTTGGGTGCACATAGACTGCACAGTCAACAACACTCTATATATATAAAGTACACAGAATGTTTTGAGAATTTGTGGCTAATTTCTTTTAAAATGCTCTGTTTTTGATGATGGCCTTTGTACATTGTATTATTACAGCCTTTGGAACAAAAATGCTGTCATTTGTTTGTTTTGTTTGTTTGTGTTTTATGGCTCTGCAGCACCTTAGTGGGCTATATCGAGGCAGGCGATTGCCGTATGATGATGAGATGAGAAGACTGTGAGTCTGGCACATACCCTATTAATTCAGGGATGCCCAGGGTCTTTCAGTTGCCCCAGCATAGAATACTGGATACAACCCGCCTCCATTTAATGTCCCATGGGCTCGGACTAAAGTGAGTTCCCGGGGGATGAGATTTGAACCAGCGCCCTCAAAGCCAGTTGACAAGCGCACTTACCAATTAGGCCATGGCGGAACTCTCAAAAATGCTGTCATACTGTGTCAATTGTTTGTTTCTACTGATGAGCTTCAAGAAATAAGAGCCTTTATAGAGTTACATCTTTTATAATAATTTCTTGTTATGTTTTATCTTAACGTTTTCACTAAAACCAAAGCTGCTTGGCCATTCACTGTTGACTTTAATATTCAATTTCGCAGATACCTGGTCTAAAACCTGACTTTTTTTCTGCAAATTTCGCATTATTCAAAATTATGATAACCATATCTGAGAGACAGTTGCAATATAGAGAATAATGCTATCACCCATTCCATGTTAATCACTGCTCCATCAATATAGGCCTAATACCGAATCGACTAGCCTTTGAATCCATGGATTCTTGTTTGTAGTTCTTGGTTGGTTCACTCTGCTTCATGCCTGAATAGCCTTGCTCATGCCTGATTGCCTCAACCTGGGAGGTCTCTAGGTGCACCACAATTAGGGTATGCGACACACAATGGGACAGCCTCTGCAGCTCGCGTTACTAGGTGTTGTTGTCAAAATCACAAGACGAAAACATAACACCAAAGGATGTGAAAATAAATCTATTCTCTCCGATACATCTGTATTTCACTATGGTTGCGTTCGTAGAATGCGGTAAACTCAAGCGACGACTGAAAGCTTCTCCGTTTGATTAAATATTAATTTGATTTCCTTTATTGACAAAGGATAAAACCATCATTTCTTTACCATTGATGTTCTTATAAGCTTGTTAAAAAATTTCAGAGCTCAGGTGTCAAGATTTATTTTTAAACATGCAGAAAAGGTCCACTTTTGAATAATAGAGAAAGCACATTTCAACATGTAGCTAAAGTACTTAACAAGTACTAAACAAGTCTTGCCCATTAATATTTAATTTGGCCATGTTTCCATGGTATGTGACCGTTTGTCGTACATCATATTAATGTGAAATTTTTATAACTTAGATTTTAAAAAGCTACCTAACAGACTGATGAGGTGTAACATGAGAATGCTAGACGAATTTTTCATGATTTTGTTGCAGTTTCATTGTTTTGTTACCATGATATAAATTTCTGTGAGTTGTGGGAACGTCGATGGGCAATTTGCCTGATCTATGGCCTCTTCGATTTGCCATTGAGCAAGTTCTTTTTTTCGTAAACTTCTATTTTATTTTTAGATCCCTCTTGTGCTTCACAAAGTCAGTGTAACTTTATATTTAAGTCATCACTGTTAATTGTTTCTTGTCACTAAGGTATTATTCTGCTATAATATAATTTTGTGAATGGTTGAGCTTTTAAAATCTACAGTAAAATACTTGAATAACTTGATGATAGTATAGGATTTTTTGGATTCATATCTTTGGCTTGCTGGTGTATTATTGCAACCTACGAAAAAAAAAACATGATGGTATTAATTTTATTGAGATAGGATTGGTTGATGAGTATGATTATTAGAGAATCAGATGGCCTAGACAAAAACCAATTTTTCCTGAACTCAGAGGTCTAAATTGTCTTATTTGACCAGCAATTAGGCTTTCACATGACAATTGACATGGGTTTTGCAAGCTTTCTGCAAGTTACTCAAATAATGAACTATTTTTCGGCTGCAATCCGTCGACAGTCATGTCCTTATGATGAGTTACATGCTGCAATAGCCAGCTAAGTTATTGATTGAATACCACTTATTATAACAAAACAGGGATATAAAGCATTTTAATGATGGTTATTTTTGCATGAATAATTAACACGTTCACCACTCTAATTGCTATTTATTAGAAATTCAAAATAGAACTGTGTCACCCAATAAATGGAGATGATATCAGCTTTTGTGGATGAGGTATTTTTCTTGTAAAAAAAAACCCCACATTCTTATACATCAATGAGATGAATGGAGTCCTGCAGATTCTGTTGATTTCATTAGCATCCCTGTATTTATTATGAATGCTAGGATTTTGAGTATTGGAATTTTGTACTGTGTAGTGAAGCCAGATTTTTTCAATAGCAACATTGTCGAATGATTCAAATGATGAAGTATGTGTCCATGTGCTAACATTCGAATGTTCTGTCAACATTTTTAAAAAAAGGCAAACCTAATAAGTCATTACAGTCCACAAATTACAAGTTCTTATGGAAATGCACTGGACTGTGTTTTTGGGGTGAGATCCTATTCTTGCCATGTTATTCTGTGTGACTCATAGTTAGTGAGGTCATATCGTATACTTGCAATGCTATCAGAAAAAGTCGCTGAATGAATCACACCACTCATCACTGAGGTCACCAGTTATCCAATGACAAATTGACAGTTCATTTCGATGTGATGGATAGGGCCTGTTGTGGTGTCATTCATGTCTACAAAAATCTGAAGTTCCGTTCTATGGATGTTTTACCAACATTTTGAACTCGGCACATTTGCTCAGAACATGTCGCTAATGTCCATGTGTGACTCGGTATGATTGTTGCAGTTACAATGCCTTGTCCATCCATACAGGAAAACAATAATTCATTTTGAAAATAACGATGCTTCATTTATGATATTTTGCAGACGTGGACTTGGCCAAGACCTCAATAGACCCTTACCCGAGAAAGCTGATGAAGACGGCCATGGCTACTACCGGACTGACCTGGGATTTGCTCACAGAGACTCAGCATTTGGAGGAGATGATTTTGACGATGTCAGCGAACCTTCAACGGCCAACACCCAAGAAGGACGGCGCAGTTGGCTGGCCATGTCCAATGGGTGGACCACTGGCCAATCAACCGAGAGGAGTAGTATCTACTCATTCAGCGAAGATGTGAGTAGGCCTACCCGTATTTCAGCTTTAAGATACTCAAGAGAATATTGTAGGAGAAGAGCAGTGTGGTTCCTCATAAGTGGCAGCATATTTAAAGTTATGAATTTGTTATTTAAAGTTACATGAACTTTTATCATCCGGTGATATCGCGTATTGCAATCAAACACACACTCAAATCAAAAGTCAATGTCCCATTTGTTACTTAAGCAGATATTTCAGTAAATATGAATTTATATATTCAGCAAAGTGTTGAGAAGAGATATTAAATTTTGTGTGAAGTCAACAGCTTTTACCTGACATTAGAATATTAAGTTTCTTCGTTTGCAAATTATTCACATACAGCAGATGTTATGTTGCTTGTATTAAAGTATAGATCATAATTATTTTTCACCTTCGAGTCATTTTGTACTTATCAATGTTTGTGAATATTTTTGTCCACAGGAATTCGACAGGGAGGCTTCCAAGAGGGTGCGTCATCTGTTTGAGGACATCGAGAGAATGCTGTACGAGAATTTCCAGGGCCCAGAACCAATGCGCACGGAGTGCAAGGACTGGGTCAAGATATTTCCTCACCTCAGGTTTGTCATTTTGGTTTGCTGAATCAAATTGTAATGAAGTGTGGATACAGATAGATATAGATACGGAAAGTGCAGCTTTTTTGGCCAGAAATATTTAAATTATAGCTTCTCGGATCGATCGACCCAACTGATTTTTTACCTGTGGTGCCAACCTACAAAATGGACATTATAAAATATTTAGATAAGAGCTTCTTCTTTTTTAACCGATTCGAAAAAGTGTCTCTAAAGTGCTATAAATCTATCTGCAAATTTGCCTAGTTCTGGTCAATCTTGACTTTAATGTGTACATAAATATAATGCAAAAATGCCCCATCTTTTAAAAATTCCAGATTCCCTCACCCCAACAAATTTTATCAAAATGGCTAGATTTAGAAGAAAGGTTGAGAACTTGAGATATTTTAGTGAAAAACAGTATAGTATAAAATCAAGACAATTTCAGTTCAGAATCTTGCTCAAGGACTCTAAATCGCAGCCCATGTATCCTTAATGCTGTATGAACCATGAATGTTTGGAAAACCTGACCATGGACAAATGCCTGTTGTTGTCCATACCCATGGTGGCCAATAGTCTTGGCATCACAGCCCTCAGGTGCCCTTTACGCAATCCTAGAGTCTGGTTACTTGGCTTTAAAATTGAGCTTCTACTTCATAAACTGACACAACTTAAAATTATCACACATTTTTATGGTTCTCAAATTATTGTATTTGATGACCTAAATTACTGACTTTTATTGCTTATGAGGGTCACAATTCACAAAGTAGTGTAATTCCGGGTGCAGATGAAGCACACTAGAAAAATGCATAATTTATTTTCTGTCATTTTAGTGCATTGTGCTGACTTCATCATTGCATTTGTTTATATCTGGCATTTCGCTATTGATCAACTTCAAACTGTGATGGATGGGAATAGTTTTATGTTCCATCGAAAATCACCATAAAACCCCTCCGGCACAATTTGAAACATTAGCTGATTTTAGTTTTTGATCTTATGTTGCGAGGAATTATTGTAAGTTCCCTGGGGCAAGAGGTGAAATGTTAGCTGTTGAGTCCACCATTGATAACCTGCAAGCTCCGAAGATAAAAGACTATCAAATTACAACTGACTTATTATTCAACAATGGACATGACACTTATAACCACCAAGGGTCAATAATGAATGAGTGAAAAACTGTTATAAATTATCTGATTCAATTATGCAGTTTGAATTATTGACCCTCATTGTATTGGTTGTATACTATGTGAATGGACACTCATTAATATATTATTCACCTGTGGGTGGCTTTCCATACAAGGGTCTCCTCATTGTATATGGTCAGTTAGCTTAATTGAATGGCCGTTGAAGGGCCTTAATCTGTCATTACCAATTTATTGCCCAAGGGACAAATTAAGCCACCCAAGTGAACATGGACAAGTTTTTAATCAATGCCCAGTGTAATTTATAGCCAGTTAGACCTTGACCTATTGTTACATTTGGTCGCTGAGGCAAACTACGGCTCTGCTACGGATCTTTACAGTAATAGCTTTTGGCATCAGCTTTGAATTTCACCAACATAAGCATTTCCTGTAACCTTCAATGTTGTGCTTTTAGTAGTAATAATTTTCCAGAACTGTTAAGTCAGTGTAAACAACTGCAAGAACCATTTTAAATGTTAAATTGTGCCATAACAAGAGGAAGATTGGTTTGGCTCCCAACAAAAACATATCCTATAATTTAAGTTATGACCTGTACGATGGAGCTATCATTGGTAGAAGGTTTCCAGACCTATTAAAACGTCCAGATTCATGTATGCTGCATTGAACATTCGAAAAAAAGTTTAGAAATTATCTGTAAATTTTAACTGTCATAAGATTGTCTCCAAGCAGTTGGTACTACTTGGTAGCCCCAGAGATTCTATGGGCTGAATTGTATTTATGGTCTTAGATATGATTTCATTTCATAGAAACTTTCTGTGAGTTTGTAAGTCAAAATTATGATGTCTGTGAATTTGGAAATATTTTGTCTATATATGTGAATGGCCTGTTCAATGTCCAGTCTTCCCTCTTTCATGTTTGTTTACCTTGCCTGATGCTTCAAGAAAGTTTGTGGGTCTAAAGTTGAATTAAATCTTCTAAACCCAATGCTTGCACATTGCTGCAATAAAAATTAAAGAGCATAGCTCAATATCTATCTAACCAGTCGACTGTAACTGTTGAAATTATATTCTGTGCATGTGGGTAGTTGTTCAAGATTTGTCATCTCTCTGCAGAATCCAAGGTCGCCAGCTGCTGTCGCCTCAAGACAATGGCTACCAAGTGGTTCCCAGCATCACTTCACCCAACACCCCTCAGTCCGAGATGATATCCGAAGACACCACTTTTTCACAGTAAGATTTTGGCGTTACTTTTCTTGAGTTTCATGCTTTCCTAATTTTGATTTAGTATTATACAGATCACTGATTCCGCATTGAAGGTATGGCTTGTTCAATGAATAACCAAATCTGGGAGGAATTCAATTTGCAATGACAGACATTGAAAATTTGCAATTTTATGATCTAAGTTTACGGTTAATGGCTCTTCAGCACCTTATTAGGCTATATCGATTTTGCTCAAAGTAAAAAATGAGTGAAAGAAGTGCTTCAATGCGATGTGTGAGATGTGTACCATTTTGCTATGCAGGCCCCATGGTAAGGTTGAAATTTGCCTGTTTCTGGAGTTGTGATAAAAATGCAGGAAGCTAAATTAGCAACCTAAGGATTCTTCTTTTTGCTTTATTCTATGAATATACAAATATTTATGAATTATGATTATAGGAATCCTTCTTCTTTCTGTTGCAGAATGTCAGTCATGGGCCAACAAATGTCCGTCCTGTCTCCTCCCGATGATTCTGTTTTTACTTTGCCGGAGGATGACTCCTCATATGAAACGGAGGAAATTTTTGCCATGGATGGAGTCCTCGAGGACATTATTGCTATCGACAAATCTATGTGAGTAGTACTGAGTACTTTGTCTATTTGGACCTTGCGATGATTCTAATTACCTCATAATTTCATGGAAATACTTGTGCAGTACATTTGTGATATTGATTTGTGGAGAAATTGCCTCCATTGGTACTAGTGCGAATGATTTATTGCAGTTATGATAAATCGCCTACTGTTAATTTTCATGTCTGCAGCAGTACAATGATTGATTGATTTTGTATTCTACATTAAATTTGATACTGTACAATGCATACAAAATACATGATGTGCAATTTAAGTTTGTGTAATTGATTGCATTTTTTTTTTTGTCGTAAAAGTGTGTGATTGACTGTCATTGTAAAATAGTGATAATTGGACAATTGGTTCACAAAATTTCTTGGAAGTTTAATGAAATGGACATGCAAGCTTGGTTTCCTTTTTTTTTTCAAATTCTCTTTATTGGTTTTAATAAATTTACAAACAAACTAACATTTATCTGATTTTGAAGAAAATTAAATGATTATTAATGATGTATTGCTTAACACTGTAATGAGTGTCAACTTGAGGAGTTGTTATTTTTAATGAGCAGTAATGACCCCTATGCATGTGTAAAGTCAACCATACTACACTATGTTTCTTTTTTTATTTGATATTTTTAATATTATTGAATTATGGTTTGATTTGAAATCTGTTATTAACAGGCAAGATGAAGAAAATGAAAAAATCTCAGGGTTACAGTCGGGGCTGCTGAAGGGCTCAGGATACCACCCTGTGAATCCAAAAGCTTTGCTGAAAGAGAACACTGGAAATATTGTGTTTGATGCTGTATGGTCAGAGGTGAGTTTGATTTTACTTGTAATTTATTTCCTCTTTCCTCTTATTATTTTCCAAAAAATTACCATTTATTTTTTGGATGCCTCAGAGCATCCTTTCAGGCGATTTCATTAGTACGAGATTCTATAGTCTCTATCCACCTTGCTACATCCATTTTTTGCCTAATCTGATTGGTTTATGATCACTAAAAACGTCATACACATGATAGATTGTGCGTAGCAAGCAGCTCAGTGTATATGCATTGTATTCACACAGGGTTGGATGACCATGTACCAGAATCGCATGGTAATGAAATCACCTGTAAATTATTCCTTCTGCTGGCAGCTGATAGAATTCACTGCAGACTTGTAGAAAATAACAACAGGTTTGTCACTGGTCAGAGAAAAATCAGGGAAATTTAAGGTCAGGGAACTTTGACATTAGTCAAGGAAATGCAAAATGTCAGGGAAATCTGACCTTGATAGGGGAAATTTTTCATAAAAACTCTACGCACAACAAAAATGGCGATGGTTTTGTGATAAGAACGACATGGAAATGTACAACATTTGCCTGTCTAACCTGTTTGATGGTTATGAAGTTGCCTTAAAATCATGAATCTACAGCTCAAGGCATCTTCAGTGGGCAACCTGGCATCATCCCTTTTCTATTTGTCTCAAGTCGCAACATAAAATCACAAAAGCCTTTGAATCAGTGGTGGATCCAGACACGATAGCTTAGGCCTTGCCCCTGTATCCGCCACTGTGAATTCCAAAATTTAGTTCGAGTGCCTTTTTTTTGGTCAGGGAAAGGTTGTTTCGGGACAGAGAAAAGTCAGGGAATTTCAAAATCTGAATCGAGTGGAAACCCTGGACAATCCAACTCACTTGTTTAACAGATCAGCCTCTGTTGGACGCAAATTCTATTAGAAATGGATTATATTGGTCAGCTTAGTGTGGTATGTACTTCGAAGGGCAAAACAATCAACCAAGGATATTTCTTCCGCAATACCATTAACTGGTGAATAATTCAGCCAAGTGCAATAATGGTAACAGTGTTTAGGCTAATGGTCCCTTGAAATAACATCGGAGGTTTTTTTTTGTTGGTTTTCCTCCTGGTTGGTGTGGACCTAGTCAGGCAAACTGGCCATTCGTTGTGGCTGGGCCTGATTAAAGTGTATCTGGTGGTGAAAGGCCGTTGGTCAACCTCCTTGGGCTGTTTTGCTACTTTTTGCCTCAATTTACTGTTGGCATCCCCGTTACCATGGTCGCTGTAGCTTTCAAAAGTGTGAGGTCATTTCATTGACACTGACCATAGTGACCAATGTCATTTATGGACAATCACTTGTTTTATTCATGGGCGACAACGTGCTTTTTTGCCCATTTTAAGTCGCTCCGACTATAATTGTAATCAGTTTTTGATCAGCTTCTTTTTTGCATCTAGCTAATTTATTGCCTGGTTGGAGTGTCGTTATTGAACTACCTGCTCTGACCTCTGGCCATTTCTTTCACTTTTTCAATAGAAACTCAAGTAGGACCCATCTGTGAATCTGACATCATCTGCTATCAGACTTGCAACATTCCACCAGACCTATTCCAGCTTAAAAGGCAATTTGCTCTTCTCCTGTATCTAATTATAATATTCATATTCATTATCATTATAACTTGTATTGTTTTGGTCAGTCACAAATTGGTTATAAGGCTTGTTGGCCACCTCGTGTGTGTCCAAGTCAAACTCATATCCAAACTAGTTCGCTTCAATCTCACTGACTCAATAAGGCTTGTTGGCCACTTCGTGTGTGTCCAAGTCAAACTCATATCCAAACTAGTTCCCTTCAATCTCACTGACTCAATAAGGCTTGTTGGCCACTTCGTGTGTGTCCAAGTCAAACTCATATCAAAACTAGTTCGCCTCAATCTCACTGACTCAATAAGGCTTGTTGGCCACTTCGTGTGTGTCCAAGTCAAACTCATATCCAAACTAGTTCGCCTCAATCTCACTGACTCAATAAGGCTTGTTGGCCACTTCGTGTGTCCAAGTCAAACTCATATCCAAACTAGTTCGCCTCAATCTCACTGACTCAATAAGGCTTGTTGGCCACTTCGTGTGTGTCCAAGTCAAACTCATATCCAAACTAGTTCGCCTCAATCTCACTGACTCAATAAGGCTTGTTGGCCACTTCGTGTGTGTCCAAGTCAAACTCATATCCAAACTAGTTCGCCTCAATCTCACTGACTCAATAAGGCTTGTTGGCCACTTTGTGTGCGTCCAAGTCAAACTCGTAATTATCAAAACTAGTCTACCTCATTCTCACTGTTTTTTAAGGCTTGTTGGCCACTTCGTTTGTGTCCAAGTCGAACTCATATCAAAACTAGTCTGCCTCAGTCTCACTGTTTTAATAAAGCTTGTTGGCCACTTCGTGTGTTTCCAAGTCAAACTCATATCAAAACTCAAACAGACTTAACTAAGCTCCTTGGCCACTTTTCCTGTTTCCGAGTCTAGCTCATATCAAAACTAACCTTCTTCACTGAGACTTAATGAAGCTCGTTGGCCACTTCTTGTGTGTCCGAGTGTATCTGATATCGAAACTTGCCACCTCAATTCATAGTGACCATAAAAGGCTCGTTGGCCACTTTGGGTGTGTCCGAGTCATCCTTTATTGAAACTAACCTCCTTCACTCAAACAGACTTAACAAAGCTCGCTGGCCACTTCGTGTGTGTCTGAGGCCAGCTGATTCTGAAACTGGTCCGCTTCATTTTAAACTGATTCAAAAGAGCTCGTTGGCCACTTTGTGTGTGTCTGTGTCAGCTTTTATCAAAAATAGCCTGCCTTAATTCAAACCAACTCCGCAAAGCATTTTGGCGTCTTTGTGTGTTTACGAGTCAAACTCATATCAAAACTAGCCTGCTTCAATTTTGCTTACTTGGCTTGTTGACCACTTGTAGTGTGTCTAAGTCAAGTTTACTACAAATTGGGTCCAATTCTTCAGAAATCAGCATTAACAGTCACTTTTCGCCATGTCTCATACCAAAACGTTATACTCAGATATAGTGCGCACTGGCCTAGGTAGAGATACCCCAAATACAACAACCAATCAGCATATTTCTGAATGGATTCATGTTTCAAATAAATCAAAGAAATATATAAGAAAAGGCACAAAGCATCATCAATTTCAACAACTTCAGCTTATAAACAGATTCTCACATGTAGATCCATGCAGTACTGAAAATGTTGGAAACAATCTTAGCATCACCCATCCCAAGAAAAACAATATTTTAAAGATGTGTGTATGGAATGCCCAAAGTCTGAGAAAGAAAACACAAACAGTAAAGGACTTTAGGGACGAGCATGATCTGGACATCTTCCTCTTCACTGAGACTTGGCTAAAAGAGGATGATAGAGTTGAAATTGGCGAGTTGGAACAAAATGGCGAATACTTCTTTCTGAATTCTCCCCGAGTTGGAAGACCAGGAGGTGGCGTGGGTTGCATTGTAAGATCAGGCATACAAGCAATTAAAAAAGATCACACGAAGGCTAAGACTTTTGAACACGTGGAAATCCAAATTCAACTTGATGGAAAAATTGTTACTGTTCTTCTCATATACCGCCCTGAGCCATCCAAGAAAAATAAATACAGTCTTCCAGAGTTCTTTCAGGAATTTACAAAATTTTTAAGTCACTATCAAACAACAAACAACGAAATTGTTATAGCTGGTGATTTCAACGTCCATATGATTAAACCAGATGATAGCAAAGTCATTCAATTTACCAACATTCTAGAAATGTTTGACCTTGTGCAACACGTCTCAGCACCAACTCACAGAGATGGCAACATGCTCGATCTTGTGATAACTCAAGAAAAATCTGCCTTAAGCAACTGTATGGTCAGTGATCTTCTGTCTGATCATAATTGCATCCTCTTTGAAATTCCCATAAAAATAGTGGAAAAAAAGAAGAAGAAAATCAGTTTCAGGAAGACTAGAAAAATAAACATGCATGACTTCAAAAAAGACATACAGAGACATCTGTCTGGAAATGGACTTGAACAGAAAAATCTCAATGAACTTATTGAACTCTACAACTCTACCAAACAGGTTCTTGACAAACATGCCCCAGTTAAAACAAGAGAAATTACACTACGCAAACCAACTCCTTTTAACAATGCAGATATTAAGAATTTGAAAACAGCAAAAAGAAAAGCTGAACGATTATGGAGGAGAACCAGACTGGAAAATGACTGGGAATCTTTTAAAGGAATGAGAAATGCATTGAATCAGCACTTAAGTCAGCTCAGATCAGAGGATCTAAGATCCAAAATTGAAGATTCGAAAGGTAATGCGAAGACATTGTTCAAGCTACTGAACTCCAGTTTGAACAGAAAACCAGAGCTACCTCTCCCCCCACATGCCAATGAAACAGACCTGGCAAATGATTTCAATACATTTTTTGATGAAAAGATCAAGACCATCAGGTCTAAATTAGACTCCACCAGTAATGAGACTGTTAATGATGTTGAAACTGCCTCTCACATGCTGCGGCACTTTAAAAAGTTGTCAAAAACTGAGATCAAGAAACTCATCACTGAAATGCCAGTTAAACACTGTCAGCTGGATCCCATTCCCACATGGCTTTTACTTGAATGTATTGATGAATTCCTCCCAATTATAACACATATTCTAAATAAGTCACTCACACAAGGACAGATGCCACTTGAACTGAAACATGCTCTAGTGAAACCTCTGCTGAAAAAATCTGGATTGGATTTGATCAAAAAGAATTATCGACCAGTTTCAAATCTGTCTTTCCTCAGCAAATTGATTGAAAGTGCGGTTATTGAACAATATACTGACCACCTTACTAAAAACGAACTGAATGATGAAAAACAGTCTGCTTACAGAAAATTTCACAGCACTGAAACCCTCTTGACGAAGATCCATGATGATATTATGCTAAATATGAGCAAAGGTGAAATAACAATGCTTGTATTGCTGGACCTATCAGCAGCTTTTGACACGATTGACCACAAGATACTTCTGAAACGCCTAGAATGCAGATATGGTGTTCATGATTCTGCACTGAGCTGGTTCAAGTCATATATTTCTGAAAGGTCTCAGTCAGTGATAATTAATGACAAAACATCATCCAAACTGCCTCTTAAATTTGGAGTTCCTCAGGGATCAAAATTAGGACCAGTCCTATTCAATTCATATATCACACCATTAAGCGAAGTTGCTGCCAAAAATCAAGTCGATGATCAAAAATATGCTGATGACGAACAACTTGTGCTCTCTTTCAAACCAACGTTCTTGGATCAAAGAAATGCTGTCAATAAAATGGAGAAGTGCATTGCTGAGATCAGGAATTTTCTTCATGAAAATAAGCTTTGCAACAATGGAGAAAAAACTGAACTATTGTTCATTGGCAGTCCAAATCAACTCCGTAAACTCCAAATATCATCAATCAATGTGGACAATGTGGAAATTACTGCAACTGACCATGTTAGAAATCTAGGTGTGATTTTTGACAAAAACATGACCATGGAAAAACAAATCAACAAAATGTGTCGGAACGCCTACTTCAACCTGAGAAATATATCAAAAATCAGGAAGTCATTGAACAAGGAAGTTTGCAAAACTGTAGTTAATGCTCTTGTCACTCCTCACTTAGACTATGGAAATGGGCTTCTGTATGGTACATCAAATAATTTGATAAATAAACTTCAAGTGGCGCAAAACTCAGCAGTTCGACTTATAGAAAAACTGAAGAAGCATGACAGTGTGAGCCAATACAGGAAGCAGCTACATTGGCTGCCAATTCCAGCTCGAATCCAATTCAAACTGATGCTAACAACATGGAAAGCAGTCAACAATCAGGCTCCTGTGTATATTAAAAATCTGATTGAGTCAAAATCCAAACAAAACCGTAATCTCAGAAGCAATAACAAAACGCTCTTAAAAGAACCGAGTTCTTGCAATAAAAATAAATTTGCAGACAGAGCTTTTTCAAATGCTGCTCCAAAACTTTGGAATCAACTCCCAGAGGAAGTCAAGGCCTCAGCAACACTTGAATGCTTTAAGAGAAATCTCAAAACTTATTTGTTTAAGACTTTCTACAAATAGAGCTATCATTCACAAGCGCTATTGAGCAGTTTACTGGAAATAGCGCTATATAAATGTCTATTATTATTATTTTATTATTAATTTGTTATTGATTGCCACATCATCAACCATCAAATTATCGTCGGTTAATTCTTTGACAATTTTTGCAGCAGCATGACCAGCTTTTGTATCCATGGCAACCATCCAAACATTAACCTCCGATTATGTTCGGTCGTCATTCATCATGGAAATCTGATAGCAACCCTGACTGACAAGCCAGGCTGCTGTACATATGCAGCTGAATGCAGTGAGGCTGTGAGGCTGCAGACTGGCGAAACTCAGGTCAAATTTGGTATCAACTGAATTGGCATCCAGGGCACAAGGACATTCGCCTATCAGGTCCGCCCTCAGCAGAACCCAGCAGCGGTCTGCCAGAAATGCAAGGACATGAAATAGAGCAGCTCTGGTGAAATGTTGTTGCTTGCTCCCACTAAGTCGCTATTATTGTGCATGCTACAGTAGCCTGATAGCAACCCATTTCTACATCCAAACTTGAATCAATTTTATTTTCTATTCAGTAGTGTCATAAAAGAAATATACCTTTCACATTTTCCTGGATAAAAAGATCAACTTCACAGAACTTTTAAAAAAATTGATTTACTCTGATAATCACAACACTCCTTTTTGTCATAATATTATGTTTTTTATGTTGAAATGATTGAGGTTATCCCTTTCGAAATGTTTCTCCAGTGTCACTCTCATATTTTATTGTGTTGTTTATTCAGAAGACCGTTTTTTCTATCAACCTCGTTGTTTGCAAAAGAAAAGTCAGCAAAAAAGCAGTTGAACAAAATGCCTTAAAAAATAGCAGCAAAAGCAATTCCTCATTCTGTGAGGCCGATGGCTATGCTGTTGTCAGGCTGCTCTGCCAAATATTTTGGTTGTTGTCAATAAAATGTCATTAGAGTAATTCCACAGAGTTGTTACTATATCAGGATTTGTCTGACAGATGTGAAATCAAGCTAAATTCGCTTAAAATCAGAAATAGAGAAAAAACGGAAAAACGGCAACGTTTTCACAGTGGCTGTTTTTATTTCTTTCGCTTTTTCAATTTCATAAGTCATGACTGAGATCTGTTGAAAAACTGTTTTTAACTGATAAAGTGATGCCTTTTATTGTATGTGAATCCATACATTTTTTTTTTCAACTTATTGTCCATTTTTTACAGATTATCTCCTTATTGAGGCTCATTTTACGGAAATATTCAGCTCGGATTATACCTGGTGAGTAGAAATGCTCGATTGTATATTCACAAATATTCACAAATTACAAACTAGACTAGAAAAAAAAAGAAGAAAAGCACATATATCCGCTCATTCTAGCATTGTAGAGGTAAAACAATACCTCAATAATAAATCATAAGCTTGATATCATGTCAGATTGGATTGTGAGGGGGTGCTCGGTTACCATGCAGCTACAAACAGAGACCAACAAAACAAATAGCAGGCTCATTTGGTATCAAGATGCTTTTAGGGACATTTGATAAGTTTCTTGCTGCTCTAGACTTTCTTAGGCAGCGATCGAAAGCTGTCTTACTTTTTATGGTCAGATTTTAACTTTTTATGAAACATTTTTTCCAAACAAACACATTCGTTGCTGCCATTCATTCTTATGACAATGTCCGCGAAACAAAAGCAAAAAATAAACATTGATTTTGTGACACGACTAATGTCTGGGATTCTCTCTCTCCCTCTCTCTATTATATTGTGTATATTGTAGAAGATTTTTGTCTCCGTGTTTGCAATACACCTGCCTTGCATTGATGAAATAATTAGGATAATAAATGGAGGACCTATGCATTAGACTCTAAAATTTACATAAGGTTGCTAATTAAAACCCATGGTTCTATAAATTATGGAATGCAAAGTAAGCACTTAGGTGACGCTAATATTTGGCTGTAGTTTTTGGTACAGATTTTTCCCATATTTAGGTATCTTGCTTCAGATGTTATAGTATATACCTCCTAATCTTGGTTTCAGTACATGCCTCGTAATCTTGGTTTCATCAGTATTTTTTTTTTACATTCAAAAACATGTCATTGATTATAGTTCTTGCAAGTTCACGACCTTGGGTGCCGTGACAAAGTTACATTGTAACTACATACAGTTATGCAGATTAATAATGTATTAATTAAAGTCATATTTACCATATAAACTGACACTGAATAGAACAATCTTGTGTTGATGGGATGTAAATAAAACTCAACTAGCCTATAAACTAGAACCGAGTATTTTTAATTATGTGATTTTCTTTCACAATCTGTAATATCATTTGAATTTTTTCTTTTCGTTTATGACATGACTGTGGATTAAAACTAAGATTGGATTACTTAATTGATACAGTGCGCAAGTGGAGAATACTCATAAAAATCAAGCAATTGAGCTGTATGGCTTGTTGGCATAGTTCTAATGAATATGTTTATTGTTTAAACCAAAGATCAAGTAGAAATTATTCCGCTGATGTAATAGATTCTTATTTCTTCTTCAGAGAACCTGTATGATCTGGATGAACAGTTATTGCAGCAGGAGGATTCAGGTCTCCCCGTGGGGTTCCTGCCGGATGAGAGACAAGACAGCACTCTCGGGTCGCTCATGATGGCCCCCTCCCGAGAGGTCTCCTACCTCAGTGGGGTCCGCATGGTCGAGAAGGTGTGTTGATTATTGCAGTCTATGAATTACAAGTGCTCTCAGAAATGCACTAGCATGTTCCTTGTGAGGTCATATCCTTGTACATGCCATGTTATTCTTTATGACTCATAAAACGCCAGTGAGGTCATATCCTATACTTGCAATGCTTTTATTAAACGAAGTCACTGATGGAGACTTACTCACCACTGAGGTCACAAGTTGCCCAATGACAAATTGAATTTTCTTTTCAATGCTAAGTATACAGCTTATTCTGACATCACTGATGTCCACAGACAGCTAAATGTAAGCACCCATCATTCTTTGACTGTAAGAGGTGCATGTACAATATATGTCCCTGAGACAAGTCAAAAGAGCCATGATTCAGTTAAAAGTGACTGATGCTTCTACTGCTGCGGAATCTGGTCTTTGCATGTCATCTACGCAATTGTCTTGATTTATTGATTGATTTATGGTCATCATAAACTGGGTTTACAACAAAATGTTAAATGTCAAGCATTTCTCTGATGAGGCAATGAACTTACTCATGACATTGTGGATTTGCAAGCTGGTACTTCAATTTGTAACTTTAGCAGTTGTGCTGAAATTCAATTGAATTTTCAATCATTATGAATAACGGCTCAGCAAAAAGACTGAAGAAGCGGCAGTCATTCTTGGCAACAACAAAAAATCCTGATATTTTGGCTGATTAGATATATGATGCAGAAAATTTACCTGATGTTGGGGACCATTCACCTGAAGAGTAGAATCACTTTACTTAGGATGCCAATGTACCCCTAAAACCACATAACTTTTTTCCTAAAGAGTCCCTATTATATATATCACAAAATAACAAGGAAACCTCTTATTCTAGTGGTGTGTATTTATTTATCTTTGATATTTTCTTTCAGTACATGCCTCGCCTTGGGACTGCCTCCAGTACTAGTCAAGGAATTACACGGACAGTAGGACTAGATGGCCTCTTGACAATCTCATCCAAAGCATTGCAGAGTCGAGAGAAGTCAAGTCTACAGTAAGTTACTTGGACGTGGATCCAAGAATTTTAATTGGGGGTGCGGGGGAGGGATGGATCCAGGAATTTTTGTTGAGGGGGAGTGGATCCAGAATTTTGTTTGGGGGGGGGGATGTATGACAATCTATTTACTATTGGGATTTGGGAATGCATTTTTTGCCAATAAGAAATTGAAGGATTTATCAGAAATTGAAGGATTTATCAGATTTTGTTGTTGATAATTTTATTTAAAAAATATTTTACAAGGGTTGTTTGCTCAGTATTGAGAAGCTGTTTTTCAGCAAAGCCATTAACAATGATAAAATCACAAATACATAACAATAAATGAAAGTCATTCTTTTTATGGGATGCCATTGCTATTCTCATAAACTGGTCATTTTCGTAATGTTCCATTTCTTTAGAAGTGAAACGGACGCCATACCCACCTCTCGGCCCGAGTCCAGTTTTCTGCCATATCACTTGGGGAGACAGAACTCGGCCAGAATAAGGGCTCAACGAGGGAAACTGGCTCCTATAGACAGAATACGGACTCCCAGTCTAGTAAGTGTTGCCACAAAAATGAATATGATAATTTTTGGTGGACTTCTAATCACTGTGTACAAGCCTCACTACGGTGAGCTATAGAGAGGGTTGTTACAGGCAATTTCATTAGTACGCGATTCTAAGGTTCTTTGCCCACTAAATACATAGCATTTTAGGTTAATCTGATTGGTTCAGAAGCAACAGAACGTCACAGATCTAATATATATCAGACGTAGTAAGTCCCTGGTTTGCATTGATTCCTCACAGGCAACTGTGAATGACCAGAATCGCTTGCTAATGAAATCACCTGTAAGGAAAGGAGTCGTAAATATTGCCTTTGGCAAAATCACTGTAGAGTTGATGTCAAATTACATTCTTGAATTTTGATGGCATTGACAAGGTAATCCCTCAAACATTTTGTTGTTGTCTGATTTTGACTTCTCACTGCAAGAGCTAAGATATGACACATTGCCCTTTTAGAGCTGTAAAACGCTACACAGATGAGGGCCTTGTGATAAGAGCTGAGAATTTCTTTTAATTAGAGTTCAAAGACAATTATGATGATTTTTCTGTTAATTGCATATCCATTTTCCTCTATATTCCAATTTTAGGCATGTGAAAAACCGCCTAAGCCTCCTGTACGTATGTTGTAATCTCATTCTCTTCTCTTCAGGAGGACGACAAACACGCCATGAGGCCGAACGAAGTCTTGCGAGGTCGTAGCATTGGCACTTCTGGGTCAGACGTCCTTCCCCATCCTCTTGGCCTTCAGAGAAACGGCACTCTGCCCCCCATAGCACTTGAAGCTGACAACACGTACGGGAAGGTGTGTGATGAATTGTTTTACTGTGTGGTACATGAATTCACTCAGGTTGTGGTAATTCAAATAAGGACCCCAGACCCCAGTTTTCTCTCACATGGCATAATATTACTTTGTGTATCTTTATGCTTTATGTATTCTCCTGTAAGAAATTCACAAAAATATCGGAATGTCCTTATGAATTTTGATCATACATATAATGTTTGACATGGAGATTCATGAATATTTATCACTAAATTGTTGAAAATAATTGCGCTTGAACTTGAATTTTATAAGATATTGATCTGATTAAGTTTTCGAAAATATTTTATTGACAATTATTATCAATGAAATTCTTAGTTTACAAAGAATGTCTACACCCAACATTTTGCCAATTGGAGGCTTTGGTCCTGGTCCATTAGTCTCGACTCTGAATCTCCATTAATCTTCATTGTCATGAAGCATCTCTTTTTTCTAGAGAAAGCAATCTTCGCGAGCAAGTTCAGCAGTTCACCATGACAAAGAGGCGGCTCAGTTGGGTTACCGAGAACGAACCAGAGATAGTCTGGTCTTGGAGTCAGCTCGACCCAGCACCACCCATGGCCTATATAGGGTAAGGCTCATGTTTCGTATTTCTTGTGTAGTTTTATGAACCACCACCATACATTTATTATATAATTATCTTTGGCCTGCTATAATATAATTATCAAGACTGTTGAGATAAGATAAGATAAAATATAGGCCTACTTTATTGATATCTGACATAGAAACTCTTGTGGAGACAGAGAAACTGTTGTAGTTATTATAATAATGCCTAATTTGTTATCTTCAGGCCGACACATCACTAGGAAACAGGCAGCGATCTTCCACACCTCAGTTGTTCAACAGCTCAAGAATATCACACGGCACTGTGCCCATCAGTGGATTAGGTGGGGTATTCTTTATTCTCATCAGTAATTTTTGTGACAATTATCTAGTTGTCACATTAACCTTATACGCTATTATAGTGTGATTTTTCATATCACAAGCACATATGGCTGAAATAATCACACCATTGTTAGACCCCACAATCTAAATTCTCTTCCACTAAAATTAACAATTTCTGCTCTGGTTGCCCTCAGCTACTTGTCAATCTCTCTTTTCACTCTCACACAGGGGGAGGATTGGTCTAGTGGTAGCGTGCTGGACTGCCAATCGCTGGGTCCAGGATTCGAATCCAGCTCTTGCCGGGTCACCTGGACCTATGTTGGACGGCTGTTTCAATCATCCTTCGCCTCATTGCCGTGTCCTCCTCCTGTCCTAATTAGCCCACCAAATGCATAAATACAGGATGTAAAGCCCCAATCATCCATCCATCCATCTATTTTTCACTCTCATGTAGTGGATTTGACACTTTCAGACCCTCTGGGCATCTACTTCCTTAAAAAATGCCATCTATATTATGAGCGCAGCTCATGGCTGCCGAAGGCAGCCATGAGCGAAGCTCACTTAGCACAAGGACAGCTCATTCTGTGTGGTGCTCCTGTCTACAGTGACTGCCTGAACAGGAAGTGCCTGTAGTTGCCATAAAAGTGGAGCTGGTAGTTTAGTCAGAGTTTAGTTTGGTAAATAATTAAAATACCTCAGATATCTTCCAAAATAGCTTTAAAATTTCAGTCTTGTCGTATAACAACCTCCAATGACATATTTCAGGGATTTAAATCAACATGTGTATCAACATTGGAAATAATTATTTCCATACCCCTGATTGTAAGAAGTGATTGAAAATTAAAAGTCAACACGAAAGTTAATGACTTAGATGGCTCACCAAGTAAAAATCATAACAACATTTAAGGTTACATAATCTTCATTAACTATCAACAAATTATGTAATAGTCTAATAGTAAACAGTCATCTCTGAATAGCTATCATTTCATTGATCTCATATAACATCAACAATTTAGCATGATAGATCCAAATTTATATATATATATATATAGATCCAAATTTAACACAGATTTGAATTACACAGCTGCCAGTGCAATCTATCTTTCTATCTATCCATCTATCTATATAAGCAGATCTATAGATCTATCTATCTATCTATCTATCTATCTATCTATCTATCTATCTATCTATCTATCTATCTATCTATCTATCTATCTGATCTTATTCATCTATTCTATCTGCCCATTTTCCCAGTCCTTTAATAAGATAAATTGGCCTTCTGCATGGAAAGTTGAATATAATGCAGTACATGTAGTTCAATGACAATGCTGCGCGAATTTCATGTCAGTGCCATTTACATATTATTAATTTTCTTGTCTGTACTGCATACTCAATCATAACTGCCATACATGTACCTGTGTATAAGTGTATGTAATAAATATATATATTTATTACCCTCAACATTTTTGTTTTAACCACCATTTAAATTTTTTCGACTTTTTGAGACAAATGTCTTAGAGAGAGATTGAGGAGATGATTGTAAGATTGCTCTAAAATGATTGTTTTATTATTTGTGTGACAGTATCAGGAGGTACGACGAACATACTTCAACTGAATGTGACGGGGAGCAGCATCTACCCTCACCAGGAGGAGGACGTAAACCAGTCTATGGACATGGAGTCACATTACGAGGCAGTCATCCCGCAGAACTGGGGTAATACATTGCTGCTATTATCAAATGCTGCACTAATTGCTATAGTTAAGAGCTTAAGATACACCCTTTTGATAATTTGATTGCGATATTAAGTTTGTGCTTTTTGCGCTTACTAAACATCTTGATGTAATAGTTGTTGCACTGTTAGTATTTAGTTTCTTGGAATTAAGTTCACCCATATTAATTGAATGTGCGATGCTTTTTATGAATATTCATTTAATTTAGCGTCTTTCTAACCCAATATATGCTTCACTCTGTTTGAATGAATTAACACTTTCTGGATAAAACACTTTTTGGATAATCGTCATTTTTACATGTTTTTACATGCATTGGGTCATGCAGTGTCACACATCGCTGTGAATGCTTTGTATTATGTGATCACTGCGATGCTTAGTGCACTGTTCAGTGGCACTGACATTAATTTTGTAGTGTACCACGTGCGCTAGATCCTCTTTTGTGAATTTGTGAAATGCAGAATTAAAAACGAAAAGGAATTTGTTGTTAGGCAGAGACAGAAGGCGGAGATCCCTGGGAGTCCAAAGAATTATGTCGCCAAAAACCACTAAACTGCTTGCCCCTGGTTCGGCCTCTAGAGATAGAATCACCCTCCGTTTAGCGCTAGGTGCAAGTCTGGAATGAGGAATCCTCCATGGTAATGTAAAGATGTCGTCCACACATGTTTTCTTATGGTCTCCTGAGACGCTCTTTAAATTTAATATCTTCCTGTATGAATAAACTGAAATTAATCCAAATATTGACGAATGAGCCTGTACTGTGAGTTGAATGCTTTCATTCAAATCTTATAAATGAATTTTGATTACCCAAGTCCTGTGTTTTCTTTTGCACCAACCCCCTTTTTAAATACCATCTTTTCCATTTGCTTAGTGAGGCTTTCATTAATGATATTTGCTTTTCTGACTTTCACACGGATGTTTAACAGCTTTAAATTAATGATTGTTGTGAATGAATTTTCAAATATAGATTTCAAAACGCTTATTTTCAGGTCCACAAGGCATGGGTAGGAGGGGAACGCGGCCTCAATACAACTCTATGGGACCAGTTACGGAAGAAAACATCCTGAGCTTATGACTGCTTCGAGGAGTCCTTGTGCAACTTTTTACGTCTGTTACGATGCTTGGACGTCTATATCGCCATTGTGGTTTACCTGTTGTGTAAATATGTGAGGAAGACTTGCTCGGAGGAAAATTTGTTATCAAACTGGCGATCTGCTTCATTGGAGAGACAACTTGAAAGTGGTGTAATTGTTTTCATGAATGAATAGCGGCTGTCTCCTTGGATTAATGTATCATTAGATGTCATGAACTAAAAGATGAAGTGAATTACCATTCTGCTTTATTACGCTGACATGTTTTTAAAAAGTGGATAATACTTTGCGCTGGCCCTCGTCCTACTGTGATACCTCTCAGGCTTTGCTTTCAATTACTTCAATGTTAAGGGCTCCAACGCAAATATAGACAATTCTCCACGGACAATTTATGATTTCTAAATCTTCAATGCGCTTTTTCAAAGCTGAGGCCCGAACTGTTGTGACAGATTGGGTGTCATCAGTTTCTTCGATGTAAATGAACTGAGCTTCCATTGAAATGCCAATGGTCGATAAAAGTGAACAATTTAGAGACAGTTTAATTGAATTTACAGTGTATGTATATTTATTTTGATGTTTGTATGATGAAAATTAATTCCAGATGAGTGAAACGGGATTTTACTAGAATAGACTTTACCAAAAAGCCAGAAATAAGAACAGACCAACTCGCAATCTTGACTTAAGTTAATGCTTAACTTATCATTATGGTGCTTTGCTTCCAACATAATGTGCTTTTGATTCATGAGCTATTAACCCATAAGAATTCATAGATCTCTAATTCTCTATTTAACTATTATAGTCTGTTCTTATATTACGATTCATAGGCATGATCTCCCTCTGAACACTGTGATGAATTGTTATTGTTTGTTCCTTCTGATTTGTCGTCACTATGACAACGTGCCAATATGTACTAGTGTTGCCCCCTTGTGTTTTGTTCGAGCACCATGAAACTCTTATTGATTCTCACAGCAGGCATCTCTCAATGAGCTGCTGTCAATAGAACAACAATAAATTTTGTAATTTACCAGCAGAAGGCACAGAAACTGGACCAAGACTTACATATGTATACAATAGTATTTCAACTCCAGATGTTTTCACCAGTATACAATAGATTTTTTAAAAATACCATATTGTTACTTTAAATTACCATAGTTAATGATTTACATTGTAATCGGCTCAATAGCCATCATGAATGTTAAATATGCAATATATACGTGTAACCTCTGATTGTGATATCAAAATAGACTTAATTATTAATGATAATATTCTATAAAATTTATGTTTTTCCCCTAATTTTAACTGTAAATTAAACAGCCATGAAAAAAATAATTAGATTTGAAGGCCTATATTGACACTTAGGCCCTACCTCAAATTTACTTTTAAATAATTGTTGCGTAGCCTAATTGATTGGGAAACACTTGTTTCATTTGCCATTCCTAAGCATAACCATAAATTGAATTACAGCTAGTTACATTAATTTTAGTTTTATTGGACACAGTTAATATACACTACTGCAAGAGTCTCAGGTGATGAATGAAATTCTTTGCAAGTGACCCAGGATTATGTCATTCCAAACTATTTTGGCTAATTACAAATACAGCTGTCACAATTTTACAAATTCAGCTAAAAATCTAAGACGTACTTAAATGTCACAAATGAAGGAATGAAACAATTTAAAAGAGGATTAAAGTGTTGACCAAGTTGCTTTTTTCTCACATGTTCCCAAAATGTGTTTTCTTGTCTATTTTACTCGTTTTAGATCTATTGGAAAATCTGCCAACGTGTGAAAATTGTTATAAGTTAATGTGAAAAACAACTTGGTTAATTGTTTTTGGAATCAATTAACTCCTTTTAAATTGTTTTATAACTTTCATTTTGGAGCATCTCAGATTTAGTTGAATTTGTAAAAGTGTGTCAGCTTCACGAAGAAGAGCTATAACAACCTGAAGAAGGTACACTCACATAAAGCCATGGAAATATGAATGATTGCAATTTGCTAACATGAGCAAAATGCACCTTGTGAGGTCATAGCCCTATATGCCTGTCATTGAATGAGTCATACCACTAACCAGTGATGTCATGTGCCTCCCAATGACGTACTGACCACTCTCTTCAATCATAGGAGTAGGAGGTCAATTAATTTTGGGGGGGCTGCCCGAAAAATATTACCCAAATTGCCCCAAAAAATAAAAACTCCCGAAATTTCTACCTGAAACTGCATGAAAAATCTACTTCCCCTGCCTCCTAGCTACGCCTACCCGGTATGTCTTCAATGTTAAAGATAGGACCTGTGGTGACATCATTCATATCCTTGTACAATCAGTTTTACCTCCCTGGCTGTAATTAAAAGTTTTTTATTTTGTTCAAAAAATTGTCATACAAATTTATCCATCCATAATATTAGTCTAATATTATCCATCCAAAACTGGTACAGAATCACTATATTACATGAATAAATAAACTACCTATCTGTCATGATTTTCCACTGTGACCAAGAAATATCTGTTGATATAAATAGCAATATGAATAGCGACAAATCAAACATGCCACAATACCTAATACATTGATATATATATATTATTTGATTTTCTCATCAAATGCACCAATGAGTATGAGACTTATGAAATATTTGTGTGTACCATGTACATGATTTAATTCAATTTTTAGCTGGTTAAAAAAATGCTGGTTAGAGTACGGCAAGTTGTTTGTTGTCATCTGATGGATGGCACAGTGGACTGCCTTTTTGCATGGAATTGTAAATAAATAAAGTATAGAAATAAGTTGTTGTGGTTTTATTGTTTCGATCCTCTGCTTCCAAGGCCAACCCATTCGAGGAAATCACCTTATGAAAAAAGACTATCACATTTGTTGAGAATGGCCGTGCCCTAGACCAATCAGGTGCAAGTAAGTTGCTGAGTATGGTAATTAGAAATCAGAAGAGGCTGGTCTTTCAGACTCTACGAGTGCCCAGTTGTTTCCCCTAAGTCAGTGTGTTCTTTTGTTCAGAGGTAACTCCTCCCGTGGGAATGTCTCAAAAGTGACTGATTACAGGCCATCCAATCAAAATGTGGATGTATATTTTTCACTATTTGGCATGTACACAAATTTGTAAACCTGCAAAAACGAACATATACACGAATTTAGCATTCGTGTAAATGTGAAATATTGCAATTCACGAATTAGTGTAGGTGTAATTACAAACATTGCAACCTTACACTTGGCTAAAACTAAAACTAACTGTAGGCCTAAACCTAATTTTTACCCTAAAACAGAAGGATGTAACACTTCCACGAATTTTAGTAATGACAGGTACACAAATGAATAATAAAGCAATAAAAGCATATACACAAGTGCTAGTTATTACACATACACAAGCACCAATGCTCGCTTTTTCATGTCCAAAAATTGGTACATGTTCGTTTTTACACCTCCACAAATTCGTGCACATGTCAAATAATGAAAAATATATACATGAAATGTGTTGATTTCAAATTTTCCCATGGATTATGAAAATATGTTATTCTATACAGTCTTGCCAGAGTCTATTTGTCTGAGTGGAGGAAATAGACTCAAGCAGGAATTTGTGGGCCATCTCCGACCAATCCCTTATGTTGTGTCATTTATTACCATACTTGCTGCCCAACTTGTCTCTGATGGCCAAGATTTGTCTATTCTGAAAAAATTATGAATTGCCATAAGTAAAGGTCTCTTTTAATATCGTGGCCCTTTTGCCTTTACCTTTGATATCAGAAAATGAAGTGCATCTTTCATTATATGATATAATGTAACATTGGACAACTAATTTTTATCAATTGAAGCAAGCCTGCTCTCATTAACCTAATTTCTTTGAAATGCTGTTCACACTCACAGCTGTGATTTTCATCCAAACTTCCTCAGTGGTTTAGATTTTAAAAAATCTTAGTCAGCCAGTCATACTCTTGGTGATGCTATTGTATTGAGGGAGGTCTGCATCCTGTAACCGTGCAGACCCACATTGAGGGTTGCATTTTGCATAGGGGCTTCTAAGGCATGGTCAATTAAACATATACGTAAAGGGGAATCACCATTTTTAGCAAAAAACATGCCAACTTTGACACCATCCTGTGGCAAGATATATTGATATTTTAATAAATTCCAAGATTATCTAGATTTGTCCACAAACACCTGTGTATAACTGTGTAAAATTTTGTTTGGGTACTGCAAGCGGTTCCGTTTGAACACGACAAACAAAATCCGCAAGTTTTTACACTTTCCCAGGACTTACGGGACACCAGAAGTTACCAGAAAATCTCAAATTTTCATCGGTTTTGGTCTGAAAACACTTACTTTGTGTGGAACTGTGAACTTGTTTTCTTGTTCACCGATGAGAATAGTACCTAAGCTTCGATTAAGAACAGTAGTGGTCATCTGTCACTCACAAATTAATTTGTGGGAAAGCTTTTTACCTTTTTTTTTCATGCTTTGAGTCACCACAAATCTTCCCTGTCCTCCATCTTGCCCTGAACTGCTTTGGTGGCGTCACCATGGCCATTGTTGCTATTGTTGCTCACTTTTGGGGCAAATCCGGCCCCTGAGTTGGAACATTGATTTTGTAATAACTGGTTCAAATGTGTCAAACTAAAACAAGTAAGTTTCCTGATATGTCTAGACGTCTGTAATCCATCATCCAAAAAATGAAATTGTATGATTTTTCCAGATATGAGAGCTACAGAGATGAATATATGTCAAAAGGGGGCCGGATTTCCCCCACCTTACCCTAGAGGCAGTTTGATTAGTCATGGTCAAGAGAAGGCCATTTGTCATAACTGATTTTGGATTTAAAATCAGATGCATAATCCTTTCGTTTGGCTGTCACCAGAAAGAGGGATAAGTCTGCTTAAATCAAATTAACATTAAAAGTATTGGGAATGGTCATGACAAATCATCAGTATTATATGATGACACACGAAGTGCCATTTTCACAGTGCAACAGTACACTCTTTTTCGGTATCAAAGTGACAGGCTGTAAACATTAAAACACAACAAAAAAGTTTGAAGAATTTTTTTTCTTAATTCGTTTCAAATTGAAACGTGATAACTTCTTTTTGTCCTTCAGTTTAGATTTATTTTGAAACATTCAAATGTTGGTGAGGCCATGAAAATATCTGGAAGTTGGTTGTACCAAGCTGACAAAACTTTCGGTTAACTGATGGTTATCACTTGAAATTACCCCTCAGTTATCACATGGAAAACTAATATGTATTTGCAAACATTACAGTCCTCGTCATACTTACGTGGAATCTCAAGTTCTTTTCTATGCTGTTGAACTGTGATGTCAGAGATGACTCGATCCATTCTAGCATTGCAATAACTACAAGCTGTGATGTCATTTCCAACTGGGTCAGATTCCCCAACTTCTAAGCAATGTTGATCCTCCTAAACAGAGCGTCACATTCAGTTTCATAGGGTCTTCTTCTTCAAAGATATCCTGGGCAGTCAGTCACCTTTCCTGTTGTGCTCCTGTCTATCTCTGTGCATTTTTCAAGGATGCGTTTTCCTCCTCTCTTTTGCATATCTAGCAAGTTGATTCCTGGAATATGCTCTTGTAGTTGCTGTTTACTTTAAGCACCATTTACTTGCTCAGAAGATCATGCTGGCTTCTATTCTGGTGTATTTGTTCGTTTACTTTTATGTTGTTCCCCCCCAGAGGAAAAAAGAGTACGTTTGCAGCACAGAAACAGTACAAAATTAGTATAACCCATATTTGGAATCGGAGTACATTTATCAATTAGAAGCACAAAAGAAGTTGCGCGATGACTCTTTGCACGGTTGAGAGACTTTTTCACACAAATTTGGCATTTGCAGTACAAATGCAGTATTTTCGAAATATTTACAGTACAAAAGGGGCATATTTGAAACGCTCGAATTATTTAAATTATGCTTCATTTATACTCCCAATATGCCAATTCATATGCTCCAAAAATGCTGTCTTGCAGGGAGTATAAAAGGAGCATGCTAGCTGTGACATGCTAGTAGGAAGCATTTTTGTAGTACAATCACAGTAGGCTACATTTGAAGTATCTAAAAATCAATGCTTCGTTAATTTCATAGGCACATATATATCAGTTCCTCAGCCAGATCAATGTAATTAGAATAACTACACTTTTAATTACTAAAGCGAATGTAAATTGTTACTGCCCAAGTGACTTTTTTCTTGGTTACATCATAAGATATTCTCGTACTTGACGGTTTACAGTAGGTTTTTCTCAGTGCACACTATCAGACACAGTTCATTGTGTGCAAGAATCAATCAAGAAAGGACAAATTTACCTTATTTCTCTACTTTTGTTGGAAAATGTTAAATGTGGATATAATAAAAACACATTGAACGTTCAGTCTGTTACAATACTTTGGTGTCATGTTACATCATCAGATTAATATTCCTGTTTGTCTGTTATGGTCTGTTCCAATGTCTTTCCTCATGTCATGAGGCACATAACAGAAATGAAAACAAGTATAGTGTATATCCGTTTTATCATTCATAAATCAAATAACTTCCTTGATTTTTGGCAATTCTTTCTTATTATGTAACATGGACACAATTCCATGATTGGCTGTTTTGTGTCATAGTTACATCATAAGGAAATATTACCGTTTTCCTGGGAAGACTAAACTTCTGGGAAGTAGTTCTTTTTTCTGAGAGACCAGTTATTAGATTGGCATCTGGCATAGCTTTTTCATAAAGCTCCTGGAGGCAGATACAGCTGAAATGTCTTTTATAAATTTTCTTATGAGGTAACGAAGACACAACAAACCAGGTTTATGATCTATGGATTCTTCTTTGAGCATCATTTCCACAGCTAAATTATGATATAAGTTTTAAAATCAAAGCTCATCCCAAAGCGGTACATGTCTTTTAGTATCTGGACAGAATTCAGGTAGTTTCTATGGATTGGTTCTTTAAAGAAAAAACAAACTGTGTTATACTTTCAGTTCTGATGATTTAACTTAAACACAAAAATTTTTTAATTGAAAATTAACCATGATGCTATGACAATAAAAAGTCTGTTTCAAAACAGAAAATATCTGCAGGTGCTACTTTAATCAAAAACAGCAGTGGCAAGTCTTATTCAGTCCTAGATGGAGACACAGAAACAAAATAAAATGGGTTTCGTGTCCTCGTTACGCTTTGCAACTGCTAAACTTCTTACACAGAAGGATAATAGGATTTTAATCAAACTTGGATGTTGCTTTCGTAAAAACTCCCATAACCCATCAATTCAGACGCTGTTTGAAATATTAAAATAGTATTTATACTAAAAAATATGGCTTTAAGTTGAAATTTGTGTCCTTGTTACATCATCAAAATTTTGCTAAATTTCAATTTTACTTCTCTTCCAGTACATCCTCAGCCAAAGTGACGATGTGAAAAAATGCCCAATTCTATAAGTATTGGTATCATGCAAAAATGAAATTGATGTTTGCTACTTTAAATTGCAAAAATGTTGAATTTTGAGGTCTTATGATGTAATCTAAAATGTCATGACAGCGAAGCCTTGCCCATATCACTTTTCCCCAAGATCTTCACCAGTCAAAATCATCCGAGAAGAGGCAAAATCTCCCACCAGTTAACTTTGCTCTTCATAAAGCCAGTCAACTTCGCCTGTTTCAGGCAGTGTCGTATGGGCTTTCAAGAGCTGTATCACATGGAAAACTAATGTGTATTTGCAAACGTTAACCATGTGATTTTATCACCACTTGACAAAATAAACTTCCATGGACATTTTGCCTCTCTGCTCGGCCAATTCTCAACCAAAATTCATTCCGAAAAAAGTTTCAGGTACCCTACAACCAGGGCTATTGACTACAGTAGTCAGTCTTTGTCCGTCGTTGTTTCTTTTTGCCGTATGGGACTTTTTTCGGCGATCTGTGTGCTCGCAAAAATGTCTTTCCACAAACTGCTATCTGGTAGAACTGCAGAATTTGCTACAGAACTGCAGAATTCTGCAGCTTCCTGCAGATTTTTTTGAAACTGCAGAATTCTGCAGTTTTTTGCAGAATTCTGCAGTTTTTGTAGAACTGCAGAATTCTGCAGTTTTCTGCAGAATTCTGTAGTTTTTTGCAGAACTCTGCAGTTTTTTGCAGAACTACATAAAACCTCCCAGGCTGCATATCTCCTACAGGATTACAGATTTTGCTGCAGAAACTTTTCAGAAAGCTGTAATGACAGAGGACTACCAAAACCCCGACCCACCAAACCACAACCCCCCAAACCAACCCCCCAAATCAATGTTTCCTTGGTAGCGGCAAGCCCAATGTCAAAGAGGTCTGAACTGTACAGATGCAATACACTGGAGGAAGTAACATGCAGTTAACTGCAGAACTGCAGAATTCTGCAGCTTTCTGCAGATTTTTTTTGAAACTGCAGTTTTTTGTAGAACTGCAGAATTCTGCAGTTTTCTGCAGTTTTCTGCAGAATTCTGCAGTTTTTTGCAGAGCTGCATAAAACCTCCCAGGCTGCATATCTCCTACAGAATTACAGATTTTGCTGCAGAAACTTTTCAGAAACGCTGCAGTGACAGAGGACTACCAAAAACCCCGATCCCTCATACAACAATCCCCCAAACAACGTTTCCTTGGTAGCGACAAGCCCCATGTCAGAGAGGTCTGAACTTTGAAGATGCATTGCAATAAACTGCAGGAAGTAACAGAGGTTCAGAAATCATGCAGTTAGCTGCAGAACTGCAGAATTCTGCAACTTCCTGCAGAGTTTTTTTTGAAACTGCAGAATTCTGCAGATTTTTTTGGAACTGCAGAATTCTGCAGTTTCCTGCAGAATTCTGCAGTTTTTTGCAGAATTCTGCAGCTTTTTGCAGAACTGCAGAATTCTGCAGTTTTTTGCAGAACTGCAGAATTCTGCAGTTTTTTTGCAGAACTGCAGGAAGAAATTATATACTCCTCACTTAGCCTGTTTCAGGCAATATCTTGGGCTTTCAATGGCTGTAGAGCTGTACATGTACTTTAAGCCACAGGAACTTGCTGAAAATTTGTCACAACCAGTGTGATACAGTGAGTTGACCTCTGCTCAGACCTTGAGGGTTACCAGAATCAAGGATTGTGGTTCTGCCATTATTTTCTTTTTGAGAAACCCAACCCTTCAAATTCCCTGCTTGAATATCAGCAATTCGAGAAAAGAAAGACTTGTTTATTATGTAACACTGCTTTTATTTTATCACCTAAATCCTCCTCTATCAAGAATACAATCGTTTAGTCCTGACACCCATAACATGCAGTGACCAATTTCAGTAAGAAGCAATTTCAATGAATAAGTTAAATACTGGATAACATTAAAATAATTTAAGTGCAATTGACAATTTCTACATTCCAGCAAGTAAAGAAGTCAACATATGTTATCTCGCTATTCCACGTCAAGAGGCTATTACTCTTCTTTCTTCTCTTCTTTCTTCTCTTCTTTCTTCTCTTCCTTCTTCTCTTCCTTCTTCTCTTCCTTCTTCTCTTCTTTCTTCTCTTCCTTCTTTTCTTCCTTCTTCTCTTCCTTCTTCTCTTCCTTCTTCTCCTCGTGGTGCTCGACGTGGGTGGTCACGACAGTCTCTTGGTGTCCTGGTTGATGGTGCTCTACTGTATGGTGCTCTTCATGGTGCTCGTCATGGTGTCCGTCATCGTCGTCATAGTGTTCGCTTGTGACGTCCATCAGTGAAACTTGGTCATCTTGGTCACTGCATTTGCCACTGTGTTTCACTGTTGTACCACTGGAATAAATATGAATATAGACAGAAACCAATTAATGAGCAATAGACACCAATTAATGAGAGACATATATGCCAATTAAAAAGAAGTGAAATGTTCTTTCGATTGTTGGATGCAAAAGTGAGCATGACTGCTTCAGATACTTGTTCAGATTTAAAGTCTAGTCTGAAGACATTTAAAAGAGATCATGATTTTGTTTTCAACTGTTGTCACAATATAACATTTTGAGACACAGTTGAAACATTGTCAAGTATGACATTAAATTGTGGACTTACGCGCATTTGCTCTGGCAGTAGTTGCTGTATGTCTTTCCGTTCTTGCCACAGACTGGGCGATAGAGGCTGGTGCAAAAGCATCGTCTGCTCTTCTTGGCAGCACATGGTCCGTTGTACTTCACCACAACATTGCTAGAAGAAGGCAAAACAAAGTAAGAATGCAAGATAGGTACAGTTGAAAAATCAAACCCAGATAACTTCTAGCTGCAGCATTGGCAAAACATGTGCTGAAAATGCCTGACATGTGGGGTAAACAAATGAAGTGAACGTGATTGTCAAAAGAACTTGCGCTGTCACATATAATAGCTTTTGTCTGGAAGAAACTATAGGCTGATCCAGAGTATGTTGATGGCTTTGTCTACTTTATTTGAGAACAATATCATGATTGTCTAGTCTGACTCGAGTTGACCTGGATATTAAAAAGAACTTTGCGAATGTGCATTGAAATGGGAACTATTTCTTAGAGCTAATGAAAATTTCTTTGAACTACATGTACGTTTGCGCTAGGTGGCAGGAGCATTCAGACTCATTTTTTAGGGATTATGAGGACTGCACCCTTCCAATCGCTGTCCCAAAGAGACAGCGTCATTCTGGTGTGTTTGCATACTATGCAGTGCAATGCATAGCACTCTTAGAATTGAACTGATCTGCAGTTAAAGCTTTCTTATGAATGCGACCAAGCTACAAAATCTTCACTGAAAAGACATCTAGGAAGAAGAAGTTAATTTTTAAATTCAACATACGCGCAAGTGGCTGTGCAGGAGTTGGAGTAAGTCTTTTTGTTGGCTCCACAGACTGGTCGGTACATGCGGTTGCAAAGACAAACAGATTTGGTGGTCTTGGGGCAGGCACCATTGCTCTTGACAGATACACCTCTGAAAACAAAAAAATTTAGATCAGAGTAATGTTGAAACTGCCAGAGGCATACATCCTGCTGTGAGTTAAGTTTAACTGTAGTATCATTTCCATCCGTTAATACTAATCAAAGTAGAGATGACTTCTTTTAAAATGATTTTTTAGAGATCGAACCGTAAATTTTTATTTGAAGTTTTTCCGCGGAAATTGTATTTATTTAGACTTACGCGCATTTGGCAGTGCATGAGTTGGAGTAGGTCTTTCCGTCAGATCCACACACTTGTCTCAGCATCCGGTGGCAAATGCAGGCTTTCTTTACTGGACACACTCCGCTGCTCACAACACTCACTCCTCTGCAACAAATATGTACAAATATGTTTTGGTATAAGAGAAAATGACACAATGGCACAATGGATTTGCACTCTGCAGTGCTTTTTAAGGGGGAATGTTTGTTATTTATAGTCAGTTGTCATATTCAATAGGTTACTGGTTGGTACTGAATTACTGATCCAGCACTGAAAATTATTACTGATCGTGCACTGAAAAAAAAGCTTTCTTTAAGAAAATGGGTACTGACATTACTCACATGAAAAGATTCAAATCATCATTGTCTAGAATTTTACAAAAGTTTGCATTGAAAAGGATGTGCAAGAGGACATTTACAATACCCGTGACCGCTGCTTATTTCTGGTTGGAACTTTGAGCAGTAGCCTTGTAATTTTAAAATGACCATGCAAATCACACTTCTAACAGAATAGAGAGGTTTTGCTACACGTTCACGTGCGACGTATACGTGTACAAGTGCTATCTAATTACATTGTTGTCATGGCAACTCCCACGTACACGTCACACGGAAACGTGTAGCAAAACCTCTCTAATATCTCTCTGACCCATGGTGGTTAGTTGAGAAACTCTTTACCCAAGTACACTAGATAAGAATCTGGAGTCGCTATATTTTTTAAATGAATGAATTTACAACATAAATCACAAGAAATGCTTTGACTTACGCGCAAGCTGCATTGCACGAACTTGGGTAAGTTCTGCCATTTTTACCGCAAACTGGTCGGTAGATGCGACTGCAAGCGCACAATCGTGGCAGTGGTCGGCGAGGTGGGCTTTCGGCCTCTGAAAAAGATTTAAATGCTCACAGTCATCTACAAAATTTCTCAAGAATAACGCTTCTCCAGATATATTTTGTTAGGCTGACAGCAGGCGCTATGCTAGAGAATACCCAAAGACATCTCAAAAATACTTTTGAAACACATTAAAACTAAGAATATCCCTGGTACAAATTTTTATGAAAAGATAAAAAGTCAATGATAAAATAATATAATTTTTCTCTGAATATTAACATCACTCTATAATAGAACTGATTTGTGATCCGAAGTAATATTTAATTAAACTGAAAAGACAGGAGTTATCGTGACTATTGTAAAATGGTAATTTACTTACGGACTGCGGCCAGGAAGAGGACCAGAGACACAATGGCGATTCTCATTTTCGTGATTTTTTCGATTTACCTTTTCCTAAGTAAAAAAAAAGTTTCTTTTTTAGATTTGCAGTTATTTGGAAAAAAACTTACTATATGGCTGTCGATTTCTTATTGCTATACTTTGCCACTGCATATACAATTAGGTCTAGACCCAATGCAATGAATTGAAAATATGTCAGTGAAATTTTCTCTCTAAATGCACCTTATCACATAAACTTGAGCTGAAATTTCAAAAACTTTGTTAGAACACTTCTCAGTCTACAATGTCTATAGCTACTACTTTTGAATAGCCTACAGTGCAGCACTTTTGTAACAGAAGCATTTTATGATAAAAATAATAAATAACAGTTCACTTGCCTTACCAAGTCCAGCAAAGGGATGTCCGTGCCAGAAGCTGTAACCCGGCTCTTTATATACCCCTTGCATAATCTGTTGACTATGTGGATTAATTTCACAAGTGCCACCTCACCAATAACATTTTGAAACAACTGGTGCCCAGATTATCATGCACCATGTGGAATTGACTAATTAAGTAAAATTGACAGAAAATTATATGATACCAGGTTTGTGATTATGTATAAATATTATTATGATACATATAGGCCTAAATAGATATTTCACATACATATGTGCAGGCAGCAAGCTGTCATGGTTGAATCAATGAAATTATCTTCTGGTCATGCCTTATTGATTTTAATGACCATCAAGGCAGAGAATGAAATTTTGTCAGTCTGGACATCAATTATGGAATTCTGTCATTATTCTGGGGTTGATACACCTGTTGTTATTGTCATCAGAGCAATTATGCAAGGGGTATATATATAGAGAGCCCAGTTTCAACTTCTGGCATGGCCATTCTTTTGCTGCTCTTGGTAAGTTAACTGCTATTTCATCTTTAAATGTGTTGCCTTTTTTTTAAACATTTTTTACAACAGTGCTGCCTCTCATGCCTGTAAACTTCTATCAATTTTATTGTGTTTTCGTCTATGTGGAGGCACAAAAAGTGTACCCTTATTAATATTATGCACCAACTTCATTGTCAATGGACCGTTCAAGTTGAGTTTTGGCCAGCCTAATATTCTGGTGAATTTTAGTAATTTTCAATTTTTGAAAATACTTATTATTAAGGGAGAGTAGGCAACATGTGCCTTACCAGATAAAACCTATAGCTATATACATAATTTTTAATACATTATGAATACTTGCAAATCGAACATTTTTCAGGAAAAGATAAATCGAAAAATACAAAATGAGAATCGCCATCATTTCCCTGGTCTTCTTCCTGGCTGCTGTCCGTAAGTAACTGATAACTGTAATTACATTTTATGGTGCAATAGCGAATACTACTAGTTCTAACCCCAACTCCTGGCTAATTCCTCTGAAGACAAAGAGATATAGCATTGTAGAACATACACTGCACACAGGGGCTGTGAGTGATAGAGGTAAAAGTGTTTAAAATAATTTAGTTGGGATGTACAAGGAAACCTAAATCTACTACCACAATGAATTTGTCATGATGATATAATTTAGAGACTTGATTCCTTGGTTAATTGTGAGCGACTTTGTTAATTTCAGAGGCCGAAAGCCCACCTCGCCGACCACTGCCACGATTGTGCGCTTGCAGTCGCATCTACCGACCAGTTTGCGGTAAAAATGGCAGAACTTACCCAAGTTCGTGCAATGCAGCTTGCGCGTAAGTCAAACTATGTTCTGATAGCCATTTTATTTATTTTCAACTCACAATTTCATCACATACTCTGAAAAATATTGAATTATCAACCACAAGTATCTTTTCATTTGAAAATATAGTCAGTTTCATATCAAATGGGTGCCTCCGTATTGGTGGCTCACTATAAGAAAGGTCACATTGGAATGATAGATAAATAAAAGTAAAAAGTTGTGAAGTGGGCCATTTTGCAGTTACTGGGTACTTCAGGCATTTATATACAGGCCTACATATATGTATATTTGCAGAGGAGTGAGTGTTGTGAGCAGCGGAGTGTGTCCAGTAAAGAAAGCCTGCATTTGCCACCGGATGCTGAGACAAGTGTGTGGATCTGACGGAAAGACCTACTCCAACTCATGTACTGCCAAATGCGCGTAAGTTAATATAAAGTGTAAAGATTGTAGTAATGTATAATTAAAATGCATACATTTTCTTACAATAAATATAAACATTTTTACATATATCTTCTCTTGTGTTATTTTCTATAAATAAATGCAAAGTATGATTGTAAAAAATACACTCACTACTATCAGCTTCTGGCAATTCCATGGGCTGCCTTACTTCAGACAGGCAATGTCACAGTTCTATGATGAATTGTGATCTTACTTTTCATTTCTTTCCAGGGGTGTATCTGTCAAGAGTAATGGTGCTTGCCCCAAGACCACCAAATCTGTTTGTCTTTGCAACCGCATGTACAGACCAGTCTGTGGAGCCAACAAAAAGACTTACTCCAACTCCTGCACAGCCACTTGCGCGTAGGTGACATTTTAATAATACACATCTCCTCAGATATCTTTTTAGATATGAATATTTTGTCATCACATCTGTAAAACGTGAAAATGCGGGAATGTGGAAATAGTCAATTTCACTTTTAAAAGAGCTTGAACTGCAGTTATAATTACAGACTTTATTGGACTTAATCATGTAAGTTCTCATGTTTTTACTTTATTTCTCCTTCTTTAGCAATGTTGTGGTGAAGTACAATGGACCATGTGCTGCCAAGAAGAGCAGACGATGCTTTTGCACCAGCCTCTATCGCCCAGTCTGTGGCAAGAACGGAAAGACATACAGCAACTATTGCCAGAGCAAATGCGCGTAAGAGTTACTGAGACCAGTAGATCTCTTTTACAATTGCTAATGATTAAATGTAATACTTCATCATGGAAGAACATGAAAATGAATGAGATTGACAATGTTGTGGAATATGGATGACAAAGTTGCTAACAAGTGACATTACTTCACAATAACTGATAAGTTATATTTTCTTTTTGTGCAAATTACAATATCATCCAATGAGTGTGCGTCTCTTATTAATATATTCATATTTATTCCAGTGGTACCACAGTGAAACACAGTGGCAAATGCAATGACCAAGATGACCAAGTTACACTGATGGATGTCACAAGCGAACACTATGACGACGATGACGGACACCATGACGAGCACCATGATGAAGAGCACCACACAGTAGACCCAGGCAGCACACAACGTGATTTCTACGTTGTAAATTGGTAGAAATCCCGTTGCGTTGCGTACTACGTCATATTCACGTTGTCACGACGTGTTTTTCTATGTTGTAAATTGGTAGAAATACCGTTGCGTTGCATACTACGTCATTTTCACGTTGTCACGACGTCGTGTTTTCACCTTACACTGTTAGGGGATGATATTAGTGTTACAAATTTTCCATAGGTGGTTTAAGTCGCTTCACACCATGCCACCTGGAGATTACTGGATTATCTTTCATTGGCGCACATGTGACAAAGAGCTGCAAGGATTTCTGAACTGGAAAGGGTAAATGCATTTTTCATATATATATCAGTCACTTATTGATTCAATTCCATGACTATGAAGGATTGGTGTTTGTGGTTGTATTATCAGATTATGCACTGTTCACTGGTTTTTCCTGCTAGTTTTTCATGGGAACCAAATAGACTTGAGCATGTTGAGTCTGTGAATGTCCCATATTATCACTCAAGCAATTTTTCTGACAAATCGCATGATTTCGTCCTTTATTTCTAGAAGATGTAATATAGAGCTGCAACAGTTGAAATAAATAGGTTGCATGCGTTTCTGGCCCATGTGCTCCAGAGCATTCAGATGATATGCAATTGTTTTTAATTGCTTTGTGCTCCCTTTTTTAAAAAATGATTTCATTAATTATTTATAGTATTACCCTTCAAGTGACAAAATTCCGTTGTTTTAGTGTAGGACAGCACTTCAGACCGGAATGAAGCAAGCGATGAAGAAGAGGCCTTTCTGCCAAACCCTCCTTCCAATGGAAGTAGTACAGTGTCAGGTAATAAAGTTTGAATCTACATAATGTTTTGTTTGTTACTTGTATGGTTGACTATTGTGTCACTCCGCATTTTTGGCCCATTTGCATACTTTCACTGCTCTGAAGTAGTCTTGCGGAGATGGTATCCTTACAACTGTATATAAATTATGCATTATAATTGAGCTACTTAGCACCTTTTGGTTGTGTAGTGAAATAAAACAAGCTTTAGTAAAAAAAAATTATATTGCACTTTATATAATATAATCTTCATTTTTATAGAGCTAGCTGGTTCCACTACACTGAGGAGAAGAACGGAAAACCCTGCCTGCAGTGATGATGAGAGTATTACGATGGAAAACCTCTCAGATAAATAGGAAATAAATTTGATGAAAATCACAAAGAAATCGTATGTGTGGAGTAATAATGAAACATTGCTTCAACTGTAAAACTTAATAATTCATTGTGTTAAGTCAACTGCACTATGTTTTATATTATCATCTCTAATTGTCCTTAATTGTCCTGCAAAACTTGACGTCTTTTCATCATGTTTTGTTTTCATATTTCGTTAGATCCATGAAGTCCTCCCTCAGAAAGTTGCAGGTTGAGGAAGCAAGATACATCATGCTAAGGGTCTTCGAACAGCCAAAAGAAACGCCATCTATCAGGTAAATAAAGTAAACTATATAAATGATAAATCTTGCTGATTGAGCCCCTAAGACTACAGAGGAAAATACTGTAATGTATTTTTTATCTAGAAATTATTTATTCATTAATTATTTAAAAAGAGTATTTCAGTAATAGCATTTGTTTGAATAGGAAGATGAAAGACTTAAACAGTCTTCCTTTTTTTTAATACAGCTAATTTCATGTATTTTTAAATTGTGATATTGTTATTTTATAGTTTTAAACTTATTTTTTAGTTTGTGCGATGTGTAAAATTTATGAAAAAGTTGTTATCCATTCTAAATTTTCACAAATTTTAACCTAAAGCATCTAATGTAATATGTAATCTAAGCTGAATCGCAAGAAATCAAGTATCATATGAAAATTTTATTTCATTAATAGCATTTGTTTGAATAGGAAGATGAAAACTATAAATTGATTCTCAGGTTGATCCCCATAATAGGGTATGGGATCTAACCCCCAACAGCTACCTAAAGGCTGGTTACTGGCCAGTCCTGGGCAGTTGAGCTTTGGCTAGGAAACAGTGAACATGTATGTATCAGTATATCTACAATACTTGGATTTACAACAACCTGGATCCATAGTCTTCATTGAATAAGCTCTACCATCAGAGCACCCTAATTACATAATCATGAAATAGCCTCTAGTCTGGCAAAATTTTAATAAAGTTTATATAATGTAGTCTCTTTTTTCTTTCAGAACTAGCTGGTTTCACTACACCCAGGGGCAGAGTGGAATATCCTGTGTTCAGTGACAATGGCAATATTAATGTCATGATCTCTTTGGTAAATGATGTAACGTTGTTTGAGTCGTTTGGTATAAATTATCAGTGTCTTGATTGAGCCTTTTAACTCTTGTTATTGCTAAGGATAATTTAATAGAAACGATTACTTGCTCAAATTAAACCATTTGTTTCATTACAGTCTTGCCTTAGCTACTCATGGGTCTCCACATCCTGGAGTAAAACCAGAGGGAAATGCTGACAATGCTGAGGACCCTGACGGTGGCAGTGCACCCTGTGAAAGAGGCTGAGGATATGATGCCATGGCCCCTTGACACCATGGAGGAGCTGGATGAGTTTCAAGACAGACTTGAAGATCCAGTCTTCAAGAAGCAATTGGTAAATATTGATATTTCCGTGCATGCAAATACTTGTCTTGTATCATTCATTGTAAATTTTCAAAGGAACGTTAATTGTTTATGAATCTCAAAGACCTGTAGCAAAGATACAGGAGCATAAACTTGTAAAAAGTCCTGTCCCCCACATCGTCCATTTTTTAAAAAATTGGACTCTGTCAAGATTAGTTGAGTCTTATACGTACAGGCCTATATGCTGCTGATATGTGGCATATGAATCCATTAAACGAAAGATAATTTGATAGGTCACTTATAAATATATATAAATGTTTCATTTTATTCTCTTTTAGAAGTTATACTTTTCATCACTCAAGGGCCACTGTTGAACCAGGAATCAGGATGATATCGTACGCAGGCTGCTGGGAATTCATAAACCGACTTTGGTCAGTGTTTAGTTTGAAGGGCGAGGGGCTAGTTTGAAGGGCCAGGGGCCTCTGGAGAAGCGTTCCTTCATTGAACTCCCTGTTTCAAGGACTATCATTCGTAAGTACCGATATATTGAATTTTTTGCAATTAAGACTGCGCAAGCTGTGCAGAGAAGTTTTATTTGACATTATACCAATTTTGTCAACATCGCTGTTATGACTTTTAAAGATGTCTTTCGCTGAAGGTTTGCTGCTGCGCAGCCTATGTTTTTAGTACTTCTAATTTTTTGAATACTGTTAAAAATATAGAAATTTGTACATATATTAGTGCTTTTATTGTATGTAGTAGTGCTTATTGATTATAGAAATTTTTTTGTTGCTTCTTGAGTTGAAAGTCTGTGAGGATTTCAACTGAATGAGATTTTGTTTGAACAGTGAGGCTGATTATATTTTCAGGAGCATGCTTGAAAGTCCATCCGGGGTCAACTGCCAGTGAAGTTGAGCAACTCATCGCAAAACCGTTGAAGCATTGCCCCAAGAAGAAAGGAGGATCTAGGTACAAGGTAAAAAGCCTTATATTCTTCATAGTGCCTTTTTGTTTATCTAATGAATATAAATTCAGGTAAATTACCAGGTGCTCGATCCTGTACATGTGGACAATGTTTCCCTCATCTTTCCTATTTCAATTTTGGGCCCAGGAAAATTCTATTGAATTGTTCAGTTCCATATACCTGTGATCTCTTTATTCCCTATTTTTACAATTTGTTTACTTGTGTTTTGCAGCAACAAAAAACAACGAGAACAACTGGTGGAACTCAGCTGGTTGACGGATCAGACTCCGAATAGGCCAAGATCAATACGAACTTGATTGAATTAAATTTTTGTGTATAATTTAAAATAAAGTGTAAATGTTTCTTAATTCCAGCTTCTGTTGTTATTCAAAAATGAACTTAAATATTTAAGCAATTAATGGGGTTGTGGAGAAGTGAAACTTTCACCTTGTGACCACGTTGTGACCACGTCGTGCCCAAGTTGCTCATAGGTGAAACTTTCACGTTGTGGCCACGTGGTGACCACATAATATTTAGACGTTGCCTTTCACGTTGTGGCCACGTGGTGACCACATAATATTTAGACGTTGCCTTTCACGTTGTGGCCACGTGGTGACCACATAATATTTAGACGTTGCCTTTCTACGTTGTGACAACATAATTTCAACCATACATTTCCAGGTTGTTACACGTAGAATTTTCACGTGGTAACAACCGAAGTATGACGTGGTCACAACGTTGTAACAACGTAAATTTGCTGCCTGGGGAGCACCATCAACCAGGACACCAAGAGACTGTTGTGACCACTCACGTCGAGCACCACGAAGAGAAGAAGGAAGAGAAGAAGGAAGAGAAGAAGGAAGAAAAGAAGGAAGAGAAGAAGGAAGAAAAGAAGGAAGAAAAGAAAGAAGAGTAATAACCTCAGGATGAAGAAAGCGAGATAACAGATGTCAACTTCTTTACTTGCGGGAATGTAGAAATAGTCAATTGCACTTAAATTATTTTAATGTTATCAAGTATTTAACTTATTTGGGATGAAACTGGTCACTTAAGAGTTTCCAGACTAATTTATTGTATTATAGACTGGATTTTGATGATAAAATAAATATCACTACCAAAGAAACAAATGTGAAAACATTTCTTTTCCTGCCTCACTTGCTTTCTATCCCAGAGGAAAAAAGAATATCCATACTCTACTATTGGGATGAAAATGTATCAGATATTTATCTTCGTGATGCGTTTCAATTGACCTTTTATCTAATAATAATTTTGGCTTGTTGAATCACCATTATTACCCCTTAAGTTGACATTTTAAAAAAATTAAATAAAACATGTTTCCTCCTTTGACATAACTGATTGCCTTTAAATCACATGAATAACTTGTCTAAAATAACATTGAATAATTTACCCACTTTTCCTACAATGCCATTGAGGGCCTTTGTGGATGTAAGCAGCATCAGACTGTAAGTTTAGACCACCTGAAATTTTTGTTTATTACTCATATTCAAGGAAGTGATGAAAATAGTTGAAGTTTTCTCTATTGGAGAACTTCCCTGATGCGTAGGCCTAGACAAGACAATCCACGCAGAAATTTTTCAGCTGAGTCACTATTTGTCCAGATATTGGTAAAATATAGCTGTGGTCTAAACTTTCGTCCGCTACTGTATTTTATTTGCCCTAAATCAAATTGGCTGCTTAAGATATATCCGATTTGTTTTAATGGGAAAGACAGTGATATTTATGCAGTGAATATGCACAATAAATTCCCCTCGTTTAGATCATTTCATAAAATCTGAACCTCACAGCAATTTGACAGAAAAGAATTGATAAACATTGACAATGCATTATTGTCTTGTGCAGTAAAAGCAGTACAGCCGCTCAGTGAGGAAGTACAAGATCAGTACAAAAGCAGTACGTGGACTCGTGCTGCAAATGTACTCCATTATACTGATTTTGTGCTTCTATACAAATTGCATACTGATTTTATACTTCTTATTGCGAAACAATTTGAATAATCATGTACTGCATATGTGCTCCTCTAACTTCTAAATTTCATTTGAACATTTCGTGTTCTGAATTTATACTTTTATGACTTACAAAGTGCTGCTTAGATTCAGTCATGTGTGGGTCATGTTCACTTTCATAACTCTGAAAATGTGCAGGTGTGTCCAGGTTTTTAATTACAATATACACTGAATTACTGGCTAATTTCCATAGTGTTAGATGCAAATGTTTTACTATTAATGGCGGCAAAAAGTATAAATCTGATATAAAATTATTCCAGGCTTCATTTTTTCTCTAGGCTCAAGTAATTATGTGTAGTTATTTTAATTGCATTGATTTGACTTGATGTGATATTATATGTGGCCTATAAAATTAATGAAGCTTTGATTTTTAGATACTTCATTACTTCAAACATACTCTGATTGTACTGCCAAAATGCTTTCTGCTGACATGCGCTGCCAGTATGCTCTTTTTATACTCCCTGCAATTGTTTCTATATAAGTTTATAACAACATAGAAAATATGGTATTACTAGCTACATAAAATAAGTTTCCTAATTTCAAATGCTCTCTCTGTTTATACAGAGAATTTTTTCCATTGTTTCTCAAACAAATGAATGAATTTTTCTACATGTAGACATATCGTTCAAATCAGGAAACAAAAGATTAACAGAATAAAATAACGCATTCCTAATTTTTTCATATGCTTTACAATTACAAATAAAGTGTAGATCATCTTCTATAGCATTACCAGTACAAATTTCGCAAATTCCTAGATATAAACGCTTATTTGGGTCCAGTTCCAATATGTAAAGGTAATATGCCCATACGAATTTGTGCTGATAAAGAACAGTGTCTTCTAGAATTACACTTTCTGACATAATCTTCCAATGAGAATTCACACTTGAACTTCACATAAGAACTTAATTAGGCGTATTATTAACATTCCGAAACCATTCATTTTCCTGTTTGATTCTCAAAGCCACCCATAGCAAAAAAGAGTATGTTTGCAGCACAGAAACAGGACAAAATCAGTATATCCCAAATATGGTGTTGCGGCACACTAGGAGCACAAAAGCCATAAGAAGTACATTGCGCAATGACGATTTGCATGGTTGAGAGACTTTTTCACAAAAAATTGCATTTGAAGTACAAATGCAGTACTTTCGCAGCACATTTAAAGTACAAAAGGAGCACATTTGAAGCGCTCAAGTTTTGGCTTTTCCAATCCGAAATGTGCTCAAACTCCACTCAAATTATTTCTAATGTCACCCAGGGAACCTAAACTGTGAAAAGTTTACAAAAGAAGTCCTACTTTTTCCACTAAATATGATTGAGAAACAAATTTTCTCCATTATCATGATGAAGCATGCCCCAGCTGGTGGCTCCCCCGCTTGGTCAAATTGTTCATATCCATTGGAAAAGCCACAGATTTTTGAAAACAGGGGTAGGTCCACTCAAAGACTGCTGGCTCAGCAAGGAATAATGCCACTAAACTACAAATACACACAGTTAGGGTCGATATACAGGCCTATAATTCAATCCAACTTTCATAAAAAACGGAGAAGGAATCTTTGAGATATTCAAGTTTATTTAAAGGGGGACTTACTTTTGTTGAACTGTTTATGTTAATTCATTGTACCTGTCACTATAAGAAAAGTCAATCAAGCAATCAATCCATAGCTCAATTTGCAACCTGTTCTGAGGTGTGTATTCATTTCTGATTTATACTGTATGTCTGTAGAGTAGTATGCATGCGTGTGTACCTATAGGTGCAAATTTATAAATTAATTAAATGTGTCAAGGAAATATTACTGAGGAGTTAGAGTGACTTTAGTATTGAAATATCAATTAGTATCATATATCTGGCTGATGTTGCGAGAGTGATATATCACAGGTTTTTGATGATTTCAAAGTAGTAGGCCTAAGTTACTACTTTAAAAGCATCAAAAACCTGTGATATATCACTGTAAGTTTGTAACACATGGGTTACTACTAGTAACCCATGTGTTACAAACTTATAGTTATATCATGTTAATCCTGAGCTGCAATCCTTCCAAGGTCATTTCAATTTTCCGATGAAATCATGTTGGTCCGAATAAATACCAAGACAACTGGGGTTATTTTATTTTATTTTATATTATATTGAAGGCCTTACATCAGCTTCTGTTATTAATTGTCTTCAACTGTTTTGTCACTTTCTTTTCTTTAACCTGAATGAACAGTTCAACAAGAATAAGTCCCCCTTTAAACATATTTTATATTATAAACTTGAATATCTCAAAGATTCCCTCTCCGATTTTTCTTAAAGTTTGCTGTAAATCGACTCTAAATGTGTATATTTGTATCTAAGTGGCATTATTCCTGGCTGAGCCAACAGCCTTCGAGTTAGCATACGCCTGTTTTCAAAAATCCGTATATTTTCCAATAAATATGACCAATTTCACCAAGCGGTGGAGCCACCAGCTGGGGAATACCTCACCAAGAGGCAGGAGATCATTTGTTTCTCAATCATATTTAAAAAACGATTAGGGACTTCTTTGTAACATTTTCACAGTTTAGGTTCCTACAAATTGTATTGTCATCCTATATATATATATATGTACTTTACTTGAATAAAATATATTCTATTCTATTCTATTAGCTTCTATTCTATTGGACATTAGAAATAATTTGAGTGGAGTTAGAGCACCTTTTTGAACTATTTTTTTTTGGAAGAGTCAAAACCTCAATTTGTTTGAGCACAGCAAAACGGCCGAAGGCGGTTTTGCGAAGCGAATTGAGCACAAGAGACGTTTAAAAAATCTGTGCTGTTATGGTCTCAACATCAATGGTCGACAGCAGGAAATTAGGTCAAGTGGGTCCAGCTTCTTATCAATGATTTAGTTCCAAATTTAATTAAAACATGACATATTCGTATGCAAAAGGGTCTTAAAAATTCAATTTTCTCCAGTAATATTCCCTTTATCTATAATTTTTAGTGGCTAGTATGCTAGTATGCCTGATATACCAGTGATCTTAAAACTTTTAAAAACCAACTAAATGCTCGGTTTAGCTTCTCGTGCAAGTGCGACTTCAGCAATTGTCAAGCAGACAAATAGACTCTTGACATAAATTACCATTCAATTGTAATCGATTCTCTATTATTTTGGACAATTTTACATTTCAATTTTACATAGGCCTACTGTTTTCAATCCTAATATCCCTTTTATGTTTTAGACGCTCAGTGTCACTAGCCATTCATTGGCTAATGTTTTCATGTTCAACCACTGAGGGACTCAGTGGGGTAAATAAGTTCTTGTATAGGCCAAGTTGTGTTCTTGTTGTTCAGTACATGCAGAGATGCAGACCAGTTAATACTAGTGAATGATCTTTGCACCAGAGGGATTATTGTTTTATTTTTGGTGAAGCTCTTCTGGCTGCTGCTGCTCCCAGTGGTATTTATCTGAACTGCTAGCTTTCGCTTCGCAATATTGAGATAACAGCTTTTCAAAATGGATCATTTCAAAAGCGACACACATGGCCCTTTTTCTTGCAGCTGCATGGTACAAACGCTGTCATGGCACCGTCAACTCTGTCGCATGTCTTTCTGACCGCAACTGGATGACGTTCAATGTCAAATCATCCAATAACCAATATCTATTTTATCTACCCCTATATAGGCCTATGAGGAGACAGTTCTGTTGTGTTCTGAATAGATGGCCAACTCCATTTCTATCTCATTATGTTATACAGGTTCTGATCTGCAGTAAAATGGGGTTAATGAGTCGTTTACATTCTCCCTGGATGTGTTTCTTGGCTTTTTTGACTCAATTATGAATTCTGATCAGCTTAGTTTTTACACTCAGGGAAATAGACTCAGGCCAGACTGTAAAGAATAACATATTTTCATAATCCATGGGAAAATTTGAAATCAAAACATTTTGATTGGATGGCCAGTAATCAGTCACTTTTGAGACATTCCCACGGGAGGAGTTATCTCTGAACAAAAGAACCTATTTGCTTAGGGGAGACAATTGGGCAGTCACAGACTCTCAAAGACCAGCCTCTTCTGATTTCTAATTACCATACTCACCAACTAACTTGCATATGATTGGTCTAGGACAGGGCCAGTCTCAACAAATGTGATAAGATCTTTTTTTATAAGGCGAGTTAAAAAAAAATCTGCATCAAATGTGTCATCCTCAATTAGGCCACAGACACCAGCCTACAAATGTTTTGCATTCGACACCAGTAAGTATAAGAAGGTGATGCACTTCTCACTTTGTCTAATAATTTCAGTAGCCCAGTCCGACCCCTTTTAGCTTCGCTGATTGGAGAACACATTGATGCCATTGCCCCAAAGGGTTGAATTTCTCCATTCATACATACCTACGTTTTATAAGAAGGGCGGTTTTGGTGTAAATAGTGTCAGTAAAACAGATTAGTCTTGACTCCTGCTAACAAGCTTGATCAAATCTTGACGTTCAGAACTTTTGCCAATTCACAGTTTGAGATTGATCACCACTCACAGACCTGTGGTAATCAGAAAGCACATGATTAAAACAAGTGTGATTCTACACAAAAGGATTTTAAGCAAATCAGAGCTAAAAACTACAAACAGGAAACAAATTCTCTTTTATTTAAATCTAAGATCCATTCAGGCCCCTGAGTCAATAGGCTACCAGGCAGGTCACCTTGGGCTTCCAGTCTTCTGGAACTGGCCATGTAAACAATCACAAGCTTGCAAATGAGCAAGATGTGGCAGAATGAACTTATTACCTAATTGTTTTATTTCATACTGTGGGAGTCTATAATTGTGATAGACTAATAACAATAAAATTGGATAACAAAATGAATGTTTATACTTTTAAGTTGTAAGTGCCTCTGCAAGTTATGCAGTGGACAATGGGAGAATCAAAACGAAGTGACATAACACGTTTTGATAATTAATCACACAAGGTGGTTTTGGACATAAACAAAAAGCAATGTTTATGAGAAGTTACATAACTAATCATTTAACATTTTTGGAGAATCCAAACAATCCAATTCAAGGAGTCCCTCTGACACTTCGTGTCATCGCCTAAAATACTAGAGGGGCTCATGGAGTCTGTAGGGCTTATCAAGGAGAAGTGAATTTCTATTAAGTGCTATACCTGTGTATCTGCTCTCTTAGATGGTACATGCATTTATAATGATTGGTAGAGCCTACCTCACATTTGTAGAACATCTAGTGTATGCTGCGGTCATCGACAGGGCCCAAAGGCAGGACCAAGAAATTATATGAAGTCCAATTTCTTTGGATGTATGCCACCTTTCAATATCATAAGAATTTGAATCAAGCCCGGACAAAATTCCATGAATAGTCTCACCATACTTAAGTTGTATTGAAATTCATAGAAACGAGGCTGGAGGAAGTGTGTTTAATAAAAGGATGGTTCAGTGATGCTCAAGAAGTATGGCGCTTAGCCTCTGGTGAGGCCGTAATGAAAAGACTGAGATAAATAATAAAGAGCATTTGGAGAGAAGAATAAGAAGAGAAGAAGAAGAAGAGAAGAAGAAGAGAGAAACGAAGTGGTAAGCTAAGGACATCACCTGACAATGTGGACTTACGCGGTATATAGGCAAGGAGATAAGATTGAGAATGAGACAAGAAAAAGAGAAGAGATGAGATGAGAAGAAGGGAAGAGAGAATAAGATAAAAGGGACAACCTGAGAAGAGGAGGATTACATAGCACACTTTTAAGATAAAGAAGAAGAATAGAAGAGATGAAAAAAGAAATATAGAGGAAAATAAAACGAAAGTGATGAGAGAACAAGTTCGATTTAAAGAAAATTCAAATTAGAGGAAGACAAGAATAGAAGAGAAGAAGAATATGAGAGAAGAAGAAGAGAAGAAGAATATGAGAGAAGAAGAAGAGGAAGAAGAGAAGAAGAAGAGAAGAAGAGAAGAAGAGAAGAAGAGAAGAAGAGAAGAAAAGAAGAGAAGAAGAGAAGAAGAAGAGAAGAAGAAGAGAAGAAGAAGAGAAGAAGAAGAGAAGAAAAGAAGAATAGAAGAAAATAAGAGAAGAGATTTGCTATAATAGAGACACGAGAATAACATAATAGTAGCAAATAATTAAGAAAGAGAAGAATGGAATGAGGGATAAAAACAAGTGAGCAGACGACAGGCTGAGAGCAGGGAGGGAAAGAAGGAAGGCCGGGAGGGCAGAGGTCAACGAGGCGAAGACGAGGCTGAGGAAGGCGCCGTCGATCACAGGGGATCAGAGGGTCTCAGGCGGATCCATTATGGCCGGAGAAAAATGAAGATATCAGGAGGGGATTGCGGCTAATCCGGAGCCAATAGCCTGCCGGAGAGCCGGGATCACCAGCGGCAGACCTTTGCATTTGGCGGCCAATGGCGACAGGGCCCCATCACCCCCCTCCCCCTCACATCCCCCAGATCTTGTGATCCCAGCCCCTGATAAATCCGCTCCTCATCCCGTGCAGCCATCTTCTTGGCCTAATAACTCATATCTGTCTACGCCATCCACACTCCATCAAATTCTAGTCCCTGCCTCCCTACTGCCAGGTCTCTATACATTAGATCTCAGTCTGCTCTCTGTGGCTCAAAATGGCTCAAACTCAGTCTTCCACCATGCAGTTAAATTATGTGCTTTCCTCAAGACACACATTCTGAATCTGAATAAAGGCATGATATACAGGGGACGCCCTCTTTGACGGATTAAAATGTTTTGTGGTAATGGAAGACCTAGCCAATTTACAACAAATTCATATTAACAGGGCATAGAAACAAGAGAATACAGAATGTTTTCATGCAGTTTAGCTCATATTATCTCCCACCGTAAATTCAACATGGCTACCAAAAAATGAAGGTGCTGCTAAAAGAAGTCCTCTCACGTTTTGAGGCAGTCCTCCATGATGACAGTCCAGATGATGACAACACTTCATGGTTGAAGAACTTTTTAATGACCTGCTTCAATCAGCAGCCAAGATAATTTCCCCATTGTCTTTTTGTCAATCAAGCCTTTGCGACACGAGTGAAGTCACTGATGGACATTGGCCTGTAATGGTACAAAATTATCAAGAGTGCAAAACTAGGAATGTAAACAAAAGGCCTTTAGGGATTGACCACTATATCTAACAGTGATTTAACAATTTTTCCACAATACCTGCAGTGTTTCATGATCCTTGCAGTCATCCCTCACCATCTAGCACACTGGTTGGAGCTGACACGTCAGTGGTTCCATAAAATCCATGAATTTTTACAGGTAGTTGCATTATCTAAAGCAATGGGCCTCACTCAGGGTCACTGGGTTACAAGTGGGTCAAGGCCTTAGACTGGTCATTTGACCATCAAGTTAAAATTACCAAAGAGGGCAGCACTGCCCAGTACTCTCCAGTTCATTGAGTCCTGTTATTTTCTTGTCAGGCAATTGACAAGTGCTGCCCTCTCTTGTAATCCATCATGGAAACAGCTAGACAGACAGGCCAATGGACAAGCAGACAGACAGTTAGAAGGACCTTTTATCAGCAATCTGCGTTATTAGCAAAACATTATTTTGTTCCAACTTATAAATTTCAAAGTCAAAGAGATGCTCAATGCTGTACAGGGAATGTGGGGATAACAGGCCATGTATACAATCAAAAACATCCACTTGACATTTTATTCTTGTTTTCAGTTTCTCTAAATGATAAAATTTGATAAATAAATTAAGAACAAATAAAATACAAATATACTTAGGCTTTTGACATTGGCTTTTATGGCACAGGGAGTAATTTCAATGCACTAAAGACTCCATTAATGCTGGTCAATGATAGTAATGGACAAACATATGTATGCCAAGATAATTATTATGTGGGATCAAATAACACCCAGGACAAGTTAAACAAAAACACATTAGTAACTGAGTCTGTGTCTATATATTATAAATAATTGTGAGGCCCAAATTGAAAGCAAATAGTCTCCACATTAACATTTGATATACAACGAATTTATATGTGACGATGAAGTTCTTGCTCTTTGGGGATATCAATGATGCAGTATCAATGATGCAGTGGTATTTAGTTAGGCCCAGAAGGTGAGTCAGTTGGTGTAATGCATATTTCCAGATCAATGTTTAACAGAATGTTGCAATGACTTTTTAAAGTTGATACTATAATTTTTATGCAGTCTAAATACATTTCTGTCGCCTTTGAAATTTTGCATGGGTTGGCATTTCTAGCCACACCTTGGAGAGCAAATAATTTAATTGCAACATTTCTATCTATAGACCTAAATGATTATAAACACTGTGGTTATTATTTTACTCAGTCATTGCCTCCCGGATGTCAAATGAACAGGCCTGTTTAGAATTCCTCAAATTTCAACTTTTCTTCAAGTTGCGGTCAGAAAAATAGGCCTATGTCGCAACGCAAACAGTAGGGACATGGTGCTTGGTGTAACAAGACTGGTCATGCGATGCGCCTTTGGATGGCTTAAAATGAGTTGTCTTGCCCTGGGAAGATCTTGGAAATACTAAAAGCGTTTATGGATGATTTTTATTGCTTTGATAGACCTAGATGAACATTCAGTAATTGATAGCAACCAACAAAAGCAAAATTCAGATTTCTTCCAATAATCACCTTATGGACACTTCTTTTATGGACATGCACTTCTTTTTTGAAGCCTACATCCTGTGCAGAAATTGTTCAGATTGTTGGTCTAGCTGGCTTAAATCCTGTGTTCTCAATTGCATTGTCTTGTACTGGGCATTACAAGAGAAGCTCTTTTGAGTAAACAAGACATTTCTAGCCCCATGACCGTGCAACCAGAGCTGACAGGATTGAGTGTGATCATCAAATTGCCATCGGTAACTGACAGCCTTACTCCTGGGGCCTTTGGGTGTGCATAGAAGCCCAGCCTCCCATCCCAGGGGATGTTTTTACACTCCATTGGACCCGGGGCAGCCAGGCAATATTGAACAGAATTGTGGCCAAAACGTTTTTCATTACTTTGCAAAAAAGCCCGGGGCCCTGACCCCGCGAAAACTGTCTTTTCAATGAAGGAAAATTGATTGGGTGCTGCGACCCGGGGCGGAGGCCCCCAAGGTGACCCGGGAGGGCGACCGGAGGGGGCAGGGGAAGCCCGAGGGGTGCATCGGCCCCAACAATGAACACTTTGATCCCCCCAACCATCCTTGCTGCCCCGAGGGCTCACCCCACTCTGGCCTGCCCATCAATTGATCGGATTTAATATTTATGAAATCATGATTAGACCTGATTTATTTCTGATGAGGTTTACAGCCTCGCCTGCTGCCACGTGCCTCCTACACAACTCCCACAATTCCATGCAATCTGTGGATCACTCAAAAGCCCTGCAAAGCCAGCACCCAAGACCCTGGCCCTCTAAGCCATGCACTACAGTCATGTAGCCCTCCAGGCACTGTTGTTAACTGACCGCAACATCCTCCCTCCTCTGCCACCAAAATAGTCATAATGCTTCCTGTTTATGGCTGACATTGCAGAGATACAATGGATGGATCACTGGCATCCAAGGACCTGTAGATGAGGCTTGTATTTAAGAACCACAAATATTGTAGGGCATTCCTGAACCGGTTAGGACCATTTAGAAAAAAACATAATGGTTAATTCCTGCCTTGTAAATAGGACCGCCCCTTTTGTGGTCATGAAGTGTTTTTTTTTTATAGTCAGTGTATACTTTCTTAAGGGTGCAAAATGCAATAAGAATATAATTTAGTGCAGGAGGAAGACAGTCAATCTCACAGGGCGAGCTGGTCTTACATGTATAACAGGGGGTTTTTATTACAAAGTACCAAGTGCTGTATACTGACTTAGCCCCGATGTGACCCGCCGTGTTTTGCCAGTTGTGCAACACGTTACGAGTTTGCAACACCGGAGCTAATAGTAATACTGACTAGTTGAGTCTTTCGGACAGAAGTATTGCATGGTCCCATGGCCAGACAAAACAATTCACGCCTGTTGCAGTCACGCCCCTGAACAGCACTGACCGTTGTGGGGTGTACAGACAATTTTTAGGATGGTAATGAACTTTGTCCGATTTCTCCAACCGTGACTACAAGTCAGTGATTTACATTTTCCTCTGTATGAGCACTGTATTTTTGCTGAACTGACCCTTTGTGCTATTTTCTTACAATCCCGTGGCTCCTCCTTGAATAGCAAGGTCTCATTTGAAAAGAAGCCTGGTCCCAGAGAGCCAATCCATGAGCAATTGTCCACAGGGACTTAATCGCATGAGACATGCATATTGCATTACTGTAACCTCATTGGGACAAACCAGTGATGATGGTATTAATGCCCATACAGCCCTGTGGACCTTGATAGATTTGATAGCATCACCTTTTTGATTAGGCAGGAAGCCATCACCACAGCAGGCAGGCCCTTATACTGCAGGGCAGGTGCGCACTGATATTGCACACTGATATTGCAATTATGAGTTTGCATGAGTCACCTCCCAGTCCTTTATGATGCTTTATTGTCTGTTATTATTCAATCAACTCAAGTTGTGTTGATTGTGTTAATGTAGTAATGTTGCTACATTAAACCATAGTGGACCAGCCAGCCTCCCATTTAACCTGCATTGTCATAAATCAGTGAAAGACTGTTGTGACAATAAAGCCTCACTCTGACTTGGCCCAGCTGTCATTGGTGCAATGCTGGCCTATTGTCCCCCTTCCTTTCGCCTCATTGGTCAATTTCTTATGGCCCACAAATGACAATGTGATTGTTCATCTGTTTTAGCTATCTTTTTTCTCACAATGCACCCAGCAATTCGCTTATTGTTCACCCATGCATAACTCTTGGTCACGGTTGGGGAAATCAGACAAAGTTCATTACCGTCCTAAAAATTTGTCTGATTGCACGCCCCACAATCGTCAATGGTGTTCAGGGGGCGTGATTGCAGCAGGCGTGAACTGCTTTGTCTGGCTGTGGGACCATGCAATACTAATGCTTCATTTGTTCTCCCAATGGCCCTAAATTAGGTAGTAAAAATCCCTACAATAACTTTAGGTGGAACTGCTTAATTCACTTTCTGCATTTTATGACATTTTAAGTTATGATGTGCTTGCATCATTAAGTCACTTCATCTGACCCATTCAGCTTTATTTTTATGGCAATTTTTCTGCCTGCACAGTCAATGCAAGTTTCACTTTTAATTTGAGAACTTGTTCAGTAGAAGGCTCAACCTCTTTTCTCTTGTCAGCAGAGTTGACAGTCAATGACAGACAAGCCTAATCGTCTAACGTCATGGACAAGGTTCATTCAAGCGTAAAACATCACTTCCCTGGATCCTACCATATTGCAGACCATAGAGAATACTATAACTATTTTCAAAGATAATCAAATAATGTATTCAACTGACAGGGCCAAAGTCATTGCGCCGGAGTTAGAAATCCTCACATGCACTTTAGAGATAACACTTTTGTTTTATTCTGAGCCAGTAAAAACCATATATATGGTTATAAGACATCATCATCATCATACCCTTAATTCACGGATGCTTTACGCTACTCCTCCCAAACTACTCAATGCCCACAACTAAAAATTTGCAAGCAACATTATTTCAAGTCTTACAACAACCACTAGAACTTGTGTCGCAAGCGGAACACATGCGAGTTCACCATGCTTATGTTGTTTTGCCAATTTTTTTAGTAGATTCTTGGTGAAAATGGTGTAGAATTTGGGGCCTAGATTTTCATACATGATCATAGAAATAGAACAGACAATAAACTTAGCAGTGGTATCACCAAGAGGGGGGCGGTGCAGTAAAAAAGAAAGTACAAGCGGCTTACAACAAATTATGGCAATAGTAGGAAGGCCAGATCTAAAAGGTATTGAGATCAGTAGCATAGCCATTAGGGGGGGGGGGAGAGGGCAGGGGGCACAACTTGCCCCCTGAACAGATTTTGGGGAAATTTCTGCAGATGTACTAGCAAAATTATAAAGGAAAATGGGGAAATGGTAAGAAAAATGGAAAAATTACGAGCAAAATGGGGAAATGGTAAGCAAAATGAGGAAATTATAAGTAAAATGGGAAAATGGTAAGAAAAATGGGAGAGATGGTCAGAAATTGGGGAAATTGTAAAAAAGGAAGTGAGAAATTAACAGAAAAAAGAAACTGAAAGAAAAGTGGATTTATACGAAGAGTTTTAACAGATTTCCCCATTTTTTCTACTCAATTTCCCCATTTTTCTTCACTATTTCCCATTTTTCTGCCCCTGAATGATATAAATTTGCAAAAAACACCACAAAAATTTCCAAAAGGTAACCAGCACCAGTGGCGTATCCAGGATTTTTTTCAGGGGGGGGGCAAACCACCAAGATATTTCCCCAAATTGTTTTTCGCGACCAACAGCTCTGTCGTGTGTCGCACATTGTACAATGTTCAAAAATTCTTTCAGACAACATTTTCAGTGTACCTTCATGAGGAAAATCCCAGCTGGATGTCGTTCAGATGAGACGTTAAATTGGCGGACTATTGTATCAGTGTCTATGCTGGGCAAGTAAAAGATCCCTCAGATGGGGTAAATGTGTAACATGTTGAGGACTCCCGCTCTCTCTCCCATCTCATCAATCGACCCTTGTGAGTGCCCAGAACTGGGCTTAGAGGGCTGCACTTACCATATCTATCTATGTGTGTTTAAAGAAGAAAGAGATAGAGCTTAAAAAGCTGACAAATAAACTTGAGACAAACTGAAACTGTGGTAAATTTTGCAAATGCTTGTGATAAGTTCTAGGGAGTAGCCAACTTAAAATTATATGTTCCAGTGTGCTCTGACTGATAGACCGATAGAAAGATAGATAAATAGATAGACATAGATAAATGTGAGCTGTAGTCGGAGGGGGGATGTTTGGGATAGCTATACATTATTATATTATCGGTTTAAGTATTTACTGACTGACTAATTAAAACAACTGTGTCATCCAATTCAAGTTTGAACTTCACACCTTTTTTCCAAAAAATAGACCAGCATCAACGCCAGGGTTTCTGTTGGGGTGCTCAAAAAGTGAGTCCTGGGGACTCAGTGAGGTTGAAAAAGTGGGTCCCCAGCCAAATTTCTGGGTCCTAGTTTTTTTCATATCATGGCCAAGCGGCCATCACCCAATTACAGTTCTTGAATATAAGGGAGGGGGCTAGCCCGGCTGGTAGAGCCTTGGGCTCCCAATTGTTGGGACCCAGGTTCGGAAGCTCTCCACAAAATAGTTTTCGCTTTGCTGAAACAATTCTTTGTCGCATCCCTCAATCTTCAGATATATATATATCAAAGTAGGAACTCCTTGTACAGGGTGAATTTTCTATAAATCTAAAATGGTAAGTTAAATGTATTTAGGAGTCGTCTGTAGGACTATATTTCTTTATGCATCTTCAAAAATGCCACAGTCTTGTGAAGCAATATTGGCAATAATTCAGTTACTCGATTGATTAAAACTGTTAACTGTAGAAGGTACCAAATGATCCATTATTGACCTATTGAATATGCAATGACATCACAGTAACACAAGCAGTTTGAAGTAATCGCTTGTGGGACTTCTTAGAAGGTGTTAACTGAAATATACTAACTCAAGGTGTGAATGACAAATTGGCTAATTGGTGAAGTCTTGATTGCTTTTCTGAATTGCCTGACATGGTAAAGGGACTGTTGCACTTCTCAGTGCATCCTGGGAAAAAATATATAGGCCTATACATTTTCAACAAATTCTCAGCAATGAATTGAGATATCTTCATGAAAAAACGAAATCATAAAGATTAAGACACCAGGATTCCAAAGAGCCTAAAATTCTAATTCTAGCCCTAATAGAAATGTCCCAAAACTATTGGGAAGACATTGAACCTGTTTCGGCCAATCAGAGGGCAGTAAAACAATAACAACAATATTTCTATTTCCTGTTTTGCCGTGATTTGGTTGAAACTAAACACTCAAATTGTAATCAAACAAGGCAAAAAAGACACAAAAGGTGAGGACCATGCCTCAAGTTAGCCAATTCTTCATTAATTTCATGAAAAAGAAACTTTAAAAAGTGCTCCCTTGTCTCTCACAAACGATCCAAAATTTCTGACTACCCTTATTAGACGAAGTTCTCTACGAGACTTCGTCTCTAGGGATCCGTATGATGAAAAGTGGGCGTGGTTAGGGCGTGGTCAACTTTTGGACAGGTTGTGGAAGAAATTGGAGAACTTTCGAAAGCTGATTTTTGTGGCAATGACCTTATAATATCAGAACTTAGGGCGTCTATCTCTGTCGGCGGTCTAATGTGTCTGGTTTTAATTCCGAGTTTCAACGAAACGCAATGTTTATTTTCGTTGTCACGGCAATGAGAGAGCCTCGGCCAATAAGGAAGCTTGAAAAGTTGTGACGTTGGGGCGGTTCCATTTTGCGAAAGGGGGATAGGTAGTTCCCAATTATTTTTTTCCTCAAAATATGCAAACTTTTGCAACATTCACATTGTAATAATAAGTCATTAATTATAGAAAAGCTTGAATTAATAGCAGAAACAAATATCTATCCAAATTCCTGTCAATCCTGTGACATCTTGTCTTCTAATTGGACCTGCCCCTCCCGCCGAATCATGAATTCTGTCCAACACGTGCTCAGATGCCAATGGCGCACGAAGAAGGAGGATGTGTTTCTCTACTTTTGGAAAGTTATTTGATCAAAATCGGATGATTTTCAGGCATTGTAACCCTATTTATCTGCTGAGGTGTTTTGTGAACTATTGGAGCCTCACCGAGGTAAGGATTTTGAGGTATCATCTTGTTAAAAGTCAATAAATTTACATTTGTACCGTAGTTCCACTGTCATTGTGTATATCATATTGCACAGCCAGCCTTGTTGTGGAGTCAGTGTCACACTGTGACACGCTGAAGAGCAATCAGGATCTTTTTGATGAAATAAAGTTCTGTAAATTGCACTTGAACCAGGAAAGTTTACATTGGCTATAATTATTTGCTTGAACAGAGACAATGCTATCAAAGGTGTCATGCTTTAAATTACACTCAGCTAGGCTGACAGCTGTGTGGCAGAAAGGAATTAATTGGCAATCCCGTCTGAAAAAGTGTTTTGATTGTCATAATTTGTTCTTGATTGGTATTACCATTTATAAAAGAAATTATACAAACTCCAATGTTACCCTATCCTTTAGATTGCAGGAACCAGCTAATTTAATAAAGAAAAACTAAAAAAAATTCATTCCCAGAAAAAGTCTTAAAAATCTTAAAAAAAGCATAAAGTGTTTTATACAGTAGTAGGCCAAGAAATATAAATATATAGACTATAGGCAAAGTGGTTGGGGGGAGGGTGGCACTCAACTGACTTTTACATGCATACAGATGTGACGTGCCACGGCAATTCTGAAAACCGGAACCATTCTAATTAAAAAACCAACGCCAAAACCACAAATCATTCTAAAGCTTTCTAATCCTTCAGTACAAATTTTGATAACCAATTTAATCTTCATGAGTTTAAAACCATTTTAATCTTCGTTTCAAGCCGATTCTTATGACACCAAACATGTTGGGGTTGCAAAAACCAGAACCAAATTAATCGGAATTGTCAAAATACCAAAACCATTTTAATCCGAAAATGCCAAAAATTCAGTACCATCCAGCTGCACCTCTATATACACCCTTTTTGTAGTCCGTAACCCCACCGGGGCACACTGCTCGGCTGTGTGTAGAGCTTTGTAAGCCTATGCACACCTCCCGGCTGTGCGAATAGACAGCAGCTATTCGCACTTCCGGAGGTGCGAATAGACTGGTCTATCTATTTGCTCCTCCCTCCGGGAGGTGCAAATAGCCTCAGTCTTATTCAGGGGCGTATCTAGAAATGGCCTGAGGGGGGGGGGGGGCATTACATGCTCCGGCAGCTCCACGGCTTTTCCAATCTCTTCCATGTTTTAAAATATTTGGCCTGAGGGGGGGGGGGCATGGCACAATACCCCCCCCAATACGCCACTGGTCTTATTGAAAAGTGAAAGTGTGAGAGCGCAGTTTGCCACCATTTTTGAGGTGGGTTAAAATCATGGAAAATGGACTTAACCAACCTTCATTATTGTGTTTAAGGGCATTTGTAAACATTTCGTTAAGATTTGACTTGGATCACGTTGCAACAACCCCCACATGGTTTTCTCAGAGACAGCCAATTAAATCCACACATTACTGCCAGTGGCGTAACCGGCGGGGGGGGGGGGAAGTGCCCCCATTGTTGTCACCATCCTTGCCCCCCCTCTGGGAATTTATGATATTTGGTCCTTTAATAATTTATTTTCAGACACGGTATGTCCATTAACTTTCCTGAATGTTATTTCTATGTTTCTCTCTCATTATGCAGGAAGAATCACATGTACTGCTCATCTTATTACATTTTTTCATGGTGTATTTTTTATCATTAAAATTTCCAATTTTCTCGATCGCACGACTGCACCCCTCAAAGACCGCTGCGCCCCTCTGCCCCCCCCCCCCCCGGCGTTTACCTGGTTAAGCCACTGATTATACCTTGGGGAGCTAAAATTTCGTGAAAAATAAGTTCCGTGGTATTTCTTAGCATTTCTGGTAATTTCTGTCCATGGGACCGGGCCTATCAGGCCCAGCTGCCCTTTAAGCTCAAGCTAAGTTAAGGCCAGCAAAACTTTTATATGATGTTTTGGTTTTGCTCACCAAATTTAAGGAGCTGAAGTAGCATTACGGTTGTGATCATTGCGGATGTTATAAAAATAGCCTTCAACATGATATACTTTCATGTTTTGAATTTGAACACGATATGCTTTCAAGTTAAGGTTCAGGTGTCGGGTGCACACGAAAATCACAAGTATTCATAAAGGGTGTTTATAAGAATACTACATTTATTTATTTGTGCCGTCACAAGTTTTGTTGATAAGACATTCATGATTGCTCAGTTCAGCAGGTGACCTAGCTGGTCTTGTTGCCTTATTGTAATCATTTATAATGTTATGGTGTTCCTGTTAATTATTTATGTCATTTTCAATGGAATTGTAAATTTTTACCGATTTCTGAAATTCTCAAGTACAAATTTCAGTCTGAACATTTTGGTGGAAATTGACCAGTGTACTAATAAATATGCTTTTATTTGTACTAATAAAAATGCTTTTATTTCAGATGAAATTTCACACTGGCTGACCAGTATTGGAGATAGCCTTACCTTCCCTGGTAGTGAGGAGGGAGAGAGCAGCTCCTATGTTGAATATCACAAATTTATTGTTTTAAAAATTGATCCCCAAATATTGGTATCAGACATTTTTCCAATATTATGCAGCCATTCTGCACATTATTTTTTATTCGTTTACATATATGTATTCTAATTTACTTCTAAAAGTTATATACACCTGTTATAGCTCAAGGCACCATTGTAAAATAGTTTTTAACTGAATTGGACTACCCTGTTTAAATAAAGGTGATTTTGGCTTTGACTTGACTTCGGCCCATGTGAAACAATTGATATTGTTGCTTGCTTTGCATGATTTATTAAACTCAGATGAGAATATATATGAATTAATCCTGCTTGAAACGAAAATACAATAATTGTATGTGAATTTCATCGGACTTTTGCTTCATGTTATATTATATCTCAATGGACAAGGTGGATCGATGGCTTACTACTTGTGAAAAGGTATAAGACATGACCTGTAAATTTCATTAAAAGATTATGGTTCATCGTTGTCTTGTGTCTTCTTGTGACTATTTGTTTGGCTTGTCTGAAGTTCTAATCTGAATCCATCCTTTGACCAATGGTGTCAATTATTCATCACTGTCTTGTTGCCCCCCTCCCCCGAAGGAAATTTTAAATATTTTTACATGTTGATTATATCGGCGCCGATTCGAAGTTATGTCTTGGGCTATATATTCAGCGATGAATGTCACAGGAAAGTGTCAAGCACCAACATTTGGCATGTGAATTTCATTGAGGGGTACAGTATACATATTAATGTGCCTATATAAATCTGATCACTGTTTTGGTTACCTCTGACACAAATTTTGCTTGGTTCCTCGTGAGCCAGGTCTCATGTACAATATGCTTCAGTGGACCTGTTGTAGTATCTTATGTGTGTATATTGGCATTTTTGGGTGTTGATTCAGTTGAAAAATGACTAATGAAAGTCATCATTAGTTGATCTAAAGTACCAGAGCCTCTACTGGTATGTAAAATTTGTAAATTTTTCTTCAGATGTGTTTCTTGTATTGACAGTGCCTAGCTGAAGTCTGTTTGGAAATCTTGTGAGTAGCTAGAATTCTGAGTTTATGTGAAATAAGTCTACTAAATGTCTAACGAGTACTTGTTGCAGTTGACTTTTTCACACATTTCTTTTTGCTGGGAGGGGGGCACATATATATATATGTCATTCCCAATGAAATGGAACACTTAAATAGCTCTCCCCTTGTGATATTTTTTGCAAACAAAATGCAATTTTGAGTAGCATGACAATGTTCTGTATGATTCCTGTGTTGGCCTGCAACTGGAATCGACCTAATAATGCTTGTCATGATGCGAGTCTCGACATCTGGTTGGCCACTTTGTTAAAGGTCTCAAGAGAACATTCCACCTTCTACTGTTCTTAAACATGCATAATCAAGTTACTTCATAAATCGTATGCCTCCAATTCCAGTCTTGCTCTTAAATCTCAATGATTCCACAATGTTATGATACACATTGGTGTGAAGATTTTTTTCTTACTGCAATGCCACAAGTCTTGGTGGCTGAGTGGTTTGTATGCTATCCTTGTAATTTTGAGGTCCAGGTTCGATTCCATACTTGACTCTTAAAATTATATATCTATACTGACAGGGTGCCACCTGCTGGTGATAGAACTCAAGTGTGGCTTGAAACTCCTACGGCACCTTTCTATGTGGGAGGGTTAGTCTAGTGGTGGTTTACGTGCTGGACTGCCAATCACTAGATCCAGGGTTTGAATCCAGCCCATGGGAGTCTTGCCTGGTCACCTGAGCCGATGTTGGATGCCCATTTCCATCATCCTTTGCCTCATTGCCATGTCATCCTTCTGTCTTAATTGGCCTACCAAGTGCATGAATACAGGACATAAGGCCTCATCGATCCATCCATCTTGCTATTAATCTGATTCAGTAGTAAATAAATTATGTTTCGTGTGCATGAATGCAACTTAAAGCTGTTCATTGTTTCTCTTGTTTTGACAGTGTTTCATTGTTGATTGTTGATTTTGTTGTCAGCAATGAAAGATTTTTCCTCATCAATATTTTGCCTTGAATTTTTTTCACACGCCTAGGAGACATGTTGGACACATCTTGGGAAAATTTCAAAAATAGCACAGTTAAAAAACAGAAACTAAATCATTTTTGTCACTTCTTTCCAAATTGGTGAAAGGCAAAGTTTGAAAGTTTTGATTAAAGTCTAAAGATTAAGATGCTGAAGCAATTTTCCGGCTTTTTATCATCTATTAATCTGGCTTTCAGATGACGATGACATCTTCTTTTTGGTTGTATGTGAGGCGTGGGGAAAGTCTTCTTTTTTTTCCAAATCTCAAATTTGGTAAACGCGGACAAAAAAAGGAAAGGAAATGATCGCCATTCAATGATCCTTGGTGGGATTATGCTTGTTGATGATACAATCAATTCCATCAACTCGGTTTTGGCCAAACGCCAAAAAAACGCATTGCAAAAATATAAGCTGAAATCTTTGGCTGGTGAGTGTATACTTTCCGAAATAATCAGGCCGCTACAAATCAAAAAGGAAAGAGATGCCGCCAGAACTTCGTCTGTGTTCCGCTTGCGACACAAATTCTAGTTTAACCTGGTTGGCCCACAATGCGAGTGAACTCGCAATAAGTGGGTCTGGTTTCTCAAACCGTTCATATTATACTCCTGCACTTATTAGTTATTTATGCATGACTATCAATCTTCTCTAATGTAGTGGTAGTTGTTCTGTTTTCCCTGGACTCCAATGGAGGCAGGCAGCCAGGGAGGGGCCACTGTCTTGAAAGACTGCCCCTTGTCAATAGTTAATAATCCATTACATAGTTTGACAGTTCTGTTAAATCTTTCCTATTCCATCTCACTGTTTTGTCTCAAGGTCTCCGTCCTGCATGCTGTGTTTCTTAAGTCACCTCATACCTAAACCTCACTCTCTCACTGCCTTTCTTACTCTCACCATGCGCATTCTAACGGGTACTGTGCTAGTAATATTAATACACTGAGCCTCTTATGAAAGTGGTTCAAGATCCAACATTCATTAGTCAGGTGCAAGACATCATTGAGTGAGGACCTGTGGGTGTTCTGTTTAATAAAGAATTTCTCTAAATTTACTGAACTTGCAGTCAGAAATATATATATTTGCAATTAGGCTACATGCAGGTTACCTCGCTGCTCTACTAATAAGTATACTCAGTACCTCACAACATAGCACAGAAGCACAGGTCTGTATAGGGGGATCACTTGGCTGCAAGGTGGACAACAGGTGCAGCTACCACAATCAGCACAGTGACTGGGTAGGCTCTGTGGACACAGGTGGTCTAATAAGTGGCATTGGTCAAATTATACATACATGTATGTTAGATGTGTAAGCTGGCTAGATATACAAAGAACACACTTAACTCATTTCTTGAACTTGTCCCAGTAATAAAGAAATCCCCATGATACGTAGGGGGCCCATGTGACTGCAGGCTGCCTGGCTACTCTGCTTTTGTATACTGGCACTGCACATTTCCAATGCACTGTGACAGTCAAACTAGAAATGCCCATTAAGGCACATGTAAGACTTATCTTTGTTGACCACTGCACTGGCCAAGTGACATTTAAAAAACATAGGCTGTTGGGCACTGTTAGAAAGGACATAAAAAAAGACAGATTATAGTGATCAGGGGCTGGCGGATACAGGTGGGGGCCTAGGGGCCCGGCCCCCTAGACCATCAAGATAAATAGAATCATTTTCAAGAAAAAAAGTTGATAACGTGGGCCAGCCAATGCCCAAAAACATCCGGGCCCCCCACACTATCATGTCTGGATCCGCCACTGAGGGGACCAAGATGAGGGGAGTAAACAAGAGGGACAAGATGAGGTCCAAGATTGAGGGGATGTATTAGGGAGGTTCTACGAGGGGCACAAGATTTGAGGGGCGAAATTAATGTGTCAAGATGATGTGGGCAATAAAGGGCCATACTTATCCTGACATTTAAAAAAAAATTGCAATAACCAAAGACTGAGGTAAGAAACAATTAATAATGTTAGTTCATTTTTCATTGTATTAAAACTCTACCCGTCGTAAGACGGGTACACTGCTAGTTAGATAAATTTATGTCCTAGTCCAAAGACATCCAATCAAAATCTATTATCATATTATCATATTACTTGATATTCTCTAAAACTTTCACTGATGTCTTATTACACTGAGAAGAGAAAATGTCAGGCCTGCACCTAATAAATTATTCTCCTGTGTTCTTGTGAAGTAGTTAATTCCTATTACTAGGCTATTAGTGTCTTTAAGCACGGTCCTTAATTGATTAAATATCACATTACTGTTATTTTTCTGAGAAGACACAAAACAAAAACAGCATGATTCTTCATATTACAATATCATTTATTCATTTTTGTCACAATTTCTATACACTAAATAGAAACATTTGAAAGTAGTGACTGGTCAGGGTATTTGGACTTGAGACGTGAAATCGTTAGGATGTTGGTAATGAAGAGTTCCTCGAGTCAAGCTCTTAATATCACAACCATAGAACAAGAAATGACCCAAACATTAATACATTAGACGGAGCTATTCACTCCCAAGAACAATTTATTCGAGGACTGGGTCGAACATCCTAACCATCTGACCTCATGCAGTAAGTCCAACTCAATTATCATATATTCCAATTCGATTGCAACTTAAAGACTTTCAATTTCATTGAAACATAACATATGCCGCATTGACAACACAACTGACAAGGTCGATCATTCTGACAAAATGGCGGTGCATTGTAAACAAATAAGTCTTGGCGTGTAAAACCAATCGCACGGATCTATTTCATGTACAACTTCAACTTGGTAAAACAAGAATTAAAAATCCATTTAAGAGTATATCATAATATCCATGTAGAATTCGCCTGCAAATTACATTGACACAGGACAAGACTTTTAGCCTACTCCACACAACTGCCACAGTTTGTACAAGGTGTTGTTAAAAATTGCATAACGTCAGAAGACTCAAAATTCTTTTTTGTCATCTTACCCCAAAATAAAAATGAACATTGACTACCTCTAAAAGGCAGAGCAAATAGTATATGATACATGAAATGAGATTTTAAAGAAAACTGGGTCATCCGAGGTCAATGACCCCGTGAGATGTCCTCCCGGGAATAGGCCCGGACTGGTCACACCAATTATAGCCAATATACACAACTCACAACATGTTCAACATTGGTTGTCCTGTCTAACAAGCCATTATTAAATTCATTTGACCGTAATATTAATCTCATACAACATTGATATAAATACACTGAAGTTGTTCAGCTGTTCACCTGGTACAATTCATTGTGGATCTAACAATACATGACTCGTGAATCACATGAAAGAAGTCCGTAATAAATATCCTGAGAACTACAGATGGCTGTAGTGGACCGACAACACTTGGGTGCCTAATGTGTGCAGAAATTCGTAAGGTTGGAGTGCTGGGGAAACAAGAGTTAAGGTTACATGAGATGAGTCTGTGAACGTTCTCGAGATCCAGATAGATTAAGCCAGCCCTGCACACATCACTGTACACACAGCCAACGCCTTTGAGGCATACCATCCACTCAATGCCACACACACTATTTACAAATCCATTCAAATCCATTCACACTTGTAAATGTACAAACTGCAGGGGCGGGAGAGACATTGGTCCATGCACTTGTCAAGGGCCACAGTCCGTGTATGTCCTTGCCCTCCCGCACCCTGGCCATTCAACAACGCACTCACACGGGGGATAAATTAAGGGGTCTATCGTGACTGGGGATCGGACTCATGGCCATTCGTGCTGGCCTCTGCTTTGTCTTTGGCACCGGCTGCACCTCCACCACCGGCTTCCTGAGGCTTCTGGATCAGAGGGGAGCATGGTTTGGCTTTGCTTGTTGACGTGGGCGAGTCACGGATGGCTGCTGCCGAGGGAATCAGAGGTGGGGGAATGCCCACGCTTGAGGATGGCGAGTTGGTCTTGCTGCCACTGCTCGAAGTGTGGTTGTTGAGGGCGCTGTGGTTCAGCAGGGGACTGCTGTTTGTTCGCGGCAGATACATTCCACCCGGCTGCGGAGCGAAGAAGTGGGGGTCCATGGGACGCAGAGGAGGTATGCGAGAGCGCTCGAACTCAGCTGCAGACAGACCAGCTGCAACTCGTTCGCGGTCTAGCGCTACCAAGTCTCTCTCTCGCTCTCGTCTGAGCAGCTCCTGCTGTTGGTGTTCTCGTACCCGTTCCTGCTCCATGGCCAGAGTTGTCAGCTGATGAGGAGGGAAGCGCTGAAGCAGTTTTTCTCGCTCCAGCTCCCTATCCATCTCCAAGCGAGTCCTGCTTAAGTCTCCGAAGGGATTCCACAGAGCGGCCGGGTGTGGAGGCCTCTCCATGGCTGCTGCGGAGACAGGCAGGTAAGGGTTAGCCATGCGAGCTCTTTCCAGGAGGGAACCTGCCCCTAACATTAAACCTGGATAAGGCTCAGTCCGTGCATGTAGCTCATTACGCAGTTGTTCATTACGACTGTCCAACTTGATGTCATTACGCAAGGGGTCTCTGGACCGATCGCGGTCGTCTGGTAAACTGTCTTTTCTTTCTTGTTTGACCTTGACTTCTTGAGACTTGTGAGAATCGTTCAAGGCCAAGGCACTACTGTCTGACTTGTTGTGGTTACTTTCCACAGGGCCATTGCACACGGGCGACCGAGAGCGAGACCTCGAATGGTGTCTGGCACTTTCTGAGTCTCTGCTTTCTCTCCTTTCTGAATCTCTGGGTCTGTCGACATCGATACTGTTCCTTCGATCTAAGTCATGACCGAGCGAGTTCCTGGAGGATGACCGGCTGAAACACAAACCAAGAAGAGTAAGGTATGATTGACATTTAGATCACGTATTTCAGATAAAACTTCAAAATCGAGCCACACATCTAGAACTACAACAGCTACATCTAATAACATCTACATCTAAGTACACAAAGGAGCCATGCAATTTACACAGGCGTACCTTTCTTTCTCTCTATCAGCTTCTTTGCTATTTCGGTCTCTGTCAGGTTCCCTGCAAACGTAGACAAAGATCGGTCAGGTTTGCTGGCTACTGATTGCTGCCAAATCGATGCAACTAACTACCATTAAAATATTCATGATCAACACTCAAGATGCCTACCTGTCCCTGTGATCCTCCCTGCGCTCCCTGTGGGCCAGTTCTCTCTCTCGTTCTCTCTCCCTTTCTCTTTCTCGTTCTCTCTCCCGTTCTCTTTCCAACTCGGCCGTCTTTGGCCAAGCGGGAGGTGTGGGGAAGGAGGGAGGCGTCCGATGGAGGCGGTTCCACTCAGGAGGTAATCCCGGCAAACCGGCTAACTCTCTGCCAAAAAGACTGCTGCCGAGGCCACCAAAACTTCCCGACGGTCCAAAACCACCGTAGGGAGTCGGTCTGGGGAAGGGAGCACCTGCAAGACAATGTGACGACATGAAAATCCAAACAATCAAGAATCACAGATAAAATATAAAGGGCATACTTTCATTCACTTGTTCAGTGTTCACTCACAAGAGACAAGACACATACTGGGGTAGCCAAAGCGTAACTCCCCAGAGATTTTTTTCAACAAATAACAAAGAAGTAGAAAACAGGAGAGAGAGTGGTGGACAAACACACAGACGCCCCTGACATACACTTACCAGGCTTACCTAAGTGTGCAGGATTAAGGAAACTGGCTGCAGGATGGGCAGCTGCAGGATTTGCCTCAAAAGGACTTCTCACATGAGGACCTGCAACACATTAGAGCATACATGTCAGCCACACACAAAACTACATTATGGTACATTATCAGAGGTCATTATCAATTCATAAGCAGCTATGGATGTCACTTACTGTGCGCCATGAGCGGATGACTGGGCAGATCAGGCCGGTGCATGGCGGAGGTAGGTGGCAGCAGGTGACTAGGAGGTCTCAGGGGCTCTGACGGGGGTTTGTTGTCTGGCCCTTTCTGGGCCTCTGCCTGTTGTTTCTGTTGATGGTTGTAGATTTCCCAAGCAATGCGCACATGAACTGCACACCACTTTCCAGATTTCTGCAAAAAGACAACAAATATTGGTTGAGTGTCGTGTGTGATCTTCTACCTGTTCCTTAACATGAAGACATCAGATTAAGTATGATTGAGGCTCTATCCATTAACTGAGCAAACAACTAAGCTATTACACAGCCATGCATCAATATCAGTTGCTCAGACCTTTTATGTAATTAGAGGCCTTTGAGGGATCTCGGGATGCTCAATGACAGCTAAGCGACTTTGTTGTCACACATACACATCTCATATCCAAGGACGCAAGAGGAGCTGATGCCATGGTGATTGATGCTGGCAGATGGGTCAGCCACCCTCAGGCGGCTTCATGCTTAATCCTGTTAGGGGGCCCACTGATGGCACGGCCAGTGAAGGCACTGCAAGGCAGAGCAATGATGGCAGAGTGACGCAGGGTTGCCAGGGGCTCCCCAGTCGATCATTGCCAGCCTCATGATCCTGCCGCAGGGGTCCCCACGAGGCCCTTTGGCCCCACATCAGTCCGGCAGGCCTTAATGTTGCTCATCAAGCGAGCTTGTAGGCTGTAGCAGGGCAGCAAGCCAGGCGTCACTTCTGACCCTATCTTACAAGGCACGGCCGGTCGCCTGCAGGCCAAGTTTGCATAGAAATGGGGAATTTCGCAGTTGATTGGATGAATTGATGGGAGCACCTAGCCAGTCCCAGGGGAGGCATAACCTTTGACTGGACGCAGACCTGATCGTCTCGCCCATCATATTTCATTAGATCAGTGACCTGTAGGCAAGCCGCACTCTGCACACAATCTCCATGTGGCTCCCGGCTGCCGAGGCCCACAATGAGCAGCCATCGATTGAGCATGATGTGTGTGTGTTGATAACATCAGTGCTCATCACGCCCTGGGATTACCTTCACATTAGACCTGTCGCTGGTCACACACACTCCCCAGATTTACACTCCTATCATGCAGATCACACCGCCTGCCAATCGATACCCGACCTCCTTCAACTGCCTTGCCCTTTTTTCCCCCAGTTTCTATTGAACAACTTCCACCCAAAGTTTTCCAAAGGAGAGTGGTCTGCCAGCAAGCCACTTGCACGAAACCAGCCAGAATGCCATGAAGGCAGCCTTGCCAAATCCCTCATTAATTTGTTATTAGACACAACTAGGATGACTGTAATTATCACAGCATCTGGCACGACCGGATACCTCCTACTAAGAATCTCCCGTATTACTCAGTGACCTTCAGAATTCCACATTAAGACGCGTTTTATAGCATGAGCCATGCTTACCTTGAGAGGAGGCAGAGCAGCGGCACTGGCGGCCTTTTCTCGGTCTCTCAGGGACATCAAGAGCTGCGTGTGGTGCATATTTGTGGAGAGATTCTGCAACAGAAACCATCAATATTGCATACATTAATTGCTGAGATAGCTTGAGCCCAGATGCAAAATTACAGTCTCGCCATTTCAAGCTTTGGGGTATTCAATTATTAGCAAATTTGCAAATTCCAGGCAGGCGCATTACACTGCTTATTAAGAAGATTTCACGAGAGGGCCATGAGAGGCAGGGTGCCATGGTTTGATACAAAACACCAGCAGATTAATCGCAATGAGCATGAAAAGTTACTCCCTCAGAAACCCCCGGCATTTGGCTCTAAAGCCCAGCAGCTCAAAGAGAAATATCCCGAAGGATTTCGGTCTAAATCTCGTAATTCTAATTAGGACATCATGCAACGTGGGGAGATCATCATAGCGTGAGGAATTATCCCACAAAACGAGAAAGAGAACTGGCATGCCAAGTGAGTAATGCAGATACGTACAGGTTGCACCTTGGGAGTGAAGGCTCCATGAAGGCCAGCTCCTGGAAGTTGTGATGCGGCAGCCGCAGAACCGGCTAATCCAGGATTGTGCAGGAGTGGAGATAATCCAGGATAGGGCAGACCAGCCAACTGCAAACAAACAACACACTCATTAATATATGGATAGGACACAATGGCTCACAGAGAGCCCAATGACAAACGGACACAATGAATTGCAGCACGCAATGGAAACATGGGCAACAATGGTACACCTAACAAGAAGAACAATGAAACCACTATTACTGACCATGTCAATGAGGACTGGCGATCAGCACTAATGGCAAGGCAGTAATTGATAGACATCACATGATTGTGGATATCACATGACGTGGAGCAGGCTGCTGGTCGGTGCTGCTGCAGAAGCTGGTGATGGGCAAGTGGCAGGCGTTGCATGTGTTGTGGGCAGGACCACTGCCCCTGGGACCTTGGGGGCTCACGCACTGCTGCTATTATAGCTCTGGGCCACTGGCCCCCATTATTTGATTCACTGGCTGATGGGTGAGCTGTGCACCGGGGGCCCTGACTTGTGATGTATTAGGGGCTGGCGCTTGGGTGCTCGCTCTTGTTAGTAGCAAACACCGGGCAAATTGAATCGTGCAGCTCGTCTTGATAGTGTTCCAGTGCGCCCATCGCCTGCTTCCTAATAACTTGTCGTAGTCCCCCAGTTCCAGCGCCAAATGCTCTAATGTAGACTGTCAGGGCGGTGAATGCCTAAGGGACTGCTCATAAATATGTCCAGCGGCCTGGAAACAAGTCCATTAGACAGGGCCAGGCCAGTTGCTTCCCCGGTGTCCGCACAAAGCAATCATTGACAATTAGTGTTGGGCGACCTGGCCTCAGGGGCCTGCGAATCTCACACTCTTGTGCATCCAATCTCCTTTCAAATGCCGCGTCTTCTGCCTGGCTGCCTCCGCTCAGTGTTATGGCGCCCGTCTTATATCACCGCCTCCGTGTCATTACTTGCACGCTCCATCATCTCATCTCCGCAGCAGCAGCAACCGCCCAGCAGCAGCTCGCCCGGCATTTCTGGAGGGGCAGCAATGCCACCTATGCCAGCACTCAGCCATGCCGACGCCACTCGGGGCCATTAGGGCATTGTGCTCTGGGGAGCAGCCTGTCCACCTGACTTGTTTGTCACACCTCACAAGTATCCACAATAACATTTGACATTCTGTCAACCTCTACTTCCCACAGAAAATGTACAAGGCAAAAATACAGAGCATAACAATAACAAATGAACAGTACCACCACCATGCCGCATGCACAATACAAGACATTATTTAATCGCAATTGTTTACACAGTATCCAAAAAGAAAAAGCTCCATCACCATGGACTGGACTTGTCGCCTCGGCTCGGTCTCCTCGGCATCCAGTACTAGAACTTTTACGCAAAACCACACACCCAGACACACAAGAAAGAAAAGGAAGGCCATGCAGCTCAATTGCAATCATCATCACCTTAGCTCGGTCTCGTTCCAGTTCCGCGCTCAGTCCAGCTGCTGTCGGAGGTGCTTGGCCCAGTGGGGGAAAACCAGGTGGCCCTTTCTACAAGAAAATAAACACAGGGCGCTGCAATCATGACACACTGTGACACAGAAACACTCTCTCGCCTGTCACACTGCCAACGACATGTCTGCCACAAGGACAATGCCTGCCTCCCAGCCTCCTCCTCCTGCTCTCAATCCAGCCAGCATTAGTCTCCCTTCAATTATTCATATCTCATATAAGTTAATATCCTGGCTGGCAAGATAAATCACAATGAAGTTGCCAGGGCAAATCCTTTGTAATCTGATTAGGCAAGGAATGCAATATCCAATTTCTTGCATCACCAAGTGCTGGCTGTTTTTCATCTCGCTCTGCTTTTTCTCCCGATATTGCAGCAGAATCTAGCAGGATGTCAGATCGGAGAATCCCATCTCCCTTGAGGATGGCCTCAAATGGAGGATTATTGGCGAGAAAGAGAACGAGAGACGGAGCAGGAGACGGAGCAGGAGACGGAGAGGGGCAGGCGCAGAAGAGTGGCAGACATGACTGAGGCTCTCTTGGCTCATTCCACATCAAATCACTGTCACAGCCTAAAAACATTCACATGACATCGTAATCAGGTTAAGTCCAATCGAGATTAATGATGTGTTTAGTTTGCCCAGAAACAAGCCTGTTTGTCTTGGCGTTTAACGGTTACATTTGTGGAGGCTAACGACCAGCCCTCCTTACCATGGCCTATCAATATTTCAGCAGCAACATTTCTCTAATGCTTTACAATTTTTCCATTATTTGCCACAGCAGCTGCAGCTTTTTTGCCATTGCGATGGGGGGAAAACAAGACAATTTAATTTAATCTCAGCGAGCTCCGAGAGTACCAATTAGGTGGCACGCATGCAGGAAACAAAAGGGATTTGCAGCGGTTTGATGCAATAAATTTTTAATGGGGAGCAATTTGATGGAGCGCAAATGAATGTGACACATTAGCTGGGCGCCTAGTAATTTCATCAGCCATTAGGGAGTTGATTTGTGCACTTCGGAAGCCTCCCCCCCTTTCCGCAGCAGCCTGGCTTTCCCAGCAACTCAGCCTCACGCAGGCATAGGAAGGCAGGCATTGGAAGGCAGTCGCAATAAGATCAGGAAACAAGGGGAAGGGCAGGTGAGCCAGAAAGAGCAGGCTCTGTGCCAGGATACCCTGTTTCTCAGGGCCCATTAAAAATGTATGTTGGAATCAAGCATTACAGTGCGGAGCGGAGGGAGTGAAGTGAGTGCGGAAGGAGGGGGTCCCAGCATTAGTGGCATGGGAGTTGTCGTTAGGGCCGGGAGCATTATGATCCTGGGGGTGGTGGGTAGGTGTCAGTGTAGCTGAGATGCATCATGTCCTAAGCTGTAACTAATAGATGCTGTCTTCCTGAGGCATGGGACACAGTCACACTTCCCTCTCTCTTAACAATCTTGCCCACCTTATGATTCCTAAATGGGCCTAATACATCACGCCTGGGGCTCCCAAATTCTCCCTGATTGCTACAAATTCTGCTCTCGTTATTGTTCAAGGTGGTCGTGCACACTGGCCCCAGGGGAGATGGATCGTCAGTCCCTGCAAATGATGCCCCCTCCCTCCACCCGCGAATTTGTTAGGAGACCTGCCTGGGGGAATTAGACTGGAGCAGGGCACGCAAGCTCCACATTAAGGGAGCCTAGAGAGAAGGGAGAGCGCTCCATGATGGTCCAACACCTCCCAGTGTTAATGGCCTATGTGAATAAATCATAGCCACCTGCTGCTGCCAGAGCCCTCTGCTCACGCTGCAGGGACACGGCTTGTTTATGGACTCCTACAGCCATGAGCCCAAAAATGCCTTAATTACTACAATAACTTTACAGCCATTCCTGATGCCTAATCCACTTAACTGATTTCCCTGAGATTTTGAACAACATTGGAAAGGATTAGATGTTTAGATAAGGCAATAAGAGAGAGAAATGTTGCTGGTCGTAATCTGTTTCACTCACAAAAGCATTACCTGCCTGGTTAGTTGACTTAGATTGGTTGAAAGCAGCATAACATGGCTAACAACGATTATGGGATCTAACATTACTGGCACCATCAATTGGACACAATGCAATTAGGGATATTACTGGGCATCACTTATTCACAAGGTTATATTGTGGCTTAATAATGAGTCATTAGGTGGTGTCAGGCGGAGCAATAATTGGATGAATAAGGCCAATAACTGGATGGGTGACCACAGTTGTAAAGTAATAATACTAATATACAGTGGTGCAATCCATATCAATTTATTAAGGCAGTATTAGTTAATAACTCAGCTGTCTGTGGATGGGAGTGCATAATTCAGACGGACACGGGATGCTTAGCATTGCTTACCAGTTGAGATGGGCCGAGGGCAGCCCCCGCTGCAGCAGCCAGGGGAGAGAACGGAGTGTAGTGTTGATGCATGTGTTGGTGTTGGTGCTGATGTTGGTGCTGGTGCATGTGCTGGTGGAGTTCTGGTCTCAGGTACGGAGGTGGTCCCATAGCAGTTGCCATCCCTCGGTCCTGCGTGGCCAGGAAACGCGAGTTGAGCTCCCGCCTCAAGTAGTCTTGACCTGGAAATACAAGAAACACCAATGGTAAGAGACCGATAAGCAAGAGACAGGAATGGAGACGGAACAAGCAAGAGACACACATGATAAGAGACGGAATTACCAGCAGAGCGATGGTACCACCAATGGCATCATCTAGACAGTAATGAGAATAGAGACCCAGTGGTTGTTGTTAGGAGTTTGTCAATGCAATGCACAGCTGCAGATTCATTTGATATCTAATTATTCCATTAATGTGGCTTTGGCCCCTCAATTCCCAGCTAATATAACCACAAAACAATTGAAGCAAAGGGGATTAGTAAAAACCTGGCACTAGATCGAATTCTTTGTCTCAATTTTCCCCTTGTTCACTTTCAATATTCCCTTTGGTAAATCATGCTGCCATAATCACCATGGCAACCTAAGTCTTCTGGAACTAATCTCCGCATTATTATGGATCCGGAAACAATCCCCAGGCCCTAAGTCCTTAAATCTAGGGCTACATCCCTAACCCTCCACAATACTCACACAACTGCTTGGTTGGCAGCCATCAATATTTATCCAGTTTGAAGACGCTTGAGACAACTGGGAGACAAGTGGAGGGAGGTGGCCCAAGTGGCAAGTCTTAGCAGTGGAGTTTAGGTCTGCTTAGATTGAGCAGGGGACAAGAGTGTTTCATTGATTGCCCTCCATCCCGCAGACAAATAGAGCGTGGGGAGCCAGTTGACAGGGGGAGGGGCTGTCTGCTAGCCTCTCTGTTGGCCTCTCTGCTAGCCTGTGTGTTGCTGGCCTCTTGCAGCAGCACCCACTGATCTAGATGCATCTAGATACCCTTAAAACCAGGCTGGCTTTTTGTGGCCAATACCCCCGGGTATCTCAGCCTCCTGGGATTAGTCTAGCTTTCAGGGGTGTGACCCAGCACAAGCCTTGTCAATCTCCCAGCCAGCCTTAGTCTCCTCAGCACATCCATCAGGGGAACCCCCAGCCCTCTTGACAACAAGACTCTCTCTCTCCTTGCCAAGTGTTTTGTCACACAATGCATCTCAATCAGGCCTGTGAGCCGCCTAAGCCCATTGCAGCTTCTGATCCCCACACAGGCACACTCCCCCTCCTACTGTTATAGGGCTTCTGCTGTATATTGTACAGCAAATTACATTTACAAATTGCATTTACAAAACTACGTTTACAAATCACATTTATAAAGATATGTGCGCCCAGCATGTGACAAAGATACTCATTCAACTTGACGTTTGTAATTATCCACATGATGTACAAGGGAATGAATGACTCCATAAAGCAGTAAATTAAATTGCTTGAAAGGCAGGCTATCCCAAATGACACCTGAGATCACCTTTTATGCTCCCTGAGTCTTTGTGACGCAGGTTTATAAAACAAGGTCTTTGTGAAGCCATGAATTATATTACGCGGAATGAGCTGTGTGCATGGCCCCTGTGCTGGAACAGCCTCAAAGCATCTCCCCTCCTTCTAATAGGGCCATCGGCAATCTTAGAGCTGCCGCAGTGTCTGCTTTTATGGACCATTAAGGTTGTGTGATATGACTGCGGCCATGAAACGGACATAAAACAACATGAGCGAAAGAGAGAGACACAAACGACATGGCAGCACAAGTCTGGCGAACGGAGTCAGTGCGGCTCTGCTGGTAGAGCTCTCTTGCTCCGCACGCCGGATCATGCTTTAGTTGCAGAGCAGCGGGTCACACACAGCGAGCTTGTACGCCTATTAAGGATGCCAGAGTTGAAGCTACGAGGCATCACATTCACCGTGTGCAGCTCCATAACAGCTCAAAAAGGCTGTATAATATTCCAACAGATGACTCATATCATGTAGCACACAATAGAGCCTTATAACATTGCAATAGAAACAGAAATACTATTTGGTGACAAATTGAAATACTATCCCATTTAAAAGGCATATTGAAACACAAATTAGATTAAGTTACCCTGCAGACAAAAATGAATAAGACCTTGACGAAAACACATCACAGCTCACCTTGACTACAAGTTGCGGAGCTCAGACGCAGCTGTTAGTAGTGCGGATAATAGAGTAGTCCATAAGCCAAGGAAATGAGATCCAGCATCAAAGATGCTCCACAATGTGTGTAAGTAAGTCTGCAGATGGTTTGTTTGTAACATCCAAGGAGTGCTCCAATGCAAGTGAACACTATGAGTGTTCAACACTGAATGTTGTGTTCTCAGCTCACTAGTTGGCACAGGCCGCCAGCACAACGTAATTACAAGTATTAGAGTAGGCACGCCTCCCCGCAGCACAATGATTCATCAGAAGGGGGGGGCACCTCATACATCAAAGCTGCCCCCGGTCGCCCATTGGCTGGCCACAATTTAATCTAATTCGTATTTGGCAGACGGCTGGGCTTGCGGTGCCCTGCACTTGCCCATTGTGAAACAATTGCATGCAGTCAGGCTATCATTTGTCGCCTGCTGAGCTGCTAACAATACACTGCCATAATGAGAGGCCCCTCCCTGCCATATTGTGCCGCCACCTATAGCAGCACAGTGCCGCCCTCTGGTGCATGCAGCAATTTCTAGGAATGGAAGGAACACTCAGCAGACGACATTTCGATCCGTGAGTTCCACACATTTGACTGAACCTTCCAACTGGTGAATCAGTGCTCACATACTGCACCAAAAAACATCAAAGGACACCTTGCCTGCATTATTACCAGCATTACACATCTGATTCCAATGAATGCTACACCTTGGTCCTTTTTCTTCTTGATTTGCCTGCGAGTTTCTCTTCTCCTTGCAGAGGGAAACGGGGGTGGGGGGCAGTACAGAGAAAGAATCGATCGCAGTGGCTCAGCTAACCAGTGCATTAGCGCTTGCTTTACTCTGCTCTGCTTGAATGGCATCACAAACAATGAGGCGCTGATTCGTGCGTGAGTGACGACCTTTAATGCCTCCGATCTTTAATCGTTGTTGATAGAGGCGGGCGGGCAGCCTGGGCCTGCCTGGGCCTGCCTGGCTGAGGTGGTTCAGCTCACTCTGCATCGTGCCCAACATGCTGTGAATAGACAGTTGTTGCGTGGCTCCCCATCTGCTCTGCAAACACTCATTACACGCCACAGTCCAGCCAGGCGTCCCACCCTTCATATCAACACCCCCCCCCCCTTTGCCGGCCTCTGCTTGCAATCTCTCTCAAATGAATAAATGAATAGCGGGCACAAACACGTGTGGAGAATGGATGTAATTAGGCAGAGCCAAAGAGCAGCGCGTGCCATTCGACTGAGTGGATCAGCAGTCAAACTAACTCAACCAACCAGTGCATTATAGCATTAGCGGCATTAACCAGGTGAATGAGGATAAACGACTCTTTTATTCGCCATTAACTGACAGCATGTATTCTCATCAGAGGGCGTCAAAGGCTCATTCGCACTAATGACTTCTAGTGCAGTCACCATGAAAGTTCTCTTGCTTTTTCTCTCCCAGTGTCTCTATTATGCAACTCGTTGGCAATACTGCTCCTGTTACTGCATTGAATGGGACATCCTGCCCCCCCCCCCCCCATATCCCCCGGATCCCCCTCCCTCCTGAATCCCATTGATCCCCCCACAAACAAGAAGGAGCCAGCCCAGCACTGCCATGGTCCTGCCAGCAATGCTGTGCAATGGGTGCAGTGGGCTGGATCGATGGCATATTTCACACTCTCTCCTCCCAACCAACAATCAACTCAACTTTACTTAGACACACATCTCGTGCTCAAAGATTCCAATCAAAAGTTTTGCCAAGTCTTTTTCAGAACACAACTACCCCCCCCCCCTCCCCCCGCTTCTTTCCCCTCTCCCCTGCTACCCTTCTTAGCGCTGACTTTAATTCTTCTCAACGCTATGTCTCGTGTGATGTGAGAAATGTTTCCATGGCAACCGCATGTTCTACTCAGTCAGCCCTCGCCCCGCTGCAGCTTTTCACTGTAAAGTCACACTCTGTAAAGATTTGCTCGGCAAAGAAGCCCGGCTGCCTCTGCACTCATTTACAAACACCATTTAATGTGTTTTGGTGGCAGAGGTCGCCTTTTCTCATTTTTCTCCATTTTTCTTTTCCTTTCTAAGTAGTGGAACGATTGCAGCCGAGTGTCTGGGCAATTGGCTGCGGTTTAAGAGGCTGTTTTTGCCCCCCCCCCCTTCTTTTTTTGCAGCTCAGCTGGTTGGGGGGGGGGGCGGCTCCAACTGAAGGGAGGAAGACGTGACATCATCGAGTCAACTCAAACACTAAACCGTTTAACGCCCAGATCTGTTTAACATCTTCAAATTACTGGGGATTTTGTGCATTCTTTAAGACTAATACTTTGCTGCACAGCCCCAAAACATCCACAGAAGCCAACAGCAGATGAAAATGTTTCATGGTATTATCCATGATATTCAAGTTTGCATTCTCCTTTCTTATCAAAGAGGAAATCAACAACACAATTAGCAATATCTTAACAGCGTTTAAAAGAGTATTGGCCCTGTGAAAATGAGCCCCCTTTTTGTAGCTGTGTAACAAGAGAGGGCAAACAACTGAAGGGGCCAATCACTCGACAACAAGACCACATCTGTCCCATTCCATTGTCCCAGGCTGAGTGAGGGCTGCATGAAATTGAAGCTGGCATTAAACAGGCATCAGAATAAAGTTAGTCATCAAAGCAAACCCTCAATTGGCCATCAACCTCTCAAGAGCCCAGAATTTTAAATGAGGCAGAAATGAGTCCTGGTTGACCAACTGGCTTTGCTACCTCTCCTCCTAATCCGCTAGGTGGCTCTGGTCACTAATTGACACTCACCACAAGAGGGCGCAATCTGCCCCGCCAATTCAAACAAGGCAAACAAAGAGTGGAATATCACACCATGCATATTGCATAAATGTCATTCTGAAGTTGTAACATTGTTTTCTTGATAATCTGAATATCACAAATGGTAATTTAATCAGGATGAAACAAAGGCAGTGCATAAAACTGGTAAATTGAGTTTCCTCAAAAATATTACTTTCAAACTTTAAAAGTATTTTTCCTAGTTTTACATGCAGACAAGAAAACATTAAGTAACTTGAATTTCACGTTTCTAACTCCAGGCAGCAGACTTGTTAAATGGAGTAACAAAATATCGCAAAAGAAAGCCAGCGATCTTTTTACAGAATTTTGTGAACTGTGCATTGCATTGAAAGTAACCTTTTTGTCGTTACTCGATCAGATTATTGACATAAATTTTGAATCTAGATATTTCTTTGCCAAAAATGAGGATTGTAATATCATCACCTAGAAGTGCATTTGACATGCAAGAAAATCGGATACTCAGTGCAACTCTGAACTTGACGCTAACTCGTTTCTGAACAGTTTCGAGGCATTTTACAAAAAATTTCACTTACAAGAGAAAACATAATTTCGAAAGCGTGTTTAAGGAAGCTACATGGAACAAATGTCATATTGCGATGATAAAATGAGGGAATACTTACTGGCTTGGAGGGAGGAGAGAGCATCAGCAGCGAAGGGGCTGGCGGGCACGGCCTGGAGGGGCAATGCACTGGAGGTGAGGGCTGCTGGGGGCGGAGGAGGAGCGAACATACTGTGAGAAGGCAAGGGGCCAGTTTGGTGATGGGCGAGAGGAGGGGGCAGACCAGCCACCCCGTGGTGAAGTGAGGTAGGTGTAGAATGGGGACTTGGATGCAGCGAGAGAGACAGGTTGGCCGCTGCTGCAGGAGACAGGTGAGGGGGGTGTGCCCCTGGGCGCCCGCCAAACGGATGCCCTGCCACCGGAGTGTTTCTGCCACTGAAATGAGAGAAAACGCACATTACAAATAACATATATAAAATCATCCTTTATTATATCTGACATTACGCTATATATTTTCTTCCATTCCCTTCCGAATAAATTCAATCTGATTTAGTAGGTCGCTAGCGGGAGCACTTAAAGAGTGACTTGTAAGATTGACTGCGCCAAATGACTCTCGCTGCCGCAGCACATCTCCCCTTGAGAGCGGTTGAGACGGCTGAGATGCAGGGATTATTGATACTTGGCAGTCACAGCGACTATCAATCTATTAGAGAGGGCCCAGGGACATTTCCTGTGGGCTGCAGCAGGTAGTGTTAGTCTGGGGCTGTCAGGGAGCACACTTCATCAAAGGCGGCTGGCTGGTGGGCCAAGCCGTCTTGTGAGGCAAGCTGCAGTCTTGAGGCAGGGCGGCCGTCAGCCTGTCAAAGGAGCTGAATGGCAGGCGAGAGATCCCGGGAGATGCTCATCAGCCACACTCCATTCACGCCCTAAGACTTCAATCTCTGGCACAACACCCGCAGGGAAATCAGCCAACTTTTTAAATCAATTCCAACAAATTGAAGGAATCCACGCCACATCTGACCCCTCCCTTGAGCATGTCAGCCACGGAGCATCCGCAAAGCGAGACCCACAATGCTGCAGACAAGCGGCCCAGAGGCGGCCCAGAGGCGCGTTAACAGCCCGCGGCCTCCTTTTAATACACCAAGACTGTGAGCTAATACAAACGCTCCCTCAGTGAGTGGCTGAGCCATTCTCTCGTCTCCTGTCTAGATCCTGGGGGATTGCTTGGGCTGTAATAGCCATCACTCCAGTGGGTGGCCCACCGCTCTTGCCCAGGGGCCTAATCAGATCTGCTCACTCACGACCGCTGTCGACCAGTCTAGCTGTGGCCAGTGACCCAATGCATTGTGGCTCCCCTGTGGTCCACCCTCCAGGGCCCCCAACACCAGTGCTGGGCCATTGATAGCCAGCCTAGACAGCCATGCATACAAATGTGGCCAGCAGCCAACAAAAGCCCACTGCACACAAAGCTTCATTGACCTGCAGCCAGCACTGTTATGCAGGGAGGTCCACTGGGACCCGATAACTTTATGATAGCTGTCTTGAGCCAACCCTCTGGGTATCGTCCATTACACCCCATTCTCTTCCTAGACATCCCTTCCTCCTTTTTTCCTTTATTTCTTTCATTCCATTCTTCCTTTCTCCTTCTGGCTCCTACTGGCTCCTACTGCTAACATTGTAAAGGGCCCCAGACCCCTGTGGGTATTTGCTGAGCTGCAGGGCCGGGCTGTATTTCATGGGATGATCACGAGGCAGGTGCAGTCAGTTGCTTGGCATAGCCTGGCATTGCTGGGGAAGGCAATAAGTCTCCAGCAGAAGGTGTCCCCTGCTACTCCTAAAGCAACACACACACCCTGGAGGGATGGCGAGTGAGTTAGGGCCAGCTGGGCCAACAATGCTCATTGCCGCCACATTAGGAGGAGGCCAGATCCACCAGCAATCACCTAAGCTGCTATATTTGGCTTGGCTATGCTGCACCCAGGCCCTTTATCACATCTGCCCACAAACAGAGCTGCTCTGAGCAGATCCACAAAGCCACACTCTGCAGCCACAAAGCAGACTCATCTCACAGCCAGAGCCACAGGCACCACAGGCAAGGCCAGAGACAGAGGCAGCCAGGAGCAGTCTAAATTAGATGGGCCACTTGCTATGCCTCTCTGTCAGCACCTCTATCACAGCCCAATGGATGGAGATAAATCGCCTGGAATTACTAATAGGGAATACACTACCATCCGCAGAGAAACACTTGCTCCTCACTTGCTCTTTTCTGTTGGCACTGTTTCACTGGCTGCACTGAGGACTACCTCTCACTTGGTTGTTTTCATGGCAAGCACAGATTTCCCTGACCTTCATTTATTCCCATTTGAGGTCCCAAGAGACCTGGGTCCACCATAGAGCCTCGTGAATGACCTTCTAATCTCGTTTGCCCTAATCTTGCCTTTTTCTATTCCGAGGGAGTGCAGGGGACAGGGAGAGGTTCGTGGCAAGTGCTATCTGTCCTGAATGCTGATTAATTAATAACTGATCCCTGGGCACCTAAAGTACCCCCGGGCTGCACTTCCATCCCAAGGCAGGATGCGCTGTGACATGAGTGTAGACCCTGGGGAGGGGCACTTCCCCTATTTGAGGCACAAATACACCCCACACCCTCACAGGGATGTTCCCTCAGGGACACACATTGATCCGGCCCACTCGCCATAACACCATAACAGGCCAATTGCATGGGGACTTCCTTGTCTGCTAGGCATTGCCAGCCATTGCCAGCCACTGCTGGGGGCCGACTGAATCCCTCTGCTGCCTCAAGAATTTGTTGCCTATTTAGGGCCAGCAGTTTGCCCCCGGGGGCTCTCCAGGGAGGCTGGGACTCATCATGCAACCCACTGCAGTCTGATAAGACAGCCGACCCAGCCAGGGCCCCAGGCAACGTTAGAAGCAGTCGAGGCAGTCAGCCTCTGCAGTCAGCCTCTGTAGTCACTGCAGTCATTCTGTTAGAGCACTGTAGCTACTTCTGCAGTCAGGGGACGGGTCCAATCTTGGGGATGAAGACATTTGTTGGCACACACACACAGCAGGCCAAGCAAGTTGAGATTGCACTTGCTATTTCTCACATCCACTCTTAGATATTTCCCACAAGGACAACCGAAGCAGCTCATGGAAAAGAGTTCCCTGAATCTAAGGCAGTGTAACTTCAGCATGACTGCATGTTATGAAGAGGTACTGAAACAATGTTGTATTAGTACTCTTGGACAGTGTAATATTCGTGGGAAAAATCTCCAACAGCTGAGTTTAAGAGGCCTAGTAATTGCAATCAAATTTGATGTTAAGAGCCCCAGTGAGAACAAGAGAGGCATCCAGCAGGTGTTGAGAAGTTGCCACTGAAGTCCAAGAGCACAAGAGGCCCACTGAAGAGGCCTACTACTAGAGAGGCCCCCCTAGAAAGAGCAGAAAGGGCCATAAGAGTGCCTACATGAGTGCAGTGGAGTGCACAGCACTTGAAGGCAGAGGCTGAAATGCAGAAGCAGAATGCAAAGGCTGAGTATGGGCCAGAGGCACTCAGGGGGAAGGAGTCGGAATGACAACTCATTGCTGTAGATTCACATCAAGTCCTTGTTAGAAACTAATTCCCAGAAATCGATCAGAATCTTAAGAGAATCTTGAAGAATCTTGGGAATCTTAACAACTTCCACCGGAGGACTTGAGAGAAGAGAGCAGGCTTGCCAACAATGATAAGACATGCTTCACTAGGTTTGTATTCATGCTTAAAAAGAACTTAGCAAGAAGACAAGAAGTGCATGGCAATGAGCATGAATGAAATGAATGCATCAGATGCGGAGGGAAGCAAATGCTAAGTCCCATGACCTCTTGGCTCCGTGAAGCAGCAGCTCAAGACAAACCATTGCATGTCTCCCCCTCAGTTCTCTCTCTCTCTGTCTCTCCAGTGCCAGTGCATTTCTAAGTAACAGCTAAAAACCTCCTATCAGCCTCATCAGAAGCATCATGAGAAGCCTTTTACAAGAGCTTTTTGTTGTGCTGTATGAAGCACTTAATGTGCAAGACACGAGTGGAGGCTGCAGTTACACCATCAGCTCGTCACTAAGATACTTAAGATAATTGACTTTCATATCGACAACCTTCTTCTGCTAAGACTGAGACGGGAGAGATCCGCGCTTTCAGCATGTTCAATCAACAGCCACATCCCAGTTAAGTGCATACATAAAAGCATTAATGATGCATTAAAAGTTTTTAAGCAAACAAACAAGAGTAAAGTCCATAAATTTGAAGGAATTTACATAGCAAGAACGCTTTACTTTGAATAATGAGATCAATGAGCTATCTACTCCAGTACTCCGTATAGGAAGAGATAGGAAAACTGGAGATAACGACACAACTTCGACAATTAAGCTATAGGAGTATAACTAAGCGCATTTTGTACATACCTGGCCCAACCTGCGGGTGCAGGGTAGGGTCGGTGCTCCTTTTCGAGGTCCCTTAAAGGGTCTGAAGATGACCGGTGGTGGTCGATGGAACGAGGGTCCGAGGAACGAGAGTCCACAGAAGACCGGTGGTGGTCGTCCAGGGGTGTCCTTGTTCCGCTCAATCCGGGGATAGGTTTGGCCGGTTCTCGGTGGAGCAAATTACTAGCCGAGTGTTGTTGTTGTTGTCTGGAGGATGAGGAGTGTGAGGAGTGGAGCGGTGGGTAGAGTCCTGCGCTACACGGGGTCGTGGGTCTGGAATGTGAGCTGGCGCTGCCGCCCGATGCCGCCGCGGGATGGGCGGACGATGACAGGTAGGGGGACCCGTGGGACCGTGGAGTGTGGGGAGACTTGCTCACCAAGGGATGGTAGAGTGAAGACGACGAGGAAGAAGATGAGGATGACAGAGGGTAGTGGTTACCATTGGAGATCACGGAAGGCGCTGCGACTGATGCGGATGAGGATGCTGTGGTGGATGGGGCGCTCGTGGAGCACGATGTGGAGAGGATGGAAGATGACGTTGACGATGAACTAGATGTGCTTGTATATACACTAATACTGGAACTGTGAAGACCGTTGTCTCCTGAAAATACACAAAAAACAATGTTTAATTTCGACATGCAGGAGGAAACAAATGTGTAATGAGAAGTTTGACTTATCTAAAAGAATACAACGGCGACAGAAATAAGTTCCATTTATCAGAAAATTAACTAGATTTCACGTACTACTATTAACTTTTTTTCGCATCAGACACATTTAGTTGACAATTGGTTTTTTATAAGGATGTTGGTACATCGAAATGATTCAATCTAATGCCAATAAAAGTCGACAGTTAGACATTAGACCATTTCCCTTTAGATGTTAGACTTGAGGTCAGCGAGTTGACCCCTTAGCTTGCCCTCTGACCTGCCCTTAGGGCCCCAAGTGACCTGGTGCAGCTGACAATGACCTCTGGTGGTCACCAGCAAAGGTCAGAGACTGGGGCGCTCCTGGTGGTGATTACAGGAACTGGCACGGATTGAGACTCAAGGGCCTGCAAGGTCTGTGTGGGTCAGGCAGGTGAAAGTGTCGTATGCTGCTCTGGGTCTTGCTGGGTCTTCTGACATGCACAGTGAATCATGAGTGGACTGCTTACTCACTCCTAAAGACACCTCTACTGAGAGTCTATACTCTGTCAGAGTCAGTCTACTGAATGAGAAATACCTTTGCAGGTCAGCAATGAATGAATCAGCCAGGGTTAATTCAAAGTTGTTGTTTTTTTCACACACTGACGTGCAAAAATGTTACAACTGAGCCTCAATTTCCAATGTGGAGAAAAAATATCTAATCTTTATAGTAGCTTACAGGTGGGACTCCCAGTGTTAAACCTGTCTAAGTTTCACATAAGTCACACAGACATTCCAGTGGGATATATCTAGTCTTAAGCCATTACATGTACATGTAATACATGACATTGATATTACGACATTCATGACATTGCATCATGAGTCACATGACATGAGGGGGATACCACCAAGTGTCATAAATCCGTAACACGACAAAACATGGCGGTGACACATTTCTTACAAAAACTAGGTGAGCAAATAAATCAGAATTGCACCTGCAACTGTCAGAAGACTCTGAGAGGAGGTAGAAATCTATGTGGGAAGAATGCTGACCTTTTGAGGGATGTCACAGTGTTAACGACATGCCAGCTCATTGCTCTTGGCCTATTGCTTGGGGGAATGCATGCATAGTGACATGGCCCTGCATCTCATGTCCCATCTCTTAGACCTCTGACCCCTCCAAACTGGTTATTGTCCTTTTATCGCTGCTCAACTAATAGCTGCGTGTTATGCCTCTCTAATTGTTTTGTTTGACTCGGCTCTAAGTGCCCTATGCCATGCTGTGGTGTGTCATGACTGTGTCATGTTATGGGCTCACAATAAAACTCATCATTATACTTTGAAGTTTGGGAGTAAGGGAGATAGCCAGAGAATGGATGGATATCTGCACAATTGGAAGATTGGCCATTTTCAGGCAATTTGGGACAATTTCCACATTTTTCACATTTTCAAAAAAGAAAATAAGATCTCGAGGTAAAATCACGAGATACTCAAGTCACACAACAGCCAAGATTGATTAGTTTGATGCTCATGACTGCCATTTAGCTACCCTTAAACTCTCGTAGACGTTGCAATGTTCAGTTTGGTAAAGTTCTACAGTGGCAGTGAGACAAATCAAATTACAAAAACACCCAGCGGTGACAAATTTATGTGACTGTAAAGATTTACACTAATAGAAAAAGCAGGACACATCATAAAACAATAGACACGACAAACTACAAATTGCAAAAAATAAGAGACATCTCCCAGTGGGAAAGCTGGTGCCACGAAATGCTGGTGGTTGCTCTCTACACACAAGACATAAAAGTGTCCCCTGAAGCTATTGCTATTACTCAAATAATTACAGCTACAACAGAGCTGTTTAATCTCAATGGTGTGATGATGGTTCCTCAAGCATTGATGGAGCAAGTTAATCTTTGACTGATAATTGCCATTGTTTAATTGGCCATTACGGAGGTGTCAGGTGGACGCAGGCAGCTGTGGGAGGCACTCTGACCAGGCTGACCTGCTGCGGTCAAGCAAATTGGTATCTGGGTAATGCTCCGCCTTGTTTGTTTGCTCTAGGTGCAGGGTAAGTGCCACATGTGAAATATTTGAACATCTTTGGGTTGGTAGAAAGTCTGTCATATAAGAGGTAGAAAGTCTGTCATATAAGATAGCATTTCTTCTCATTATTTCCAGTACTATTAACTTAAAGGTTCACATCTTTTCAGATGAAAACTATCTCTTTCCTCAGAATTTTTCTAAAATCATTTAGTTTTAGATGCTACAAATTATACTTATTTGGGTAAATATAGGGCCTTATAAATAGAGACTTTGACAAAGTTTAACTCACTTTCATACAAGATATATAACCTAAGACACGCATTCTCGTTTTAAAGCAATACTTACTCTTTTTATGAGCAGATGAGATGAGAAGGGGATCTGTCTTCACGTCAGATGCCTGCAAAGAAAAGACAACAACTTTAAGAACAATGTACACAACACATTCATATTATTTCCATAATTACAAACCAACTCCGATTGTTCTCAACATAATGGGTTCTATTCACAAGAAACTCGAGCACTCAAATCCCTACAACAATGTGCAGACAACAACCTAAATAGACTCAACCAACAAACCTATTATGTTCCATTTTTATATCTACATATTTAGCACCTCCGGGTGCTTTCAGTGTACTACCCTAATATAATTATATCATGTTCTCCAACCGCAGAGGAAGTGACATTTAACATTTTTTGTAATTGAAATGTGGAAAGGCATCACAATACATGATTATGATTCCAAAATAGTCTTACAGTCATGTCAAACCAAGTGATTACTTTAAGGCACTGAAGGGTGTTATTGAGTCCCTAAAAGTGCTATATTTTACACTGAAACAAGGGTTATGTAATGCCTAATATAGCATAGGGAAATTACATCATTCACAAACCACTTGAGTTTAAGAAACACTTGACTTTCCTTGACTGTAAACTTGAGTTGTGAGATATTGTCAGTGTGTCACGAGATGGTTTGCATAATACTGACCATCTTCCTAAGCAACTCAGCAAAGCTAAGCACAGGGCCATTGGTGGAGGATGGTCTGTTGAAGTTAGCTTCCAACTGGCCATGGTCTATCTGACCACTGTCCAGAGAGTCCACATGGCCTGTGTGTGCAGGTCTCAACTGATGCAACAGCCTTCTCCCAGGTTGGATGCCCCCCTCTGAATTGTCTTGCCAGGGCCACTGTCCCTCAGGGGGCAGAGAGGGAGGCAAGGGTTGGGGGAGGGCCATTTGTAGTCAGAAATTGTCAGAAATCAAGTTGATACAATCCACGAGTTATTTGTTATGCTGTCCAGAGTCCGGTGTCAATTTCAGTAAACTCCAAAGTCAAGTTGGAAGTTAAGAGCACTGCATTCTGCTTGTCAGTTCATATAACTTCATACTTCATATAAACTCTCCCATGAACTCAAGTTTAAGGCAATGTGCAATATCTTCACTTATCAAATGTATATAGAATACTCCAATCTCTATGCTTCTCAGTTGCCAAATGGTTCAATTAACTCACCAAGTACACAAATAAATCATTTTTAATTGTAAATTTCATAAATTGTCATCATTATTGGTAAACATTAGTAAATTATGTATCATGGTATATCAATGTCACAGTCTGGGATAACAAAAGCATTTAATGCCATGTAATGCCATGTATGCATGTATCCAGCAAGTGTGATATCCAGCAGCAATGGGAGGCAGCATATTGAGCTTGTAGCATGTAGTATCCATTATTATAGCAACATCTAAATGATGCGCCACTTGAAATGGGCTGCTGATGCTCAACTGATGAGGAGGCTGATGAGAATGATGATGCTAGAGTGCAGCTTGCTACATATGCATTTCTCTCAGCAGCTACATCATCTGCATCAACTGGCTGCAGCAGCATCAGCAACCATGCAACATGGAAATATGAAACAAATGTGAAACAAAAAGAAACAGCTAGCAACAAAGACAATGCATGCAAAAACTGCAGCAGCCAATACTAATATGGCAATGACGGTTGGTAGCTGTAATATCAAAACTTTCAAACTTCTACTTATTTTCACTTGTGTAAAAAGTAAGTATACACCAGGCTATCAGGTTCATACTCCACTTTTTGTGTATATTATAATTCTGCAAAAAGGTCATAAAATCACATATGTGTGTAATATGAATAGGCACATCTAGCACAAAACCAATCCCAAATGTTTTTGTTAAGTAGAAATTGAAAAACTCATTTCAACAGAATGCACTTATTTCAGTAAATTAATTTCTAATTGTATAATATCCTGATTGATTGAACTCATTAAAATTTGGAAAATGATATCCAATCTATATAGACATGTGGCTAGCTCCTCTGCCCATGTTACAATGTGAGGGGCAGGTAGAGTAGGCAGAAGAGACTCAAAGATAGTCATGTTCAGAACAACATGTAGATCATGGTGTCATAAAACAGGTCAGTTAATATTCAAATTGCTGCAAGGCAAAGTCATCTCTCACTAGTATAATTCATGGTATCATTGCAGTGCCTGTGGGCAGAACAGCAGCACATGGCCAGCAGGTCACAGAGGTGACACACACCAGCACATTGATGACACACTACACCGATTACCAACTCTTGACTTTATTAGTTACACAACAACAACTCATTGCAGGGAGTAACTGGGAAAACACACTGGTATAATGGGCCTCCTTACTCAAATGAGCCTTCTTAATGAACTGGGTCAAGCTCATTTTCAAAGAACAAGCAAATGCATGCTCTGATTATGTCTGCATATGACAGTTCTTAGTAGCCCAATCTTGAGAAGAACTCCAGGGTGAAGTAACTGAAGTGACAACCATGACAATTGCCAAATTACTGAAATTAGCAGAGTCAGGTAAGAGTGTGACATTTGAAACTTACAAAAGTTTCCAGGTATACAGTTGAACTAATGCACAACACAAGATATATCAGTAAACAACATATTCCTTTCAAAAGAATCAACTTTTTACAATAAACATATTGGACAAAATCATAAGTAATTGTCAAGTAGTGAAATTGGTTTTGTCTCAAAAACAACAAGTCACCTTCACGAGGGCCAAGAGTGCAGCCCTCAGGGCAGGCAGAAGGGCCAAGGGCTATCAAGGGAGGGAGGGCACTCGGGGCAGAGGTCATTGCCTGTCTTCCTTTCTAATGACCCCAAATGGCCAAGGTCAGCCTGTCAAAGAGCAGCGCTGGCAAGGTCAGTAGAAATATTCCAGGTATGAAATGCGATGACAAGGCTAAGTCCATGTTGGGCCCTCGGCCATCCACTGATGAAAGGCAATATATCGCACAGCAAAGTCACTGGCCATTGGACTCACTCAGGTGGACACATTCAGCAGGGTTCTCTCTGGTTCTCTCTGGTCCTTACTGGCTGTAGACGTGATTTATGTAGTTATTATGGGAGGACTGCAGCTTGCTGTGCATTATTCGAGGTGTGTTTGAGCAAACCATTATAATCCCCACAATAATTCATGTGTCAGGAAAGGCAGAACACCAGGCCACCCCAGATAGACTTGTCCACCAGTTGTCTGGGCCAAATGAAGCAATGTTTGTGGTTCGCAAAAAGGAAACAAATGTGTGACATTATAGGGCCCGATTCCTTCTGATACCTGACCCTTCCCTAACCTTGCCATAGTAACCAAGGTCCCATGCTGAGCCCCCAACAATGCCCCACAAGCTCCCCCAATGCAGCCAGAGGACCCCTGCTATTCGCCCATATTTATCATATTTCATTTAAACTATCCAATTTGCTGGAAAGAGCACTTGAGATTGGAGAAAGTGTCACGCTTTGTACTTGTCCTCTCTGTCCATTTATTTCTGCAATAATTCACCCAAAGGAGACCACACTATTCTCCTTATCCAATTAACATACAGATGGCCTCCACTTCAATTTTACTTGTGTCCACTGACTCAGAAAAATAGGACCATTTTGAGACCAAGAAACATTGGCAAGCAGACACATTAGGCAAAACGGGGAGCAAAGGAGGGAGCAAAAGAATAAGCAGCAGAATAAGCAGCACCCTCATCTCCTCATCTGCTCCTCGGGGTCCCAGGGCAAATGAAGACCCCCAATTGCTCCAGAACAAGTTTGAAGAACATCACTGGTGTCCAATTCTAATCCTGCACTCTCTTGTAAATATGGGTTGTTTGGGGAGTGCATTTGGGTTGTTGATGCCATTAGGTCCTATGGCAAAGCAGACCATGAGCAGACCACGAAGGCAAGCAACAGCAAGCAAGCACTGCCAACCAGCAGTCAGGGGCAGGTGTTTCTGGGGACAATCGGGGAGCAGCCCGGGCGGATGTAGATGAATTTCCCGGGGGACAAACATGACCCGTCAACTGGCAACCGGAGCCCCCTGGCTGATTGTCGAGGTGTGTGCTGCCATCTCTGCTTTCTGCTAATTGCCCACTGCTCACTGTTTGCTGAGGTGTGTATTTCAGGTGTGCAGCCAACCAGGCTCAGTCTCTCATTACTCTTGGCCCACTGGGGGTCCCCCATTCACTGCCTCCCACTAATCAACTCCTCTCGGCACTTTTTCCTTCTTTTAACTCTTTGATTTCCAACTCGATTTCCTACTCAATCGACAACCTCTTGGCACCACGACATCGCACTAATCCACAAGGGGGCGGTGCTAGCTGATTATGACGCAAGTATTCACAAGGGGGCGCAACGTTCCAGCGCGGGCCAATCAAGAGAATTAAACACTATTAAGTATTGTAAAGCATGCCTTGGTGCGTAAACAAGAATCAGTGAGGGTGTTCCATTAGTAGATAGGCCTTCTTTATGCACGTAGACCACAGAGTGTGTGCCGAGGAGTATTAAGCAAGGATATTCTCTGCATGATCCTGCCTATAATCCCGGGCATTAAGGCTCTCTTACAAGGCCGCTAGAGTTTCACAGGGAACACGCTTACCTCTGTTGATTCTCGCATCGCATTACTCGCTCTTTTAAAACGTATTTGCTGAGAACACAGTCCACTGTAAACAGCCAAACAGCCGGCTGTGCCGCGTGTGAAATAAACTGCTCGTGGTTTTTGCAGTTGCTGGGCTGGCGGTACAATTACAGTTAATGCGGCGAGCAGGTCTTATTTGTTTTGTCAGCTTCCGAGGTCCCTGCGGGTTCATCTAGAGACAAAAAGGCAGCCTAGAGCAGCTATGTGAGGTTGTCAAACTAAGCAAACACACCACCTTGCTGCCACCAATGACTGCAAAAATATACAGCCACCCTGGCCCAATGTGGCCCATTCAAAAGGTTAGTAGCTCTGCTTGTTCCTGCCTGCTGTTTATTTGGCTCTGCTATGCATCTCGTGTGATCCCAGCCCAATGAGCCAATGCACACGAGCATGCAATCCATTCAACTGGGGGCTCTAATGTTTAGGCTGGGGCTGTCTAGCATTGGGAGCTGCATTGGGAGTAGCAGGAGCATTGAGCAAGCCATTGAGCAAGCCATTTAGCTGCCAAGCATCCAACACCAAGCTTCTTTTTCACCCTGCATGGTTCTCCACCCCTTTCAATCAGACGATCACCCTCTAAATGTATCGATCAGCAATCGGATAGGGGGAGGGTGTGCAAACTGGGCGGCTTGTGTTTAAAACAAAAGCGATATCGACGGAGCCCCCCCCCCTCTTTTTGACCTCCCCCCCTCAACACTTTTCCGATCGATGGATTGCCACATACAGGGATTAGGTACTGATTGATCCAATAAGTGGATTAGGGCATTAGGAGGGCAGCCTGCAGTTTGAGATGCCACTGTTGAAGCTTGGAATGCCTGAGCTGCTGCTGCTGCTGCTGGAGGAAGAAGAAGAAGAGGGATGGATGGATGGAAGTGTGAAGGAGGCCGCCATTCCCCACTGCATCATGTGCACAACATCTCTCTTCAATAATCTCCTAATGTCCTTGTCAGTTCATTCAGACAACAACCTCTTCTTGGGTGGCAATTTCTCAAATGCAAACACACGGCCTTTATGGAGGCAATTAGAGTGTTGAATTTACGTGGATTTGCAGAGCCAACAGGAGGGTGTGTTTAGAACTGCTTTCTCAGTTTATCCAAGCTGATTCACCTCCATGCTCAGCGGCTCAGTGTATGACATCGATCCATAATGGATAGAACAAGGGACACCCACCTGTTCAATGCAAACAGTAAATATTTGAGATGAGTTAATGCAGCCTGATCAATGGGAGAGCATGGGGAGGCCTCTCGTTGCTTTGTGGGGCCAACTCATACTCATAAACAGTGTAGTGATCGCTTCTTGATAGAACAAAGGGAGACTTTTTGCCCCCTTTTAGAGCAGCAGAAGAGCCCTTGAGCCCACAAAAAGCTTTCTCGTTGCCTCCACATACATCAAGATGAAGACTGCTATTTGGGAGTTTTTGAGTGGCCCTTGCACTTGCTGCTGTGTCAATGGCCACTTGGAGGAGCTGTCTAAACACTGCTATTGTTTTGTGTGCTCACCACAGCTTTGCCACAGGGCACCTAATGAGTAGCATGTTTTCTGGCCCTCCTTGCACTTTCTGCTTTGGCTTGGTGGCTGCCTGGCCCATGGTTTTAGTAATCCTCCAGCCTCTCTCCCTATCTACTCTCCTTGAGTCTCCTTGTAGCCTAGTGGATGTAGAGAGGGGTTGACCTGTTAGGTCAAGGGCTTGGAAGCCCTACTCGTCGTGTTTATCACTTAGACTACATTAGCAGAGCACTGGGCTTGGCCTCGTGACCTGCTTGACAAGAGTTGTAGGGCCATAGAGTTGCCCTGCCAAACACCCACTTCACACTGCAGCCACTTGCCTCCCTGCCTGCCTCCCTCTCCTCATCTCACTGCTGCTGCTGCTCCATCTCTAGGCAGGCCAATTAGCACATTTCCACCCCTCTCCATCAACATGGAAGGTCTCTAATGCTTTGATTTCTTTGTCAAAAGCTGCTTTTTTGGCAAACACTCCCATTTACTATGCATGAGGGCCCTTGTGAATTTCTTTCAGGAGGAAGGGGGACAAGGATGGTTTTGTGGAGCAGAGGACTGATGGGGCAAATCCAATACAAGCTGTATTGCAGATTGGGGAGTACTGCTCTAACTCACGAGGTGTCCCGGGTGTCGTTTTATTGCTCCGAAACACTAGATGCTAATGAGCATCGTTTACACCAGGGAGCGTGCCAATCAATATCCCTGCTCACAGTGCTCAGTGCTCATGGCAACATGTTGTAGGAGTAAATCACATGCTACTATGGTGCTAGACATGGCCACTCATTGTATTACACATATTGCCTTGACCTGCTGTGCCACAACTACATGTGTACATTGTTTGTACAATGTGCAATATGTATGTTGCAGGATGCTGGCAAATATGCACACTGGTTGCACTTGTCCTACCACAAATCCCAACATGGAAGCACACAAATCCGCCTGGCCACAGAATGGACCATAACATCACAGAATGGACCACAGAAGGCAGCTAGTGTGTGTCCACACAAGTGCACAGGATGAGAGAAGGGAATGAGAGGAGGGCAGGTCCTTTGTAATCAGGGCAGAGTGACTCAGAGGCATCTTTGCATGTAGCCCGAGGCGAGGAGGGCCAAGGGAGGGCCACATGCATGCCAAGCAGGGGCTAACCCAAGGGCTAACCTGAGGGCTAACCGAGGCCAGGCAGAGGCCAAGCAAGAGGGCAGGCAGAGTGGAGGCCGGACAGATCCTCAGGAGGCTCCTCAACAGGCCATGGGTCGATGGGAGTGCAGTGTAAATGGCCCTAGGGGAACCATAGGAGTAGCACATGCAGTAAGATGTCTACAGACTGCCTTGGAGCTGCTGCTTCAGACCCTACACTGACTGCTGCTTCTGCTGCTGCTGCCTGGTGCAGATGTTGGCTGTAGATGCTTGGCCATTGCAGTGGTGGCGTGATTATGGTTGGCCAGCACTTGACACGTTGTAGATAGAGCTCTCTGGGAGCAAAGCTGCAGTCCACTTGACTAGGAGAGGGGACCATCTGAGGCACTAGAGCCCGATAAGGCCGAGCAAGGAGCCGAGGGCCTGGGCCACTCGAGGCACAGGCAGTCTGTCAGGCAACTGTGGAGGGCCCTTCTCCATCAAACAGCCCTGTATAAACCCAGTCGACAAGCTGCTGATAACCCACACCAGACTTCTACATCACACGAGCCAACTAGGCTGATTTATCAGGACAGCCTCTTCACAGGCCTCTTATCCAAATCATTAGGCTGTATTATTGCACCCTGCTTGCCTATGCCTTTACCAGTGCCTCGGCCTGAGCCAGTGCTCCACTTCTTGCCACTTCCTACTCTGTTCTAGGTTCCTAGCACTGGCTCAGTGCAGCATGCTGTCAGCTTCCCCGGCCATCCATTGTTGCCAGTCTGCGAGTAAGGGCCTGAGAGGTTGGCAGATAGGTTGCCAGATAGTTGAAGCACCAGCTAAACACTGGAGAGATTGTAGCATGCAGACTGATTGCCCTAGAGCACTTGACACTCCAAACACTTAGGGACAGGATGGCACATCTGCTGGATCACAGGGCCCATCACAGGACTCATCTGAGGACTCATCAGAGGGGCCATCACATGGCTAGGGGGCTGCCCGGGGACACCATGAAAGAGACCCCAGTCACCTCTCAAGATCCCCCTCAGCCTCCCTCTAGCCTCCCTTCAGCCCCTCAAGAGCCAGTGCACACCGGCCATGCCATCACCTCCGAGGCTTGACAAATGCACCATGCAATCTGTGTCCATGACTCAGTCCCTTCACAGCAAACACTACACTCTATAATCAATATCTATTTGCTTTATTGCATGTTCAATGTAATCTACACTTTTCCCAAATATAATAAAACATCCCAGTCAATCAGATAATTGACCAGCTGGTGGTTGTCTACATGACATAAATATCAATGTAATCTCGCTAAATATTTGGAAAATCAAAATAGAGCAGATTTTGTTCAATACAAGATGACGTTAATTGACTGATGCATCAATTCATGTTGAATTCTGTGTAAACATTAGAAGTGAATTCTTGCTATCATCAGGTAACTGGGAGCCACGATCCTTGAGATGTCTCTGATTGCCCTATACAGGTACTCTATGATGCCCTCTATGCAGCCCTCTATGAGGCCCAGTGACCTGAGCAGACAGGAATGCCCTGGGCATATTTGCAGCTTCTCTAATCACACATTCTCAGTGTGTGATTCGCCTCTAATTACTGTCAGCAGGTCAGGGCATATCGAGTGATCAGAGGAGTGGGAGGAAGGGGCTAAACTTAGCAAGGCTAGCAACCCACCCTTGCTGATCTCTAATCACGGGGGGCTCATGCATACCATCTGCACAGACCTATCAAAACACTCATTTCTCAAATGTACACACACCAGCCCACCTCCTATCAGGCCTGTCTAGGTGCTACCACTGTAGCCAATTACTGTTTAATTATGGATATCAGGCGGTAAATCAGAGGCTAATGTATTTCTTTAGTGATAAGCAGAGACAGGAATTATTTCAGCCATTAAGTCAAATACCACAATATATAGTGTATCACCTTACCACAATTGTATCAAGTGGAAAGAAGGAGTAAATAATAAATACTGAGTAACAACACAACCCTTGCAACCAGGATACTTCTGACATGAATCTGACATGATTCCAATGTTTCCAAGACCACAGGGGGTGGAGTTTTCTAACCTTAATCACCCTCCAGCAATGCCTTTTACACCCCTTGATAATACCTGCAGAGATACAGCCCCAGGGTACTGATACCCCGATAAGCTATCTCAACTGAAGTGTTGACCAGCAACATACACTGTAAACATGGTTTTGTTTCACCTTTGGGTGTGAAGGAACTTGACCTTGAAACTCATGAAAGTGGGAATGTACTTCTAAATGATTCAAATACAATTCTACACCACACCTACATGTATATCTGTGAATATCTAGTACAGGAAAAGACAGATCACTACTATAGACTCACAAGTATCTCAGAGAAGCTATTAGAAATAGCTCAGAGTAGCAAACTACAGCCCCATATTTCAGGCTATTATTGCCACCAGACAGGTCACCTCAAACCAGAAGCCAATGGTGCTGGTGATAGCAACCAGGAGCCCTACAGGTGCTAAGAGATAGCAGCTGAAAGCAACAATCATCACTTGCTATCTCAGCTGATATCCTTTGCTAGAGCAACAAACAGGGCCAGGGGCAAGTGGCTTCTGCCTAAACAAACTGACCAGCTCATCCTCAACTCATCCTCAGCTCACAGCAAGAAGACAAGACTCAGCAGGTATAGGTCAGATTGGTTTGACAGGGTGAGGAGAGGTGTGGAGCAGGCCATTTGCCAAAATCGCATGCATTTCTGCCTAATAACCATCTGCATCACAAATTCTAAATAATCTACATGTATATACCGAGAGATTGGAAGCTCCCCTTCTCTAATCTATCAGCATATCATAATCATTTTGAAGAAATCTGAAATCCGGATAAAAACTAGGCTATACACTTTTTCAATCCAGACAAGCAAGCAAATGATAAGTATTTTGTTTTTTAGCAATATCTTTTTTACTTTCTGATGAGAGAAACATAAGGAGGAGATGAGAGATATGAATTGCAATAAACAAAACAGCATAACTGGTTTGTAGCCTGTAAGTTATAGAAGTGTATGCAAGGCGGTGGTCTGGATTGTGCGCTGGCTATGTTATATACAGGTTATTTTAATGCCAGAAATGTCCCACACATGTCAGAAATGTGCAGGCAGTTATGCAGAGCACGTGTAGATTGTGAAAAGCAGACTTGAAGAACCTACCTCTGAGTAAACACTGCCATATCATCCATTTGTTGAAGATGGCTGCCAAGTTGTGCCAGCCATGCCCAGGGTAAAGAAATTATATCCACCCTTGCTCTGTGTCAATATTAAGAGCTAGTGATACGATCCTCCGCTAAAGACCCCTTTCACTCGCGGCTTTGCAGATAAAACGCACTCCAATAAACATCCAATATGTGATAGCCATGCTGTGGTGATAAAGTTGTTTGAGCCTTATGTCAGAATGTGTGGTATTCCACCTCAATTTCAGCACACAAGAGTCGGTTATCAACACCAGATATATAGGTCTCCCTTGGCCTGTGTGGTTCTCAGCACTAAATCCAGGTAGGCTGATGTGTTCCGATGCAGTATACTGGCTTATTTGAGCGTCTAACTCAGGAGATACGAGGCCAGCATCCTGCTGAGATAATGTTGCTGCTGCAGCTGATAATGGCGGCCAGCAGATGATCCCCTAGATGAGCAGAATTATTCCAGAATAACTCCAAAGGCCATAAATGTTCCACTGATTTTCGTCTCACTTTCATCCTGCATTCCCTGACAGCATGTGTTCCACATTTCCAGTTCTCTCTTGAGTTCTCCCAGGAAACGTTGTTGCTCTTTCTGACTTCCCACCAAGAGTGAGACCTGAGTGAGACCTCAGCGAGACTAGGCCCGGCTCAACTCGCTCAGCTGGCAACTCCACCAACAGCTCACCTTCAAGGGTGGTGGCCACCTCCTGCCTCCGCATGGGCCCGCTCTTTCTGGGTCACCTGCTCTGACCTCATTATTGCAGGCATAGCTGGGCCATAGCTGGGCCATATCTGGCAGGGGCCGATAACAACAAATGGCTCATTGATTGGAGGCTAAATCCTGAAATACATCCTGTCATGGCTGCCCAAGTGCAAATGCCTGTGAACAGCCAAGAGCCAAGAGAATGAAACCAAGAGAATGAGCCAAGAGAGAATTGGGAGGCTCATCTGCTCTTGGTTAGGTGTTTGGTTAGGTGCTATTGACCACAGTGACCCACTCTTCTGCCAATCCACGTGCCTAATAATTGAAACCATACATTTTGCCAAAACTCCTAATTTTTCCATTTTCTCACACGTGCTCTCAATCATTCAAACATCTTTTCTTGATCCTTTTGATCGTACACCACATAACCTCCGGACAGATCAATTTGTGAGCATCATCCGAACTATCTGCAGTGGAGCCATAAAACAACACTAAGCCTATACATTCGCTCTCAATCGCTGAATTATGCATTTCTTGTAGGTCAGAAAAGCAATAATATTAGATTTAATATGCACATGAAAAATAATAGTATTGCACCGGTACTATCCATTACTATGTTGCATTGTTTGCTGTACATCACTTGCATTGTATTGTGGCATATATTTGGCGGCTGGTTGGGAGAGCCATCCATATTGTATGGCATGACAAAGGGAGCAGCGGAAAAAGCCAGCAAGTCTTGAGAGCAGACAGAAGCATTGATCCCCTGGATGTCTGACACAGTGTCTGTCAGGGGCTTCACATCTCTCAGATTCTCTGTGGCTGCAATGGGTTGCAATGGGCTGGCATGGTTGTATGGATGCTGATTCTCAGCTGGCTGCTGGCAGGGATGGAAGGAGCCGAGATGATGCAGAGAGATGCAGAGAGATGATGTTCAATGGCAACTAATTCATCTTGGGCCTGCTCTCCTCTCGAGTTCTCTTCGAGTTCTCTGTGAGTTGTCTCGAGTTCTCTGTGAACCCAACCACTTGTCTGTGAGCAGCAATGAGCAGCTATGGACAGCCAAGCCTCCCATATGGCATAGCAGCCCTACAACAACAGCATTGAACAACAGCACTGCCTTCTTATCCATCAAAGTTCTAGCTGCTGTTTGAGCAACTCCTGGCCCAAGACAGCTCGACATGATGTAGAAGAGAAAGCAAACACTCCCAGTGGGTAAGTCCTTGAGGCAAGACTCCACAACCCTCCACACAACAGTCTGAGAAATGGCTGCAATCCTCCCCTACAACTGAGCAAGCTCTGTGCAAGCATTGAGCAAGCATAGAGCAAGCATTGAGCAAGCATTGGGCAAGCAATGAGCATTGAGAGTAAGCATTGTGCTCCTGTTCAGCCCAAAAATTGACAGGGACTCTCAGAGAGCGGCACATATCACAGACCCACAGCCAGCAATATCTCCTCTCAAGAGGGCTCACAAGTATTCCTCTTGCACATTTTATTTTGGATCACAGCAAGCAGCCACCCACTGGCATCCAGCCTGCCACCAAGGTCTCACATTGAACACACAATTCCAAGACTTCACAAATGACGCGTGTGGTAGAAATGGAGAGGGAAAACACCAATAAAAACATCTTAGCCCTCCACTTAAATATCAGCATAAGTAAAAAGACAAATACATCCCACACTAGCATGTACATTCTCTTTGATGATTTCTTTCAAATTCTTTGTATTCTTGGAGAGATGAAATCCTGCTAAGAGGTTGGGAATACAGTTCAAATTTGAAGGCCAAGGTGTGGTGTTTGTCCATGGCATGCAGATAACAAAAGTTGAAAACACTTGAAGAGACTTCAGTATTTTCTTTCTCTTGAGGGAGGGAGGGTGATATATTGAGTAGAGTGGTCAGGGCCCAGGGGGTTCCCACGCGAACTCCATTGTGGTTTGCAAAAAATGTCCCCTCACTCACTCAACAAGGTTTTGGAGGGAGATTTGGTGATGAGAGAGAAAGGGTTATTGAGACAGACCAAAGAGGACAAGATCGAGAGCCATCTGTTTACCTCCCGGCTGGCCATCTCCCTGGCAACTGGCTCCCACAATGCCATTCCTGCAGCTTCCGCTTGTTGCTGTCATGGCGACCACACTATGGCCACGTGGACTGGGCCTCTTCAAAGAGAAATCATTTGAAATGACTGCAAGAGGAGAAAAGAGATAAGAGGAGGAGATGACAGGAGCAGGAGAGGAGGAGGAGGGACGGGGGATGCCACAACAAAGCAGACAGCTGCTGCTGCATGACCCCTCCCCCTTCTGGGCAACTTCTATGCCATTCTAGGCCCCTTGCTGGTTTTCGAATTGTATGCTCCTGGTTTCTAGGCATTTCTAGAGCTTTGCTAACTCACTCCCGGAGTTCCTGCATCCTTCTATTCATCTTCAGCTCCCTCCCATTTCCTCAGTGACAGCTCCCTGCTACTCTACCCACTCAGTATACACTGAGTATACACTCAGTATACAGCATAGGTAGTGGCACTATGGAGTGAGGCATGCAGCCTAATGCTCCCTCCTCAGCCCACAATGGCCTGACAACTGTCATCCTCTCACTGACAACACTCTTAGCTGGCACGGCCTGGCAAGCCCCCTAGTTGACCCACAGGCACGTCTATGCATTCGCCAGGCCGCTAAGAGGCTACAAGAGGATCTTTATACTCACCTACTACTCCATATACTCGCATAATGACGCCTCAATCTCCACAGGTATTCTCAAACAATCCTCTTGTTAGGTATGAAGTTATATCAGTAGGTATATTGCTACTGGAGGCTCTCCAGTGGCGCTCCACCTGCACTACTACCTAATACCCCTGCGCACCCCCTGCTCTACCCCCTGCACTACCCCCGCGCTACCCCTGCGCTACCCCTGTGCTACCCCCGCGCTCCTGCACTCTCCACCTTGTAGTAAGGCAGTAGAGCAGCTGGAGCGCTGATCAGCTTGGCCAATCAGATGTAGGCTCTCAAACAACCTGCTCTGTCTCCCCTTTGGTACCTCCTCCTGATTGCTAATCACCCCATCAATCGACTTGCCCCTTTTTAACCAGATAGCAGATAACCCTTTACTGGACAGTAAATATTGCACTTTGAATACTGAGGTCATGAGTGATACTGGAGGGTGAACATTTCTAAAGTTTATTTATTCTAAATTATAGAACTTTTTTTATATCACTGAGAAGGACTGGAAACCCAGATTTGTAACCAAACCAGCAGTTATTACACATGCATATATTTAATATTGGACCAAGTTTGCTCATAAAATTAGCTAATTTCAGTTGTACAACAATCACAAACTTACCACGGTTTCAGATTAGGAGACATTGTGAGTATAGTGAATATTTAGGCTTTTCTGACACCAGTTAAGAAAATTTGGAGTAAGAACTCGTTAGTCAGAACAACAAAATCCACTGATTAATTTAACATAGTAAATCATAAAGGTCAATCCGAACAGATTCATGAGTTATGCAATATTTCGGCGTTATTTAAATAGCAACCTTCAGGTACAAAATGACACGTTATATTATATAGGAAAAGGAGAGTTACATAAGAAACATAAGAAATCAGATCAGAACTCCTAAACATAAAGTTTTCATGTCATGGAATGGATATAGGTCCTACAAATTCCACTGCTTATAAATTAATAAAATTATTCACTCCTGTGTAGGCTCAATCCCAGTTAAATGGGCAAATTCCAAAGATAAAGAATGTTCAAAGAGTATTGGCTGTCATTTCTAGTAGAATCATTTTACAATTTTGAAATTTGGCAATTATTTAGAATACATGTACTTATATAGAAATTTGGTCATATACAATATACATGTACTATGTGATAGGAACTGGGGTAAATTCCATGATGAATGGCCAAAAAACGGAAAAAATGCATGTCCAATGGCTCTTTGGTTTCACACAATATGACGCTGTGGCACTATTTTTGCTGGTATTGATGACTTGAGAAATGAATGGAAATGTGCCTAACAATAATGTCCTTTATACAAAAAATTCATGACTCATTTTGAAATCTATAAATACATTTTAAGGGTTATTTAAAAAAAGTCACATAATTCTTGAAGATTCAAGGCCACTTTAATCATGTTAATATTTGCCAATTCTCAAATTTTAGAACTTCATTGCCAAGTTTGAAAAGTCCAGTTTTTGGTGCAATTTTCCAAACGTATTGGTGCATAATTGAATATTAATTTATTTGTCATTGGCCACATATACACACACAACAAGCAGGTGAATTTAACATTGAATTTTAACATATACATTTAACATCAAATTTTAACATTTAGATATCCTATGATGTGCCAATGAGCAGGAGATCCCTAGAGCTAAAAGCTGTGAGGGGGACCACCCTCATGGATAAAGAATATGATGATAAATGGAGATGATGAAAATGTTTAGCACTGAGGCATGATATGAAACAATAAAAACCGGTAATTGACAGTCTGTTACACGACGGATATACAGAAAATAGAAACACTTATCATAATTATGCATATGTATAGGTATACCAAGAAAGACAAAGGGAACTTTAATTACTATTCGACAGACACTTGTGATCACAGTGCAGGTGTATTCTAGTGGACACATTCTCTGTGCTGATTGCAGTGCATTTGACTTCACAACAGGCTACAAATCACTTTTTTCCTCCCCGTGGGGAGGACTGGGGGACAAGTAGCCTGCATGATCCGCATCATGCTCAGGAGAGTCATTTGGATTATGTACTGATCATCCTGTGAAATTTAACAGGTTTTGTGATTAATGCATTATGACTTCAGATTCAGCTGAAACAAACAGTCTCTATCTATCTATCTATCTATCTATCTATCTATCTATCTATGCTATCTATCTAGGCTATCTATCTAGGCTCAGCGGCGGACTGGCCTGCAGCATTTTGGGCCCCGTGGCAAAATAAGTCGATGCCCCCCCCCCCATTCCATTTTTGCCATAACTCCATTTATTGCCAAGTTGGGAAGGAAACTTTCCTAAACAGGGCCCTTTCACATGGGGGCCCTAATGTAAAAGTTTGATTGTATCACAGTCGCAAATAAAGAAATGTTGGCTTTTTTCTTATTTTCAAAATTGTGTGGCATATCTTGCATGCCCCCCCCCCCTTGAGTGGTTGGGCCCGTGGCAGCTGCCACTCTGCCACATATAGGCCAGTCCACCACAGTCTAGGATATATCTCTATCTTTACTCTATCTATTCTATCTATCTGAAGCCTCTCATTTGTGTTATTGAGCAGTTCTGAAAATAAACTTTTAATAATAAAGTAGTTTATATTCAGTCTGTTCTCATTTAATTAAATTTGGGCTGCAATTCAGGCTTGAAATGGAATTTGTCTAAAAAAAATAAAAAAAGGCTACACACCAGCTTTTTCAGGTTATGTAATGGTAGGTTTACATTTTCTGCTCCCGCAGTACAGTTGTACGATCAACAATCAAGTCAACAGTCAGCACCTTTCTAGCTTTTCTTTATAATGAGGCATAAATGTTCACGGAATGATTAGCTTAGCTTACACTGAACAATTTTATAATGATTCAAAGCACAAAATACATAACTTGCAGAGAAAGAAAAGGATCAACTGATAGGTGATAGAAAAGTAAAAAAAAAAATGTGATGGAAAGGTAAATAATGGATTATTCTTCTGATTACATTTTATTACTTGTTAGGTTCTGGACAAAACTGTTGTGAATTTAAGCACAACAATGACACTTTCACTATTTTTCATATCGGATTTATATGATTAATGGAATTTTAAAAACTTTTCAAACAGCAACATGATATTGAGCTGAAATCATGTTGGACATCTGTTTTGACCGTTTGATCTCAATAATAAATTGATGACATCTTTACTCTACTCCCTTTTTCAATTTTGCAAATTTCAAATCTGACGTGATGTCACATAAGCATGTCTGGCTCTTAGCAATGCCTATGGATTATGTTCAAACGTATACAATATTTAGTTGAGAAGCTGATAAGCAAATTTGTCAAGTTACATAAAGATAGATTTATTGTTGCAAAAGTTATGATACTTTGAAAATGTGTGCGTTTTTAATGTTGCTGAGTTTACAATATAGGGCTAAGGCAACGGTGACGGGGCCAACTGGTAACATTTGATCTACAGTGATGGGGCCAAGTTGGCCTATCTGGCAGAGAGGGTATACGGTGACGGGGCCACGATGCTAGCCAGTGTACATGTAAGGTGAAGGGCCAAGTTTCTATTATATCACAGTCTAAGTTGACACCCTGACAGGGCCAAGTCTGTGGTTATGGGTCGAAGTCCATGGTCACAATAGTAACCAAACTCCCAGATACAGCTTTAGAAAATAACGTGCAAGCACTTTAACAGCTGCTTGTAGATAGAAAGTATCTATCTATGTATCTATCTATGTATCTATCTATGTATCTATCTATCTATCTATCTATCTGTAAATATACTCCCTCCCTCCCCCTTTCTTTTTTCCTTCCTTTTTTCCTTCCTTTTTTCCTTCCTTTTTTCCTTCCGTTTTTCCTTCCTTTTTTCCTTCCCTTTTTCCTTCCTTCATTCCTTCCTTCATTCTTTCATTTCTTTGGTAACACTGGATCTGGCTACTGCTGTTGGTGGTGGTTTCACTGCAGCTGATCATTTGAAACTCCCGCCAAAAACGAACATTTTAGTTTCGAAAATAAAACTTTAATGTCACAGAAGTTTACCAAAAGTTGATGGAATCAAGATAAAACTAGACGTCAATATGATAGGGCATAAGAGAAGTGTTCGAAACACTCCTGGCCTAATGAACACGTACTTACGAAGGTTTACAAACTGCTGGCAGTGTGTGACATACTGCAGCACCCGCTTTACATGCCTTTCGAAACCACTGGACCGAACAACAATACCAGGGGTGCCGGAAGGAATCACGGGCGGCAGGAAGGAATCACGGGCGGCAGGGGCTGTCAGACAAAAAAGGGCAAATGATATTCATGCCAATTTCACATGACAAAATTTTAATAGAGTCAATAATGGTTTTGAATATACTTTGTGCCTTAAATTATTAAAAGGGGGCCTAATAATATTTTTTTTCTTAAAGATCTAAAGGGCACCTTTGCCCCCCGGGGCCCTGCCTCCCTTGGACAAGGGCAGGGGGGCAATCACCCCCCCCTGCCCCCCTCCAGTTGTGGCACCCCTGAAAAATAGTATTGTTTACATTGGACTTATAATGGTAATTACAAAAAACTACAGTTAGAAGTTAAATATGACTCTAATTTTGCTTGAAGCAACTTTTAGGTTAAAAGATATACATACAGCTTTTAAGGATAGATCTTTGGAATTGCAGCCTATAACTTTTTTAACCCCCATTATTTTAACCAAGTGGATCAGGTAATCACCTCAGCTGAGCCAAGTTATTGGGGACTGTCTCAAAAGAAAGTCAGAACCAATGTATTGCATAACTATAAATGATACCGTATTTTACTGAAGAGATGGCCCAGAATTATGTTAAGGGCTCTTTCTGCCAATGTTTTTATTGATTCCAGAACTGTGTTAGCTCTATCTTTTAAATTTCTTGCGATTTTTTCAAGTTCTTTCAATGATTAAAAAAAAATTATAAGTAAAACAAATCTGAATGAAAACATTCCTACCAGTATCAATTATCAAAATCATTAAGTGACAAGTAATCAAAAATAAAACATGTTATGATTGTAAATAATTTTGCTTCATGTAAAAGTGTAAAAAAATTGTCATCAAAAGGCAAATTTAGAAAGAGTGTCATGTTTTAAGTGATTTTCATGGAATTTATGAAACTGTAAACACCAATTCAAGATCAAGCTTCACTTGCAATTAACTTTTGGATTCAATAGTAATGTCATCACTTGGCCTACCTACCCCATTCATAATTCATACAGTCCATTCATACAACCAGTACATGTGAATATAATCATGTAAGACCTAATTTCATTGATATACTAATGCTTTCTCAAGTGCCTATGTCCTTAATCAAACAGAAGTGGTAAGCATTCATATGGTCATGCTTGAATGCACATGAGGTGACAGAAAGAGGGGGGGCAGAGCAAATTGAGGGGGTAGCAAAAACTGGTAGAACAAACTTGAAAGAATGGATATGAGGGAAAAATTTGCAGTTTTTGCATCCTAATGACAAAACTGGGGGGTGGATAAGAAATCTAAAGATGTTACACTTTAGGAAATGATGGGAAGTTAATGGTGTGCAAAGGAGAACATTGGAGGTGGCCTCAGGAGATAGCACCAGGGTCTATAAAATTTGGCAAGGTGTGTAAGAAATCTCGGACGAAATGTAGATACAGCAGCAAGCAGGAGCTGTGCTGCAGTATAATTATATTGAGACTGTATGCTAAGTCTCAAGGTGATAGGTGAAATAGTGGAACTTCCTATATGGTCAGAGGCTTGCCGAAAATTCCACATGTAATACACAAGCAAGCAGCTGTAAAAATCAGATTTTCTCCAAAAAAGCGTTTTCAAATGAGATGGGCAGGCCAGGGCATGCAGCTATTGCATAGAAGATCAACCAGCATGTCAAGATGCATGATTTAATGTTATAAAACCTGATGTGAAATTCATCTTCGGAATTTATTAAAAAATCGTATTTTCCCTAACAAACTTCTTGGTCGATGGAGCTGGGTATTTAAAATTATCAAGGGAATCCTGGACAGTAATGCACATAATTTTAAATGGTAATAATTTCTAAACCTTCAGATGTGCACAATGACCTTCTATGACCAATAAAAAAACACAGCTTCAAGAAATTTATAATTTGATTCTTGGTAAAAAGTAGAGGAGACCGGGGCTAGTTGAAGCACTGGGTTAGTTGAAACTTGGCCTAAAATCAACTTTATTTTAAGATTTTTGGTCAAACTGGTACTTTTAAATACTGATTTCATCAATTATTGGCACATGTGTACGTTATCACACCCTTATCGATCAAAATATTGAACATGCTAATTCTGCAGGCAAAACAATTTGTTTTCATTTAGGTGTTCAAGTAACTTGTTAGCTCAGTCTTCGGGTGGAGTCACTGCATAGTGATGATTTTATTCCAGGTGAACTAACCGTATTTCTAAATGAGCAAATATATGCCTAATCCACACCAGAAGATTTTTGTTGTGTGACTTGGATAAGAGAGAAAAATAAGACAATATATTGTGCTCCATGTGTGATGGGGGTTAGTTGAATCATGCACGGTGGAGTGGGCTGTATCAGATTTTTCTTGTTCAAATTTCATTGTAAGTCATCATTGTAAATTGGAGTAATTGCGATTAAGAAATACCACAGTACTTGTTTGCATTCCTGCAAGGGAAAGATGGAAAAACCACATTTTTTACCAAAAATCGACAAAATTACCATAAACAATTAATTTTCTTATGGGTATTTTACTGAAGTTGAGGATCTTTATTGGGATGGCATAAATGCAAAAAAATCCCTGTCATAAGAAGTTCTGTACAAAATTTCATGGTTCTTCAACTGACCCCAAGGACGGGGAGATGGGTTGTAGGTGATCCGACTCCTTTGGCTTTCTGAAAAGCGACTCAGATTCCTTTGTTCACCTGAATAATGACTCCGGCTCTGACTCCCGACTTTGCTTATCGACATTATTGCACACAGATGCTACTACATGGTTAACAGGGGAGAAAAATTTATTCCACAATATAATTAATAGGATTATGTATAGAATAGGATGGTGCAAGAAGCCCGGGTTAAGTGAGAGCCCCCGCCCCCCAGGGTTATATCTAAACTTACATTTTTGGTGCGTTTTCTTATTGATAGGATTGAAGCTAGAGGCTTTTTAGGTGACGTCACTCATTTTCAGCAAACCATAGCAGAAACAAAAAAATGTGTGTGGTTTTTGCAACTTTGATTAATTCTTTGAAAGGGGGTGTCAGAAATAACTATAGACATTTTTAAAAGTATAAGTGATAACTGCATTGCTTTACTTTGTGACCATCACATAAATATGATTTCGATAATGTTTTTTGCATTTTAGTTCAAAATATTGAGGACAAATTGAAATATGTGGGTTTGGGGCAAGAGGCCCCACATGGTATGGGGCATGAGGCCCCCCCTTCACTGGGGCCTCGAAGCTGCTTCAGGAACTATTTAATAATGTGTACTTTACCTTAAATTGAAAAAATTGGCCGAAATTGAAACAGGGCAAAATATATCAAAAAATAAATATATGAACATAAAAATTCAGAAATTCAGAAAAAGTGAATAGAATGCCTTAAAAATGATAGAAGAACCCGAAGAAATAAGTTTCAAGCTGAATGCAGTAATAAACTGGGGGGGGGATGCCTGAATACCGGCATAAAGCTTGATAAAAGCTGGAATTGCGAGATTGGTTCACTTTGCGAGAAGCTGACAAGAAGTTGACAACAAGCTGGACCTGGGTTCACCTTATGGAAGATGGAGCTGGGAGCTGGGTTACTTTAAAGACTGGAAGCTGGAAAGAAGCTGGCCAGAAAATGGAATGTTGAAACTGCTTCATAGCTTCAAGCACCGTAACTCCATGGAAATGAAATCTTTCAAATGACGTATTTTTTTCTATTATGGAAAGCCCTAGTGAAATACATAAATTATGAAAACTCTTGGTCTTAGTACCAATTTACAGAAATACTATGAACATACTGAAAATTTGTATTTAGGTGACATTTAGAAAAGATGTTGAGAAATTCTAGGGAAAATATAAATGTGCAATTTCAGGAGTCACAAATTAGAAATCTGACTGGATGTACCTGCTGGTATTTGATAATGTGCCACAACACCGCTGACACCTTTCCAAAGGCGATTAAACCCTTTTCCAAAGGCGATTAAATCCTTTAAAAAAAATTATAGTACTTTCTACAATCTACATTTTATTTCAATTGGATGGCATAATTCTAGCATCCTAAAATCTAAATAGAGCAATGAAATATTTTCTTAATTTTACAAAAGACACTTCGTTGAGTTTTAGGAACTATGGTTCCTGCATGTAAGTTTTCTTGATACATGAAAAGTATATTGTGTTGGTCTGGCCACAATGTCTACATGATTCTAGGTTAAATAGCCTCTTCATTTGCCTTTATTGTCTGATGCTGAGGCTCGCTGCCGTGCCGCCTATGTTTGGAATCTGTGGTTCACAGAAGGCCAATGTATACAATGTGGATGGCATAGATCTTAGAGGAATATGTGGAAAAATGGACAGATGGATCTACGAATATGCAGTAGTAAATCTATCTATCTATCTATCTATCTATCTATCTATCTATCTATCTATCTATCTATCTATCTATCTATCTATCTATCTATCTATCTATCCATCTATCTATCTATCTATCTATCTATCTATCTATCTATCACTTCCTATCTATATATACCTAATATCTCTTTCTATCTATCTGTCTTTCTTTCTATCTATCGATAACTTCCTATCTATATATATTTCTATCTATCTTTCAGATAAGGTTCTGTGCACAGGCATGAAAATCATTGCCATAAGCCAGAAAATACGCAGAACTCTCACACAGGATATTCAAACTTATTGACCTATTGAAAGGTCCTTTCATCCTGTTTTTAAAAAAAACATTTTTGGATTCTCTTGTTGTGAGGAATTTAACTATTTGGTGTTCTATTGTGTCTATATCAAAACATTGGAATTATATATTCTAAAGGTGACAGGTGTTGGTTAAGTCAGTGAAACTCCTTGCTGAGTCCACATAGTATCAACTTAATATTTTAAAAGTGACCTCTTACTTCTCAGCTTGGTGCAGGTCAATGCACTGCTCTATAGAGTGACCTTAATCAAACAGAGAGAGACATCTTATCTTCGCATAATTAGCCTTCAGATATTATCCTTCAATAATTACCCTGATGCCTTCTTGTGCAACAGGCTTTCTGATTGGTTAATGCCACATTGGAAGACACAAGTAGCACGGGTGGAGCGCACCTGGAGCGCTCCTGGAGGGCCTCTGGAGCACCTCTGGTGGACCTCTGGAGGAGCACTGGAGGGCTCCAGGTGCGCTTCAGTGTGAGAATCAGCGAGGGGGGAGCGCCACTGGAGAGCCTCCAGTAGCAATATTCCTACTAATATAACGTCATAGTTAGGCGTCTAGTTAACTCAGCAACCTGACACTGGCCAAACACTTGGAGATGCAGCAACACTGGGCACACAGCCCTGTGAACAATGAGGCTTTCTATTTGCAAGAGACTAGGCTCACTGGGCCTCCACCTTTACACACATGAACCTCTAGTCTTATGCAAATCCATCATCATTATTGTTTTTCTCAGAGGATTCCACCACAAAGCTAAACGTTGCATTCACAGTTAACTCCACTTTTTCTTGCCCCCTTTCAAAGTTTTTTCTCCTTCTGAGACAACCGATGTGTTCTTCAAAGCCACCGCCACTAAGACATGCTCAGATATTCTCAGATATTCCTGAAATGCATGCAACAAGGCACAGCAGACAGGATGTGTGGCTCCTTTTGAGAAGGAGATTTGACTTGTTCAGGAAAGAGGGTTAAGCTGGGTTAGCAATTCGTCTCTGTTTCACTATTAGCAATGCAGTGATCCTGTGTGGCAATGGGTCCCTTGGGGCTTGAATCCACTAACACTACCTGTATGATACGGATGACTCCAGGGTGGGGATGGGCCCCGATGGGGGGAAAGTGCTTTAAGATTGCTCTAATGCTATTACTGTCCGAGATTTAAAGGCAAGCCCCTTGGGCTAGCAAACTGACCAACAGTGTTCTTTTCAACTGAGGTGCACTGGAAACAGTTGGACCTTTGTTGTGGTCATACTATTATGGAAGTAATGCATAGGGGCAAGAGGGAAGTTGCTTGGAGTCCACGACCCCCAGACACCATTATAGCTAATTACAGTGGGACTCCTTCTTGCCATCAGCACACCCCTCCCCCTGCACCCTCCCCTTTCTTTGAGGTGCCACATCTCTTACCTGGGGTGACTTGTCTTACCCTGCAGGCCATCCTTGCTGTATTTACCTGAGTAGGAATGCTTGGTTGCCCCAGGACCCTGAGACCCTTCAACAGCAGCACGACTTATAAGAACAAGAACAGTTGAAGAACTCCCAAGAAGGAGGGGGGGGGGAAGAGAATTGAGAGAAGCAGCTTGACCGGTGCCAGGTTACCTGTGAGCAGAAGGGCGCCACTGTCAGTCAGTTGTCAAGAAGGCAGAGCACTCAACAAACTGAGTCAAACTCCCATGACAGGGCTACTGAACACCACTCTCTATTGAGTCTATTCACCAACGAATCCCCACTGAATACTGGCCAACACACTCCCAAGTCCCAACAACCAAGAAGGACAGGTGAACATCCAGGTCGAGATTAAGCTGCCTGAGAAAGAAAGTGCTCTGTCACAAGACATGACAGAAACAGACCATACCTGACTCACATGAACCCAAACAACAAAGGTAACCCACTTAACAATTGAGAACACGTGTGGGAAGTTTGAAGCACAAAGAATAGCAAGGCATTAGCCAGATAATAATATAAATCATATCATAATAGTAGATATTGATCTTAAACTATTTAAAGCTGGATAATAACTTCTGAATAGGTTGACATACCTTTTAAGTTCACTAAGCTGCTACTATAGACACTTCACTGTCAGATATCATGGAGAAGACACTCAGAAGACACAGAATGCCAGGCTGAGAGTAATTCAATTAAAATATGCATACACACTGTATTTCACACATCCTTCTGCATACTTAACAGCTAACACCATTCTGCTACACATACATATGTAAATGTGGTGGAGCCATCACGAACAAGCACTAGGGACTCAATGCATGCCACACAATATGTAAGTCATTTTTAAAGTTTTTTTTGTCTCAAACTTTTCTCTCAAGATTCTCCACACAACACAATCTCATCATTGTGATCCTGAGCATCTATGCACTCCAGTGTGACTCCACTATACTGAGTATACTCCTTCCAGAGATCCATCCGAGAATCCATTCCAAGACATCTCCTCCATAGCCCATCCTACTATTATGCAATGCCAGGACATGAGGGCCTGCAGGGGGGACGTGCTGGCTCATGGCATGTTCAACTTAGTATGAAGCAAATCAAGGCAGTCTATCACATGAGCAAACACCTTTTGTCAGCAATTTCCTTTTTCCTAGACCAACTATGCAAGCTTATAGATTCCAGTCGTATACCTAACTCTTTCTTTCATATCTTTGCTAGAACTTCGCTATATTCTCCAGCAGACAAAGTCCTGAAAATATACATAACTTAGCGAGATGTTGCAGTAATGTATGAGGATTCAATCGACTCCATATTTATTACAAAGCATAATCAACACAGAATGTTACTCAGTGTTGCATGTGTCCGCAGACAGGATTGGCTACATAATATTATTATATGAGTTGCTGGTGTTTTCTTGTCATTTTGTCATCAATACATTGTATCACAGAACTCTGTTTAGCTTTATAAGAGTTGGCTGGTTGGTTATTTCTCTCCCAGAGACCCAGACAGATGTTCCCTGGTCCTGCAAAAGCAGTAGATTGAAGACCTTGGGAACAGCTTAACTGGAGCTCCAGTAACCAGCTCTATTGGTGCTAAAGGGCTAAGTGGCGGAGGACACACACACAACACATTTGAAACTGCAATGATAGGAGCTGGCCAGGCTAAATGGGGGAGATGCACGCAGCCAGGCCATCAGACAATCTGCTCGGGTTATAGGCCGTTGATGGAGAAAGCATGCAGCCTCCCTATCCATCAACACATCTCTTTTCAATGGGCAGATTCACATCATTGCTACAGCCATCAAAAAAGTGAAAAAACAACATGTTGCAGGCTTGCAGAAGCAGAGCAAGGTTACAAAAAGTTACAAAATGGGGGCAAAAAAAAACCCTGTAAAGCTGTGGTAGAGATTGTGTAGCGGCTGCACGAAAATGCAGAAAATTGCACACAGAAATAACGGAGGTTTTTCTCATTTGCGTGTTATTTCTGCCCCAGTCTAACATGGCCCCAGAGCAGATACACTGGCAGTAGGTTGCCCACGAAGGCCCAGGGATGCCCAGGGAGGCATGCTGGCCATGTCAGGATTGCCAATGATGATAGCATCAACAGTTGAACGTGTGGGGTCAGCTATGTTGAGACAGCTCAATCTTCTGCTTTGCTTTACCAATATCACCCAGGAATGTGGGGAGAAAAAATGAACAGCAGGAAGAGAGCGAATCTAAGTCAGCAAAGAGATAGGAGAGCTGTGAGGGCATGCTGCTCCAATGCAACTAACTCCATGCTGCAACACCATGGGCCAATGCTGCTGGGCCTTTGCTATGGAACCCATGGGCCTTGGTGGGTGAGCTGGCCCCCTGTAGTGGGCTGATAACACATTTCATCTTTTGGCATGGCTCCTCTCTTTTCATTTGTGCACCTATCGCTGGCCATGGGATCACCACTCTAACACCCAATCCCCAACATAATCCCCAACATAATCCGCCACATAATCCACTTACAGTGGGTGTCCCGGGAGGCCTGGGGAGGGCTGGGGTGTGGGATGCTGAGCATATCTCACACAGACACATCGTCCACTGGCTATTAAAAGGTTGTAAGTGCCACTTACGACCTTTCTGCAGTATTAAAGGAATAGATAAAGAAAAATAAGCCGCATCTTTCTGTGAAATTTCCAGAAAAATATCATTTTTAGTTTTCGAGAAATTTAAAATTTTCTGTTACAACCTTTTTGCGTTTACATGATTGCATATTTTTAAAAGGTTGTAAGTACCATTAAAACAGATGTTGTTTTTTTTAAAAGGTTGTAACTCCAACTTACGACCTGTGGTGCTTCAACTGTGAGAAACAGAGAAGGTTGTAAGTAAGACTTACAACCTTCTTGCATTCTATTAATCCCTTTGATATGATTGTAAGTCACACTTACAACCTTTCATTTCCAGGATTTTGAAAATTACAATACAGTCATTAGTATGGAAAGATGGCAACTTCATGAAAACTGTTAAAAATCTGAGAATTTGTAGGCACAGAACTAAACTCTATTTCGTTTTTCCAGACAATTGGGTCATGTAGGAATTTTTTTATTTGAATCTAGCTAATTCAAACATAGGCTGTGTAGCAGCAAACCTTCAGCGACTCTATATTATAGAGCAATTTCATACATGTACATGGTGTAGGTCGCGGGCTGTGGGTTGGAAACCCAAAAATACATTGATCATTTGTATCAGATTTCATCCATGCACAATTTGTTCATGCAATACTGGTCAAGATTTGACCTAGAAGTAAAAATAATAATTTTTAATTTTTTAAAATCAATATTTGAAAAATAGTAGAATATCCATCAATAAGGCCGACACAAGGCACAACTACATCGTATGAGTGATATGGGTATCAATTTCATCCAAGCATATGCAATAGTGGCCAAGTTTTGGGCCGGACATGGAAAAAACAATTTTATACATATTATTTTCAATATTATAAAAAGTTTAGGATATCAATCCATCAGACCATCAAAAGGCACAAATAAACCATATAGGCTATTTTCTACCAAATTCCATCCATGTACACATAATGGGGGGCCGAGTGCTGGCCAGGAAACTATCTAGCGGCCCGCCCACCCGCTCAGCGGTATATAATACCTTCTTAGAACTAAAGTTCACTGAAGGTAAAAATCCCAGCGTTTGTAAATCATTTGTCTACATGCTGATATCATCTCATGAAACAAATCCCATCTGTCTTCTCTGCATGGATGACATTAACTGTACACTGTGCAGGTTTATCAAATGTTATTCAGATTATATTTTACCGTAGGTAATCCATGTTTTACATATTGAATGTTCGGAGTTTATGTTATGGGTTGGAATTTCGCCCAATTTGCTACTGGTAGATATAATATGATCTCACTGATGCAACAGTAATGTGGAATTCCACATTTCACGGTAAAAAATAAAATGCAATACATTTTGGATTGTAACCATAACATTTTGTATTTTTTTTCCAAATCAATTACATAATTCGTTCAACAATCAGATGATAGGCCATCGTTCGTAGTTCAATTCATAACTCTAAAGATTTGTTTGAAACAGACAAAAGCAATATTATCTGGTGTCCGTTCACACCCTTTGTGTAAAATTAGACAAAAGTTTAATTTCTTTGATCAAATTACACAATGTCACGCAGTCATAAAATTGATCAGTTATGAAAATTTTCTTGGTTGTTTAAAGTCGTGCCAGATTTACAAAAATCATTTGTGTGGACACTATCAAACATTCATGTGGTCAGTTTTAAACATGACCTTTTTCAGAATAATGTTTTGTTATTAGAATTAACTAAAAAGTTCAACAAAAATAAGCCTCCCTTTGGATAACTTGAATATCTCAAAGATTCCATGCATCGCTGATTTTTATGGCAGTTGGCTGAATTATAGAATATAATGGTGGTAGTTTTACATGCGATGTACAAATTGTGGCCCTCAATGTGCACATCATCCAGAGTTTTCACCAACTGCTAAGTGCTTGAAGCTAAAGGCAATCACTTTCAATTGTACAAAAACATACTGAAAACTAATACCGCACCTCCCATCTTCAGAACCTTCAGTCCAACGGTTCAAGTTTTACAGATTTTCCATCAATTAATCAAGGCCAAATTATGCAAAATTTCCCTTTACAAATTCCTCAATAGCCAACACTTTCTGTCCTGCACCACAAACACCCTCAGTTTTAAATGCAAGACCAAATTACAGCATCTGTGACTTTTGGTCTTTCTCCACATGTGGATTAAGATGCTGATAACTGGTTGGTGCCTGATTCTTACAGGGTTAGTTTCAACCATGTACAAGCATTAGTGACTGAGTCGTGGCCCACATATATTTCAATATTTCAAAAAGTATCAAATATCCAACAATTAGACCATCAAAAGGCACAACTGGACCATATGGGCTACATGTGTACTAAATTTTATCCATGTAAGTGCATTGTCGTGCAATTGGGGCCGAGTACTGGCCCAGAAATGTTCAATCAACTCGCAGCCCGCCTGCCTGCCCGCCCGCCCAGTGGACAGACATTTTACAATCATTGATTACAATACCTTCTTCAAACCTAATTCCCTTAAGGTAAAAAAAAGAGAGTACATTCAGTTTGCTTTTTTGGGTTGGAGTTAAGGTAATACAATTAACAATAAGCATTTAAGAAAGAATACTTCATATTGCTTCAGATTTGGAGTGGGATAATAATAACATAAATATGGAAATCTGAAATGCTAAAGGTTTTTATACCCCATTTTAAGACAATTCTCTGACAATTTGCTTCAAATAATAACTATTTCCGGGTTTTCTTTGCAATATTAATGAAATATTGACTTACAACCTTTTGATATTGAAGCACTTACGACCTTTTATCGGGCAGTCTCGAGACTTCAGACAAATTTGGCAAAGTTTAAAAGGGCGTAACTCAAAATTTTGCTTAAAATTGCCTGAAACTTAACCATATGATTAGTAATGGCATCCATAATGTTTTTGGATGGGGCAAGAGCAGAAAATATCGATTGAAATTGGCAAATAGGCCATTTGAAGTTTAACTTACATCCTTCTTGCACTGGATCTTCAGAATTCAGAAAGAATTAAAAGGTTGTAAGTCACTTTTTTGCTATTTATTCCAAATATATGAATTAAATCTGTAGTAAAACACTCCAAATGAACTACAATATTTGATTTGTCAACACATGATACCCTACTTTCAACATGCCTGCCCTTATGAACCCATCAGACACTCTTGATAGTTTTTTGCATTTTTCTCAAAATGTCATTTTTTGAGTTACAACCTTTTAATAGCCAGTGGACGACATAGAATGTCCTACCAGCGCCAGTTGAACTGTGTTGGTGTTATAACAGAGCACTTCAACTATCTCCTATATCATTGGGCCAATGAGTGGGGGACCTGATACAGCCCACCCTGCTCCCTGTGGCGACCGACTAATACACAGGAAACAACAGATCCAACCCTGTTGCAACAGGACACCCACAAGATGCGACCACTTGTGTCAAGCTGTCAGACAGGCTGAGGCTGTCGTCATAATATTTGGGCTTAGGGTATCACGCGGGTATGGGAGGCAGGCTGAAGGGGCAGATAGCAGGCAGAGGGTTACATCTCATTCCCTGGGCTGTTAGTGATTCCCCAGATACAGGCAGATAGGTTGTAGGGCCCAAGAGCCAGGTTGTGTATGGGGCCTGATTGATCAGCATAAACACTGAGCTACAGTGAGCTGTGAGAGAAACACTAGAGGCCAAACAAGAAGATGGCTCCCGACGGCAGGTAAACTTGCTCCAAGCAACTTGGGTTTAGGATGAGCATCTTTCGGCACCACTGCCACCCTACACCAGCCCCTCCTTCTTCCCTTACTACACTAATGAATTTTTAGCTGCTTATTTTCTCGACCCCTGCCTCCCCGTGCCTCCAGTGTTTATGTGATGCTATCCGTGGGCTGAGCCTTGGCTGAGTCGAGTAACCCACACCCCCAGAGTTCAGCCAGGGAGCCGGAGGGCACCTATGTCCCCTGTCTTCATTTCCATGACATTTCGCCTTGTTTTTAGATCCATGACAGCTATGTACACATCCTCAGCCCAATTCAGCAAACAAGTTACGAGCCCAGGCTTCTTACACCAACACAAGGCCCACAAAAAACACTCAGCCCTCCATTCCTCCGCGTGTTAAAAACACCGTCTCACTCCCCAGTTAAACCAACACTTAATGCTCTTTTTGCTGACCCCAATTTTTCCTCCAAACTACATATTTCGCACTGTTATTACATATGTCCTGGGCTACAAAAACCGATGTGTTTGGCTTTTAGCTGGGGCCAGAGGGGGCAGAAATGGGGCGAGGTGGTCTCTGTGGCGTATTAGGCGACTTGGGAAGTCTTGTGGGGCCCATGCCTAGTATTGCTTGCCACTAGAGGCTCACCTTGGCTCAGCTCACTAAGCCCAGGCTGCTCAGCTGCCCACCTTCACAAGAAACACCTCCACCTTGCTTCTCCAGCGGCTTTCAATTACCACCCGTTTGCCGGTGCATTTGCCCGAGGGGGCCAGACACCCCAGAGTTATTGTAAGCTCATTAGCTGTGTTGGGCTGGGAATTACAAAGTGGAGATGTTCAGTTTGCAGGGCTCCCTGCCAGTCCCTGGTGGATGTAGGCCAGGCTGAGATGAGGCAGGAGCCATGAGGTTCCAATAAGGGCCAGTTAGCAGGGCCACATGTCTTATGGCTCTACTGTCTTCTCATGCCATCACCCAGCAGCTAAAATAACACACTGCAAATTGCCACAGACATGTGCAACACGACAACCGCTAAATTAAGACCACTCCGCTCTCCTTTTATTTATTCCTGCAATTTTTTTCCCCAATTCTTTTTTAACTCCTGGGTTCAACTGGTCTGTGCACACTCATGCCACCCTGTAGTGTATTGTTGAATTTGTTGTATTATTACGTTGCCCGCTTTTAAGCTGAGACCCAATCTGAGCAATACATGAGCATTGCCCTGCAGTTGCCTTAATGGCCGCCCTTGCCTCTTGCATCCAATGCTTGGGCCAGTCACGCGAGAACTGCAGCAGTCTGGATTGGGGAATCACTTGGCTGCAAATCACACAGCACCTCTGTTTTGACTTGGTTTGACACGTATGTGGCAAAACACGAAGGCCTGGTGCTAGCCTGACTTCAAAGCAATCAATGGCCGTGCTGTCAGACAGGTCTTGCGTGTGAAAAAGATCTATGGGCTTGTCTGTCTGACAGTGTCTATCTGTCAGCCTGCCTCCAAAAAATCTCTAAAATCCTGCACAACCAATAATGCTTCATGCTAATGCCCTGTGTTGATGCAGCTTGCTCTGGTGGGCTCTAATGACAGGGCGCAATTCTTGAGGGTCTAATTCAAGCATCAAGGTCATTCCAAGGTCAGCAATTTGCCAAATGGAATTGATCCACTCATGAAACGCATTCCGAGTCATTTGCAGACCACTCGTAGAATGCACTCAGCACAGTTCTCACTCCAATTCCCTGCAAGAGTGTGTTATGACAACTCTTTTTTCACACTCGACTTTTTCCCCATAGCTGCAGTATTTAGTCTCAACTGCAGTGTTTTAACAGTAACAGGTGCAGGCCTGCACAAAAAGTGGTGGTGAAAAATCACAAAAATGTTGGGAGGCCACAAATGAGAGAATTACACATCAGAGGCTTAGCTGCACTCGATCATAATACACGAATGTGACTTGTGTTAAACTGGAGCCAAAATCATGGAGGAAAAAGTGAAGAGAAAAATCCAAAACACAACTGTAAAGAATTCGTGTACAGCTAGGATATCAAACACACATGAGTTTAAACAGGATCAATACAAATGTCATCTATCTGATAATCAAAGGAGCAACATCAAAGGAAATCCATGGGTGTTTTTATCAAGTATCACAGCCTTGATAGGCAGCAGTGGGTAAAAAGTTTCTTGTTATGTTTTATAGTGTTTTATAAGATGGCCCTGATAACCCTTTCAACGGGGTTGTAGCTCAGGCCTATCAGCATTTCACTTGGCGACTTTATCAGCTTGACACCTGCCCTCCGCTGTGCCCTGTTGGGGCCTGGTTGTAGCCTGCTTGTAGCATGCTGTTATTTGGCACTTGCTCCAAGTTGCCATTATCCAGCTCAGAGAAACATTGACTAGCAATAGCCCCCGTATCTACTATTATCCACACAATATCTTGGGCTGATAACTGAGCAAGGTGGCTAATGTTACTAGTGGGTATTTACAGCCTATCACCCCATGACTGACCCAGGGTGACTAACAAAACAACACCCTGCCTTTTCCCTACTCACTCTAAATGTTGACTATGTGCTGTAAATGCATCCTAAAATCACGTGTATGCATGACAGCTGTTTGATCAGACCACCAGGTAAATAATGCCAGTAAACTTTAAAGAACTCACATAATATACTGTTGTTGTGTGTATGGTTCAAAGGAGAACCAGGAAAATGTGAATATACACATGTGACAACCTCCATATGATTGCAGTGCTGATCTCAATACCAACACTGACAGCCAACCATACTCAAGATTACAATGTAAGACAGTTACTCACAAGTTGTAGATAGACATCCTTTCCTCTGCTAAGGTATCCATTTGATCTGAGTAGTGCTAGCAACGAGGTGACCTCTTCAGTGGTTCACTCTCTTCTGGCTCCAGCTCAAAAACATCTCACCCCAGCGCCCCTGGTGCTAACATGGCACACTAGACAATCCTCTTGGCCCCAGTTGGCCCACTGTGGCCCAGGAGCACTTCAACCATATTTGCAAACAACCACCCTGACAGTCAACCATGCCCAACAACCAACAATAACAGCCAGCAACCACGACCAATATCTGGCTCCCTAAAGTGACACTAATGGCCTATTTCCCATCATCAGGAAGTGGACGTACAATCATAGTAAACTAATGGAAATCTATCCTAAGACCATGGTAAATCTACAGGACTTATGCCAAAGCTGGCCATAATTCATTCTCTCATGCATTATGATAACTTGATCCCACATAGAAACACAAATCTTGGGAATATTAGAAAAGAATCCCCTGCATAAGCCAGGGCTTGACCACAGGCTTGCCTCTAATCCGGACCACAGGACATTGGCTGTCTAGGTTTGCCTCCCTGGGTCTGCCTCCTGGGTTCGGCTCCCAGGTCTGCCAAGGGTCATTTAGGACAAAGAGCATTTGGCCAGCAGCAGACACGACAGACAGGAGCAAGAGAGCTCTGGGGATCATATTAACATCTCATTTGGAGCAATTGTAACGTCTCCCTCATATTGCTGGCCTGACAGACTCTGTCTCTGGAAAGCACTCCCAAGAGTCTTGCCTTATTAGCAGACCTGTATGGGATGAATTTTTCATCACCAGCTTACAGGGAAATTGCATTACAAGGCTAGCAAGGATGGAATGTGTGGCTCTGCTGCAGCATCTTCTCTTGAGTTCTCTCAGTTGTTCCCTGCAACTCAGTGCTGAGCCTGTTATAGCTGCAGCAGCAGTCCTCATTGGGCAATGGGCAGAGCAGCCAGGGCCAGCAGACTAGATCCATTGCATGCCTTCTTGACATTATGGTCAGTTTCTATGAAGCACTAAAGTAGCAGGCCACAAAAAAGGGATGCAAGCCTTCAAGGAGTTGCTATTGCTCTGAATATTTCATTCTGCGCCATTATTTGCCGGGCCAAGCAATTTGCAGGCATGTCAGAGGCCAATGCTTATGATTAAATCATCACAAAGAGCTCTGTGGCAGATGCACCTTCCAACTTGGCTTATCCATCATCCTGTCTCCAATTGTGTGTTTTTCAAAACACGTTTCTTTGCAGCAACATGAGGCATTGGCTGCACAAATTGGCTACTGCAACTTTTCTCTGATATTTGCAAAAAGAATGTTGAAATTCACATTCTTCTTTCCAACAAAACAATGTAATAATACCAGGAATATGTGCTTTAAAACAGAAATATTTGTAACATGATTCGCCAGGGAGACAGTCAGTTGACTTATGTTACACTATATGGCCACTAGGTGCAGCTGTGGCGCTAGTGTATGGCTGCAGGAGGGCACATGACCTGCAGCTTCCTATGCTCCCAGTAGGGCCACTAGTTTGCTATCTGGTCCATCAGAGCCTCCCTTAGCGACCACTAAATATTATCTGCTCAGCTTTTGCCTGTGTCAGCAGCCCATAAGCTCCCAGCTTAGCCAGGGTTATTATTCATAAGGCCCTCATAGGCCACAGAGGGCTGCCAGGCTCAGGCTGACTGCTGCCATACAGTCCTGGAGGCAATGGTCTGTGGCAGTCTTCAGTAAATCATCAATGCAGTCCTTGAATGGATCACTTTGGAGCAGGCTATTAATCATTTAACCATGATCCAATCATATGATCCAATCAAGAAAGTGTATAAATAAAGGCTTATGGCTCTAACTGCCATGCAATTACCCGGCCAGTTGAGCCACAAGCCGAGCCACAAGCTGAGCCAGGAGCAAGCCGCTCCATGGAGAGTGCATATTCCTCTGGATGTAATAATTAAACCAGCCAGGCAGTGGCAGGCATGGGGTCATTGGCGGAGTCATTGTTCTCAGCCACAGCCGCCTTATTACATTTCTCTGATAAATTATGCATGGTTGTTTCCCTGGCTTTCAGCCTGCCCAGATCAGATTAAGGAGTGGCCGGCGCTTTTTATTCATCGCCCGAGGGTTTCAATGGCTGTGTTTAACTCGATCTGCTGTTTGATTTCCTGCTCGTCAAATCCATTTAATGATTATTGGCCCAGCAGTGGCCCAGCACAGGAGGCAAGCAGTCCCTCCACAAGAGCCATTGGCCCATGCCATGTGCTGCTTGCTGCAGAGGGTCAACAACATCCACCCCTCAACAGCATCCTTGCACAGCATCCACCAACAACAGCCATCAGCTCTAAGCATCTAATCATTGCCTGCCATTCAGCACCCAGTGGCGATGGCATAAAATATTGAGGGCAAATAAACTAAAAGGTCAACAATTGGCATGGCCAGCCATTCATTATTGACTAATGGGCAAGCTGACAATGCTGATTAGGTGTCTGCTGTTGGATCTATGCAGAGTGGGGGGCATGATTGTGCAAATCCTCTCAGGCCCTCTATCTCCCTCTTGCTTCCACAAACACTCACCGATCAATGTGTAACCCCATGAAATTTTCATAAGTCAACAACAGACCCTGAGCGCCCAGTGGGCTCTGAGTGAGCAGGGGCCAAAAGCAGCATTGGATGCCACGGATGTTGCATTGGATGCCCCTCTGTGGCTCCCAGGAGCAGTGCAATATTTAACAGGCTCTGAGGATCCATTCAGGTGGGGCTGGCTTGCTGCCTGCTCTGGCCTGCTCTGGCCTGCTTTAGCCTGCAATGCCTTTGTTCATGATCTGTGCAGCACTTGATGACGGCGCCTGTAACATGACACCTGCATCAGCAGCAGATCAATGATGCGGCCCATCAAGCCATCAGCCCATCACTCATCCCTGCATCTGATTCCTGCCTCTCTTGGTCCCCCCAGGACCAGCATCAGTTCCCTGTCCCTGCAGCAGCAGTCTCAGTCTCCTCTAAGTGCTTGGGCCAAGCCAAGCATCACTGCTTTAAGACGATATCCATTGGGGTCACCGCCAACCACTACACCGCTGCAAAGGCTGGCATTCGATGGCATTGGCTGTGTGGCCAACATGCAAACATCCAATTGTGGAAGGGGAAAAAAGGCTCATGTTAGAATTGACACACTATTTCCATGTTGTCGAATTGTCAAATGAGTTAAAATGACTGTTCAAGTGACTGACTAATGACCACAAGCAAACACAACCTGAACCACCCCCCCCCCTCTTGAGTGACTGACTATAAGTGACTGACTGTGAGTGACTAACCCATTATAAACCCAAGTGACTGACTGAGTCTCACTCCCTCTCACTCTATCCAATGCCATCCAATGCCATGCATGACCCCGGGCAACACACGAGAGGCAGACCGCAACACCATAATCATGCAAATGGGCCCATTAACGCCCGGCGCTCGTTAATTGCCTTAGATCACAGATAATTCAATAGCCCGCGTCCTGATTGCGCCGGCCCTCTGCTCCATGCTATCAATGTTATCGCAGCCAGCCTAGCATTAAATACATTAATCATTGCAAAATAATGTTTTCAGAGTCTGATGACGGAGCAGATAATCACAGCCTAGCACTCGAATGGCTTGCCACCATCACAAGGCATCAGAGAGCAACAACAGCAGCATGGCAATGGCTGACTATGGCTCTGTGATCTGATGGCACTTCTCATGCACTCTGGCAATTTGGCCTGACAGGTCACTGCCATGACACGTCACATGACACGTCACAGGACGCCCCACAAGTCACCATGACACAACGTCGCGTGTGTATGACGTTAGGATGACGTTGTAGATGACGTAAAAGTGGCGTTGGGGGGCAGGGAGAACACTCAACAGTCTCTGTCCAGTGTCCATAGGTTCCCCTGCATCATGGCTGCATGTGCTGCAGTTCTGACCTCTGACTATGGCCCCTCCACTTCCATGCAGTTCCCTGCAACCCAAGGGCAAGCCATGATCCCCATGTTGCTTCAGATTTATGGCGCTCTGACATGGCCCTTATTGCCCCATCCATGGCCCTTGCATGGCCCTTCTAACACTGGGGTAATACAGGAGGCCATACGAGCCCTGCTAATGTTCTTTTTAGCACAGCTCCAGCACATCTTGCTCTAATGAAATATTTACCCCAAGGGCCATCCTGACACATAAACTAATTTACTGACTGCATAACATAACATAGTCCCTGGGCTAAGACAGCACCAGCTCAGTATGACTTTTTAAACACCTCTCCATCTCTCAACACGACTCAGTCAATTATCTTGGCCTTTTTATCTCTTTTTCTACAATAAATACATTTCGAATTCTGCTTACTTTTTGCCAGTTTTTTTTGGGTAGATTTTACTCTTCGTCTGCTTTTTGTTTTGCAATTTTTGCAGAGATGCAATTTGCCAATGGATGGAAACAAGTGTTGAGCTGCTGTTGTTGCTGTTTCTTCTTGGAGAGAGAGAAAAAAGGTAGGAAGGCAGAGATGCCAGGCATGTTACAATCAGATGGTGGCCATCCCTTTAGCCACACAACTATGTGCAGCAGAGCACACAACTAGGACTGTCTGTCAGACTCTGTTAGTTACATGTTTGACATTCACTTTGACTTTGTGATAGCCCCAACAGATGTAGGCCTGCTCCAACCTGCTTCCGTCTGCTTACAAGAAGCTACACTGCAGAAGACAGGCTGGTGCAAACAGAAAACATATCTCTGATAGCCCAACTGAGAGGTTTACATCTACAACTGCTTTGCTTATATATCCATCAGGGCAGAAATTGCAAGAAGTCAGCTGAATGCACTCATAGTCTATCAGCCAGCACATCAGTCACTATATAAACTGCGCTAGTAGATCAGGTGCACCAAAAAACACATTGCTTACATATGTAGGCAAACGGGTTGATAGGTTAAGTGCGAGTATTTGGCAAGAAGTGATTAGCAGAGGAAATTGAACAGCAATACCATGTTGTAAGATACAGGAACAAGTCCAACATGCATGTTCACTCAATGGTGCACAGATTGTGTAATTCTAAAATAAGGAGTTAGAGTATGAAACCAAAAGGAGGCGCATTAAAAGATACACCATGCATCATTAAATTCCTTCCTAATTCTTAGAAGAGCTTCAAAATATATTGATAACATATAATCTCAAAAACTTCATCCATCTGTATGAGTCATTGGAGTCAGAAAAAGGTCAAGGACAAAAAGCTAACCAGAAGATGCCAGGATGATCTCACATGATTCCTATAGGATGCCCCTGAGATACCAGGATGATCCCTGGAGTTAGAAGAGCGACCCAGATCCCCCAGGGGTAACCCAGAGGCCCTAAGGTCTCCCTGGGGTCTTCACAGGTCTCCAGGGTGGGTCCAAGATGCCCCCTGATCCGGTTGACCCAGGTACCACCCTCAGCTACTGAACAATGCTCAGTCAACACAACTGTCATGAGCAGTGCTAAGTCTGACAAATCACTGGGGGACAAATATTGGCAGCATACAGAAGATGTCAGGGCAGGAAAACACAGCAGAGACATGTGCATCACGCTCCAATTCTAAGGCCCTTTTGCCTGTCTGTCTGGTCTTCTTTTAAAAGGAATTGGAAATGTTTGTTTACTCGAAATGAGGACAGTGGTCTCTATGAGATGAGCACTTACTGAAATGAGCAACTAACTTGTGATACATACTATGGATGGACGGATGATTGGGGCTTTACGTCCTGTATTTATGTGATACATACTATGCAAGTTAATGTAACCCCTCCCTTTGACACTTACTTGAAGTTACATATACCACAACATGCAGTAATGACACTCCACACCCTCATGAACGACCATTCTAGTCTCTAGTGACTCCCCATTTAAGGGATATAACACTAAGAGAGTGTACAGCTAATGGTCTATCACATGACATTCCTGAGTTTATCAGAGTCATGCACATAAATCAACAAATCAGCACTAAAATGTAGCAATTACAATAATATGTAGTTGTGTGTACCATCATGTGCAAAATTTGTTACAGGACTGAAATACACACTGCACACATGTGCAATCAATATGCACGAGCCTCATTGAGTTAGCATGTATCGGATTGTATCCTGTGAATGTGTGAAACACACTCTAAAAAAATCCAGACAAAATTGGTTTTTTAGATTCAAAATGGTTTTTCAAAAAACCATTTTGAATCTAAAAAAACAATTTTGTCCAGAATTTTTTTAGAGTGCACATCCTTAGATGTAATCTCCGATGTGATGGGATGTGTCCTTGACTTGAGCAATATTACACACACACCCTCTCGACAGTCATCTCCTGTAGCATCATGTCAGAAGTATTTGAGAGGGTGGCAGAAAAAAAGAGGTAGAATTGAGGCCATCTGTTGACAACTGGCATGGTGGCCATGTGAAGGACGTGTGTGGTCTTAACTCCCTCATCCTGTGCTCTGTGCACTGTGTAGTAAACCTCACTTAATGCATTCTTACTGCAATATGCCTTTGCTATCCAAGGATATCCATGGATATGCCAATTCAGCCAATCCAAATGTTGTATTGTTGTGCTCTGTGATTTCCCATTGAGACAATCACGTCCCCAGGATGTCCATTCAGTGCCATTCAATTGTGATGTTCTGTCAACGTTTTGGGAAACGTTGAGGCAACTGGAGGCAAACGTTATTTAAATATGACCATTCAGTTTCAGCATCACCATGCACAACCATGACATCACATAGAAACCACATAGACATCCCATAGACATCACAATGTCATAGACATCACAATGTCATAGACATCACAGTGACATGGGGAGGAACGGGGAGACATGACACAGCATGCACATCCCACCTTAGGCCATCCCATAGGAGCACCCTGGGCCAACAGCATTGCTGGCATCACGTTCAGTTAGCATTAATGACAGCACCAGGGCCAGCCATCTTTCCATACACATGTCATTTAGGCTGAAGCAGAATGAGGCAGACTGAAGGCCCCTGAACCCACAACTCACTCAGCACACACCAGAGTGCCTAACTGAACCCAACATCTGCCATCTACACCAATAAAGCTAATATCACAACCATCAACATTAAAAGCACCATTCATCAATTGTTGCACCGTTAGCCAAACAACCTGCATTTATGCAATTATCTTCATTCCAGCTAATTAGATGGTCGAGTAAATGAAATAATTGACCAGATGTGCTGACAACTAATGACTTCCACATCCCTGCTTATTATATGCGAAGGGCAATGTTGAGGGCCTCAGGCAATGCATGGGCAATACAAGAATAGTGCTCTTGACAGTCAGCCTCGGGCAATAAGGTTAAACTGCTCAAGGGTGAATGGGGTCCCTCTGGACACTGTGTGGACACTGGTCATTGGCTATTGTTGGGGTCAGTTTAATGAGACTAAAGGACTTGTTGGCACCTGGGGTGGTCGGTGACTGGTCAGACAATGCACCTGGGTCCACCTGGGCAATGGTCAATACATCGGTCAATACATTGGTCAGTACAGGTCAACGTGGCCATCAGTCTTGAGTTACCCTCCATGTCACATTCAGTCACTCAGACAGTCAGCACTAGAGCAACTCCTCCTTTCTATGCTAATCTCTCCTTTGGTGTTTGCCCGGGAGTTGTGCCCTTCAAGCACCACCTATCCATCAGACAACGAGCATCTAATGTCCACTCTCTGTCCACTCCTCGTTGGCTCCTCTGGCCACTAGTGGTCACTCTGCTTGGTCACTCTCTTTGGTCACTCTGCTTTGGTCACTCTCTCTGGTCACTCTCTTTGGTCACTCTCTTTGGTCACTCTGCTTGGTCACTCTCTTTGGTCACTCTGCTTGCCTCTGGCTCACCTTACCTCCATGGTCACAGAGCATGCTCCTCTGCCCATTCTAACTCCTCTTCTTCATTCTACTTCTCATTCTCACTCTGGGTGGTCATCATTGGTCAACACAGACAAGTGCTGAAACATCCACTTTGAAGCACTTGGCATTTCCTTACTTTCTTAACCCCCATTTGCCTTTCAGAAGTCAACAATTCAGAAATAACACAGAACAGACTGCTCTTCAACTTAGCTGTGACAGGGACAGTTGACCAATGTGACTACCAACCCAGCCTAGCCTGTGGCACAACAGTGGGCATCATTTACATTGCAGCCATGCCTCTCCAGTTCTCCCTGTGGTATATTTACCCATCCGAATGTCCACATGCAATGACCAGGCCAATATAAAGAGGACCAAGGGGACAGAGTGCAACTTGCCCTAATGCCCTCAATCCTCACCACCCAGGGCACCCTCCCCATCCCTTCACAGCCATTGCTAGTCCCTGCATATACAAAGGAGGAAGGGCCCACGCGTTCTGTTTATTAACGATTACACAAGTCCCAAGAACAAACTGTGGAGTGGGACGAATAATCTGGGGGACGTGGCCAGTTTGGGAATGGGGGATCAGGCCATTGGCACCTGCTTTGTCAGACTAAGCCCCTTCCATTATTGGCTTACGACTACTCTCGTCCTACTCTCGTCCACTGCCAACTGCTGAGCCTCTACAACGTGACGTCATCAAGTGTCTCTGACGCAATCACTTGCACTCCTCTTGACACTCTCACCAATAATATACATAGCACCCCCTGAGGTATAACACCCATCTCTTGCCCAACTCTTCATTGAGTTTATTTTCCCTTAATTCGGAGGATGCAACCCACTGCCTACTGCTCTGTGATTATGGAGCTAAACAAACATCCCAATTTAGTTTGGAGGGCTCAGCACCACATCATTTAAGCAGATTACAACACTGCCACCTGGAGGATAACAACAGGGTCATCAGCAGCTGAAAAGCTGAGATTTCCTGAAGGGGGCGGGGCATACAATGGCAGAGGTTGATGACACCATAGCAACTCTAACCTAGTGTTATGCTCTCTATTGACCGGTGTGTTCTTGGCCCAACCTAGCAATTGACGAGTTCAATGATGGGCTTTTATGGGCTTGTCAGAGAGGCCCAACTCCACGCCCCCTCAGCCTAGAAATAGCGAGACATCTAGTCTTTTCTCATGCACAAGATTTGAACGCAAGTTGGCCACGCGCTGTGTACAGAAATCACAAATACCTCTTCAAGTGTCTTGTCTTGCTTGCTATTATCTATCTGCTTGGCCATCTATCTCTCTCCATCTGTCCATGGGCCATAAGCCATCCCCTGCATTGGCCTGCCCCCTAACCTTGCAAAATCACTTGGCTGCCAAAATGTTTCTGCATGTTCCCCTGGGCCTAGTGCTGCACCCTGGCAACAAGTATGCACACTATCTGACAACTTCACAGCACCTGTCAAAACAAGCAAAACACAGCTGGCCCTATTACCCCAGCGCTACTCTATCACCTTGCCCATACCCCACTTACTAGCATTTCTGCTGGCTGATGACATTCTCCACATAACATATCAAAGGAAACCTATATCTTGCCCATTACTCTTATCACCTTCAAAATGACAAATGCTCCCAAGTATGCTGTCTATAAGGATCCTCCAATGAGTGGAGTAGATAGGCTCAATGTGTGAACTACTTTTATTATTCCTTTGCTGAAAATTTGCTCTTATGTTTTGTGTATAAAAACTTTTTTTGAGCTAAGAGTAATAGATCTTGGCGCTATGGACATAATGTGTCATTTTAATATCAAAAGCCACCAACTTGCAAATCATTGAAGGCTTGAACAGAGTAACTCCAGCATATTTCACAGCAGTACATTGTAATAGTTGTCTAAAATGTTTCACACCAGTCCAGTTCAAGAAGAAACGGTCAACCCAGGCCACCCCAGTCATTAGTAGCATCCAAGTGGAACATATTCCACTTATCCTCTGACCATTTGCAGTGACTCGACTGTAAATCTTCATACAGATTCTGACATTCGCTATAACACAGTCTATTCAATTCAATTGTAAAGATATTGAATAGAAGTCCTCAATCGCCCAATGACTGTCACAGTTTGAACAAGTGTGACACTTGGCCTGGCTCTGGTTTCTGTTAAAATGAAAATTGGAGAAGTATACAGCCTAATAGCCGAGATAAGCTGATATGTAAAGACATGAGCCTCAATGCATATCAAATGGTATCTAACATTTTCAGAATTTCTGACCAACAGTAGTCTCCTTGGGAGTCTTCTTCATTCATAGAGCATTTCCAATGGATATCCAATAAACGCAAACCCCACAAGTTCAGTTAATGGTGTGAGGATTTGGCAAGACCCAAACAGAAGAGTTCTCAATCCAGATTCAAGAATCTTTCCAAGAGAGACTCCAAGGGAGACTCCAGTCGTTGTAAAAAGAAGCACAATCTTGCTTAGACATCCTCTAATTAAGACTTCCCAGGAGAACATTAACATAAGCAAATTGAAATCCTGTTATAACTGGAAAATCCATCTCGAATTTAATCTAATCGCCATGTGAATTTGATAAGTGCATGAGGGATGGATTTGTGGGGCTGCTGCTATGCAGGGGATTGAGGAAGGATGGGGTTGTTGAAGGGGGACTAGAAGGTGCTGCCACCTAGCAGAAGAAGAGGGCAAGTCAAAAAGAGTCAACTCTTTGGAGCCTCACTCTTTACACCCTCTACTCTAGCCCTGCTCTTGCAAGCAGTAATGTTCACCAACAGCAGAAGCAGCATCAGCAGCAGCCTGGTTGTTGGCATGCCTGGGAGGCGTTTATGGAAAGGCAATAGATCATGGGGATAGATTTAGAAGCTGTCTTCTCCGGATCAATGCTAGACTAATCCATCAACACATTTGTGCTCTGCAGCTTCCTCCTGCACTTGGTGTTATTTCCAATCTCTGATATGTTGATATTGCAAACCATGTGAAGGTTACTCCTAATTGCAATGACGAATTACATCAATATGCTCCCAGCCACTAATTCTGCAATCATGCCAATCATAACACTGTTACTCCTCCATCTAGAGTATCTCCAGGTTATCCCCCTATCCTCTGCTATCTAGCCCTCTTATCTCTCAGCTATAACCATTACCAGAATGTTAGATAGTGTATCTTTACCTGTGCTAGGAGCCAGTTAGCACCTCATCAACACCTGAGCCAAGAGCAGCAGTCCATTCCCCCACAGGTCACCTCTGACAGTCAGCCCACAACCAATAACAATTACAGCTTAGCAATAGAGGCCCTGATCCCTGCCAGGCCTGCCTGCTCCCAGATAATTCCACGGGGGCTTTACTGCCCACTTTATATCCCTGTAAAGTCTCAGATTGGCCAGTAAATCAAGAGGTGCAGTTGGGTGAATGAAAGAAAAAGCCCACTCTTCCTGTTGGCCATAAACACAGCCATTATTAGAGCACTCCTCAATGGGCTGTGTTATGCTGGGCGATAAATGAGCATAAAATACCCCAGGTTACACTCCATGCCATTCTCAGGTTTGGCTCATAACTGATCAGCATCCTCCTGTGATGTGGGGCATTCGTGGGTCACCTGCTGGGTGCCATCAAATGGCCAATAATGCAGCTCTGGGATCACACTGAGGTCAACCTTATAACTGACCTGAAATAGTGAGTGGGAGGAAGATCCAGATTGTTTTAAGGGAGCATGTTGATGATACACAATAACCCTGCCTGAAGAATTGAGAAATACACACCACTATGGAAGCAACTGAATCGTATGGAGTCTATAGAGAAACACCCAGATGTATCCACTTTCCAGTAGCTCCAGCCAACTCAACCAGCATCCAGCCAGAGCAGCCAGCCAGCCCACAACAGTCCCTGGGCCCCTCTAATTGACAAATAACACAATTACTCCAAGCACAGGCCATATTATGGAAAACAGCTCCCATTGCTATGGTAATCACTCCCTGTTTGCCTGACCGGGTGATTTCCTGCAGCTAGGCCCACCATTCAGCTCTGGCGACCCCCGGGGCAAGCATTGACTGCCCCTTGCCACAGGTCCCCCCCCCCCATCCTCCCTTGGGCCCCCTGCTCCCAGATGGACAATTGAGCAATCTCCCTTCGCTCCTCTAAGCACATCTCATCACTACACCCTGCCCCAAAAAGACCACTATGCTAATACAAGAGCACAGCACATAAATGCATATGGCTTGGGTCACAACATTGGAGGAATACTGGGATACAGAGCCAGCTAAAGTAGATGCATACAAGCAATATTCCAATGACTGCCATTATCTCCTTTTTTATGATTCGTCATTACTGCCTAATGCCCCCAATGCTGGCTTTTGGCGAATCGTATGATCATACGATGCAATATTAACCACTGCAACCTCGTGGCCCATAGAGTATCAATCAACTGCATTATGTATCGTTTAAGCAGCCAGTTAATTGAGTCAATAAGCAGGCAGGCAATGCTATGGGCATAATAAGCAAGGTATCAATTGTAGCATCAGATCAGCGGAGATCAGAGTGCATCACTCAATGACACTAATGACATGATGATCTCTGCTAAGTCTGCTTCATGTGTGGACTGCAATCTATAAGCTGTGTAAAGTGTATATTGGTAGTGGGCCAATGGCATTACCAGAGGCATTGGAGTGGTATTAATGCCACGATAACAGCACATCAAAAGCCTCATCATCATCATCATCATCTGACATCACCAGCATCAGTTGCAGCAGCAGTAGTCAGTGGGCATCCATGTGCATCGGCTCAACAACCTCCTAATGCAGCAATATTGGATTGTTGTTGTTGGCAGTGGGGTTGGTTTTCAAGGCAGGCAGCTGCATGTCACTATCACCTATTCTGACAGCCACTAAAAATTCACTTGCACTGGCTGCTGCAAAAACTCCACAAAAGGCTAAATAAATCACTGTTTTTAAAAACAACACGCAACGGCCCATAAAACAAACAAAAACACGTGTGGCAACTTTTAGAAAGCCAGTGCTAGAAAAATATTTGACAGAGCCAACATTTCAAAATATTGAACAGTGAGAAGAAAACACAAAAGTCAAAATATTACCTTTCAAACAAGCCAATGTTCTCCAGTCATGGGACGGTTGGTACATTATCCAATTTGCAAAGTTATTACAGCCAGTGAACAGTTCCATTTTGAAGATTGAAATGTCAAAAGTGTAAACAAACCAAGTACAGCTGCCGATGACATGTGGTATGTATTTCAATTCACTTCTGACATGTAGAATGGCATGCTGTTAGCACCTCAATGGCAGACAACCAGGCCCAGTGATAGAACAACACCCCTCCCTGCCCCCACTGGATGGTGCTGCCACCTACACACAACATTGGCGCCCTCTGTGGCAGAAACGAGCACTCAGGGGCTGTCAGCAGTAAGATGGATGAATCGGCCGATCCTAATAGATCAATTATTTTAATAAATACATCACCTGCTCGGCTTAATTCCCATGAATAAAACACCAGCTAGGTGTCCACGGTCCATTTAGGGGTGAAATGGGGATCATGGCCTGGCTTTCATTTGATCAACCGCAGATTGCGAGCAGTGCAGCAAATGGCTGAGTTATACAAGTCATCCACAAGCAACAGATCCAACCAGACAGCTAACCACTAAAGCAACCATCCAGCCAACCAGTCAGTCAGCCAACAAGCCAGTCAGCCAGCTAGCAAGATTGGTGTGTAATCAATCTGTCTGTGCAATTGCTTTCTTTCTGTTTTCCCAGTCTGTAGGGGTCACTAAATGTGATTCTGATCGCCCACCATTGCTGTTATTCAGCAACTACCATCCTCAGTTTTCTGCAATTGGTCTTGAGTTCTGAACCTGAACAGGGAGACTGGCATAAGAGAAGGACCTTTGGCCTGCATTGATCCTTGTACACTGGCATCACTGACAGTGACACCAACAGCGGTTGTAGGGGGAATCTGTCCAGCCAGTATCCCACCAGTGTCCTGTGAGTGTCCTTTGGCTCTCATCTGGCTGTCCTGCGGCTGTCCTGAGTGTCCTGTGGCGCCCTATCACGTTCAGCCCTGTGGCTTCGTGGCAGATTTCTACAATCACATTAAGCACCGCGGAGGCCATCACAGGGGAGCGTGTCCAAAGCAGATAGGTGACAGGCAGCAATAATGGCCGCGGGCAGGAGTCAGCCAGGGAGTCAGCCAGGGAGCTAGCCAGGGAGGCAGTCAGCCAGGAGTGGGCTGCAGTCTTTCCACTGCATTACCTCCGCCTCCCATCTATCATCACCTGCAGCACCAACCTCCCCCCCCCTCTCCTCCTGTTTTTGCCGCTCTCCTAAATATCCTTTACCATCCTCTTCCAGTATACCTCCAGGCAAATGAAAGTGTTGGGGAAAAATAGGGGGGGGTTGATACATGACGAGCTCAAAGCTACTAAGCACTCAGCTAAACACCTCCGTTTTGCCATGGCACATACAATGCAATGCCCTCACAACAACACCCTGTTTGCCCTAATGACCAAATTGCAAAGGATCACACAGCCACACTCTCCCTGCAGGAACCAACCATTTCATTTGCATTTCTTCAGAGACGACCCTCTCAACAGCAAGCAGCGATGCCTTCATTTGTCAGTTGGCCGATTGATTGGTCTTTGGCTCCTGTGTCAGGCTGTCAGCTTGTGGAGGAAAAAAAGAAGGGGGAAGAAGGGGGGGGGGTGGTTTGGAAAACAGTGATTGTCGCCAAACAACAGCCCAACCCGCATTAATAAGCTTGCAAGGCAAATTGGCCGCAGATTGAGAAGTTATGAGAAAGGCGGATGAGACACCATTACCTGAAGCAATTGGCCTGGCCCCCTCCCTGCCTCCAATACAAACACCGCTCATTGATCGCCCTGCCTTTAATGCAAGCAATCGCAGGCTGCACAGGCCGTCGCCGCTGTCTTGTGTGTACACAAATAAATAGCCATTTCCTACCCAGTGATTTCCGGTTGGCCAGTAGCTCCTGCGTCAGACTATTGGACAGGCACAGCAGCCTGTGGAGGCAGAAAGAGAGGCAGAGAGGGAGGCAGGGAGGGGAGGGGAAGCTATGCAGTCGTCTATTTGGACAGTCAGTGCATATCCTATCGACACACGGCTCCATGGCAGCTCATTGGTGGCTCATTGCTGCCTCCAGAGCTGAATAAATGCTGCATAAATGACTGCTCCCCCTGGCTCCCCCTGCCTGCCACTGCATGGCCAAATGATCCTTTGTATGGCGAGAAATTTGCCAGGAAATGAAAGACAATGGCTGTTGCCTGGTGACCACGGTTGCTATGGAGATAAGACAATCATCAATAGCAGCCATTCAGGGGACGGAGGGGAGGGCAGGGTGAGGCAAAGAGCTAGAGTAAAGAGGTAAAGCCAAGAGCTAAAAGAAGAGCTAAAAGGAAGAGCTAAGGAAAGTATTCATCTCTTGTTCAGCTCTGCAGCTTTGGACGAATTCTTCTGATTAACTTCTTTCCTCAATATCAGCAGTCAGAGCTCAGTCTGTAATACTCAGTATGTCTGCTCACTCCACTCTCTATCTTAGACGTTCTCCTTTGACCATTGTCCATCCACATTAGGCAGAAACTGACCACAGAACTTGGCCACAGTCCCCATTGGCTATTCAGCTCAGTCTCTAAGCTGATATTTCTTGGTACAAGATGCAAATTGCCGGAGTGCTGTACGGCTACAAGCAGACATCTCCTCTCTCGGCCTCTCTAAACGAAGCAAGGAACCAAGGCCACACAAAGGCTTAAGAAATGACCAGGTTATCAACATCAACGACAAATCACCTCAAGCATCTTGTCAATTGCTTGGACTCGCGACCGCAACAAGTTGTTGCGGCAGTAAACTTAACAAATTGATAAGACACATCAGTTGAATTTGCGACAGGTGTTGATTGACTGGCCATTTCTTAAGCCTTTGGGAATCGTCATGAAAACTGAAAATTCGAAATATTGAGAAATGGATACTTGATAAAGGCCTGCAATCAGTACTAGATTATAAACTTCTTGATCAGGAATCAGCATTAATGGAGTCAATGACTGCTTGAAAAGTCCATACAGACTCAAATGACCTCTAGGACCTCCTATATCATTGAGCCCTCCATTATGCCCTGCAGTTTGCAGTGTAATTCGTGTTCAGCTGTACTACAGGCTTGCAACTGCTACATGATCAAAAGCCACACACCTCATAAAATGGCATCATCAGCGATTAGATGCTGGCAGGCCTTTGTCTCCGGTGGCAAATGTCTCATAATGGCGGCATTACGTGTGGCCCTTGTTTTATGGGGCCAATATAGCAGAACATTGTGGCCTCATATTGATCACCATGGTTCAAATTGCATATCACACAAGTTATAGACCAGAAATCAAATCAAAGCATGTTGTTCACAATCTCTACCAGAGGTATGCTAAGATATTAGGTTCGAGGAATTCCTTGATCACATTGACATGTTTTTGGTACTAATTCGAAGTTTTCTACATGTGAACGATTTCCTTAACTATATCACACTCCTATCTAGTAAGCATGTTTTTGCCAGCAATTTACATAATTGGATAAAGTTGTGGTATTTAACCCTTTCCAGACTGTGGAGAAAATTGCAAATTTGGGGTTTTTAACCCTTAAACCTAAATTTTCTCAATGAAGCCTTGTGAATTCACATAGATAACCATATATCAATATAAAGCTGGGATGGTGAGCTTTACAATGACATAATAGAGAAGACACCTGAGCACATATGAAAAGCACACCTGCCTTAATTACAGGTGAAATGATTAAAAAAGATCAAAGGCAGTTAAGCATGTTTCTTATAATGAAGCCTATAACATGAAAAATAAGCAAGACTTTTGATGCACTCCAGCACCAAAATATCACTAAATATGTTTGCAACAAATTAGTGATAATTCCATTTGGTTATAATGCTCAGGTATTTACAGGTAAGTCAATTATCATTACCTGTGGACCATTTGGCTAGCCGCCGAAAATCGGACTAGTTTCTAAGTCTGACAGCAATTCATTGCATAGACCATTATTTCACTTGTGGGTGCCAGATTTTGTCAATACTTAGTGATCTTATATATAGGGCAGGTTACTGCATCAATACATCCAGCCTGAATCGCATTACCCCTTTACCTGGCCTGATTACTGGGCCATGGGGTGTTATTTAGTGATAACTGGCAAAATATGCGCAAAATCAAACATTTCTTACAATACAAACCTCTGTGGGTCCAACAGAAGGGTATAAATATCGGGTTATGAACTAAAACCTTCTTAAAAACATTTCAAAGAAGCAAAGAATAAATAAAACATAGTATGATCAAAATCTGGCAACTACTAGTGAATTAATGGTCCATGCAATGAATTGCCGTAAGCCTGAGAAATTAGTGCGATTTTCGACCGCTGGTCAACTGGTCCTGAGGTAATTATAAATGATTTACCTGTACATACCTGAGCTTCATAACTAAGGGAAACCATTTCTAATTTATTCTAAACTTTTTTGGCATGTTCAAAACAAAGTTTTAGTGTAATAAACTGGTATTTATACTCTCCCATTGGGGTGTATTACCTGAAATGTTAGATTTTTGCAAATTTTGCTAAATATTGCCAATTAACGCACCTGTAATTGAGCCGGATAAATGGGTAAAGGGGTTCTGGTAGGATGTATAAATGCATTAACCATACCTATATGTGATATTAATACTCCCCTAGTGTAAATTTTGGCAGGGAATGTTTGATTGTGTGCCCTAAATGCTCAAAAACAAAGCCTAAGGTTGTTTTGCTCTGAGATGACATGTTCAGGGAATTCCCCGGGAATCCCCTTATCAGATCCCACTTGGATTTCCCGTTCTCACGGGATGAATTTTTGGGAAACAAAAATGGTGATGGGTTGAATGAAAAGCTTATTTCCTGAGGCACATTCTGTGTGAATTTCATGTTAATATTTCCATTCTAAGGTACTGTACAGGGGGCTAGAGATCGTGGCCCAAATTTGGGCCACGATCCTGGGCACAGTCTGGAAAGGGTTAATCACTTCATTCTAACATTGGACATGGACTATGTTATTGCATGATTGCTTTCGTATAATATTATAGTCCTGTCTATAAAATTAAATCTGGTAATCTCAGATTGCATTAGTTAGAGGAATGAGACTTCAAATGACATGTCTGTTCACTTGAGTTGCCCATTACCTTTTGCAATGCATAAATATATCCTTCTCGAATCCCGAGTCAGAAATCTCTGAGCCATTGGCTATCTAGTTTCAGGAGCTAATAGTGGGTGTATCGCAGGGCAAAAGAGGATCTATGGGAGGGCAATAGTGCATATATCGCCCGAGTATTGTAGTGGGTGTAGCTGATGGAGGCATACAAGTTCCAGAGAGATCCATCATTTGAGAATTCACTGCATGTCTCCCAGCCATATTTTGTCTGGCCAACTGTGACCTCTGCGCATGCCCAGCAGGAGCCAACTGCCATTCTCTTAAAGGACCGCAGCCACGCATCGCCTCGGCGGCCGAGCGCCTCCCTAAACCAAAACATGGTGAAATTTCTTCATTTACAGATTCCTCAAATAACTCTTACCTCCTAAGTTACAGGTAAATAAGATCTTATTCTAGATAAGACTCCACAAAATCCAGGCAAGTAAATTGCACATTACCTGAATATAATGTCTAGACAATAATACATTCTTGAATTATAAGTCTGTAACAATAAAGATGAGCTAAAACTAGTGAAAAGGTAACAATGCACTGAACTGACTGAAGCAAAGTGGAAACTCGCTGTAACAGCAGAAATAGGCCAATAAAGGAAGGAGAAGGAGCAGGGTGTAATCTAGCTTTAGCAGTGTGTGGAGGTGAGCAGGACTTGTAGAAGGCTAATGGCTAGCCCCAGGGCATCTCTGTAGCCTGCAAACAACTCTGCTCTTTCATTTTCCCTCATAATGAAAGGAGACACACAGAGAGACAGAAAGAGCAAGTGGTCAGTTCCGCATTTCTCCCCTAGGGGTCATGACTGTTCACTCCTCCCAAGAGCTCACAAGGCCAATCCTATATTTTTCTTGTAATTTTCTGTTTTCTACATTTGACCTAGAGCTATAAAAGCTTTAACAGAAATGCAACTATACAAGTGGGTCACTTAATTAACAATGCCCAAAATAGTTCCATTCTACAACTCAATAGATTATTCTAGACTTTCTTTTTTGGAGCGTTCGAATGTTAGCAGACGTTTTTCGAACGTTTTCTGACGCAACAACAAATCAATAGCAGTCCAGGCAATCACACAAGTCAACATATCACATGACACCTATGGCAATTAATTCAGTGTAATGTTAATGTCTACATTCTAATGTTAAATTGTTTGCAAAGAACCATACTGTATGACTGATCCCTGACAGGTACAGTGATTAACTTGTGAGTGAAAAAAGAGAGCTCCCAAATTACACACAGGCAAAAGAACTAATATTGACGCCATATGGAGAGAGAGCGCACTCATGTGACATATATCGGCCAATGAACAACATTCTTTCTACTTTTATCAGCCTGCTTTTTCGTGTAATATTAAGTCTTTTTTATTTTCCCTTTCATTTGGGCATTTTTTGCATTTATCGCCACCATGCTAAAAAGAGGGCAAATGCGAATGTCATTACACAACCAGTGCACTTTTTCTGATTCTTTTTGCCAAATTCGCCTGCCACTTTATTTGATAACACATCCTCTTCTATTAGGGCAAAAAAGAGGGGCAAAAACGCCTGGCTTTTGGCTTTCAAAGTCACCGCACATGTTCAAACAATCACTCCGCTTTTACCCTGCACAGATATATTTGTTCAGCCTTTCTTTGTGTTTTTTGGCCGTTGTAAGAATGTGCTAAAAAACAGCCAGCCTGGAATACAAGAACTTATTGCCAACCAGCCCCAAGCATGTTTTAGCACAATCCAATAGATGTCAGCACCAGTCAATGCATTTCCTCTCAGCCTGCCAAACTAGTTTATCTGGACTTTTTGCTGTGACAATAGTAAGACGAGGTTCTTAGCTGGTGGCACGTTCTTTTGCTTGGAATAACAGGGTTGGATGGTTGTGTGGTTGGTTGCAATGGTTTAATTGAGAGGTTCAACTGGAGGCATTTGGCTGCTCCTGATAATTCAGCGTCTAATTACCAGGCAGGAGGAGGGTAGGGGGCAGTCAGGGGGCACTGGGGGCAGATCATCTTGCATTTGGTGGTCAACTGAGGCCAGCACGGGCCGGACAACCACGAGGAATGGCAAATGAGCCAGTTTATTTCCCCAGTGAGCAGTCTGCTGAGGCTGTCTGCTCAAGCTGTCTGCTGTAGGTTGTCCACAGACTGCCTGCTAGACCAGTATAGCACTCCGCAAGTCTCCGTGGTTCCTCTGCAAACAGCTGCCCATTACTGCAATTGTCTCATAAAACACACCCCTGGCCCCCGACACCAGCCCGCTGTCCCAAGACGCATCAGCTCGCCCCAGGTGCCAATAAATTTATTTTGCCAAATTTGCTTGATTTGCGGGCTACAATGGATCCCTCATTCAGTATGCATGTATTGGATTGGAGCAGCAGTGAGACTTGCATGACGGTGGCCTGGTCTCATTAAACATTCACTATCTAGCCTTTGTCAGCTATTGTGTCCTATGTAATTGAACTACATGCCAGGCAGGAGCGAGCAGGCATTAACTGCATGACCCCCAGGCCCCCACTTTGACAACAGACAACATAATGGCCAATAAAACAGAATCATGACTAGACTCAGTAAACGCGTGTCAACTGGGAGGCAGCTAGGGGAGGAGGAAGAGAGGAGAGGAAGAGAGGAGAGGAGGATACTGCCCTCTCACTTCCTCCGCTCCATCAGCTTCAGCTACCAGTGCTGCATCCCAAACATCACCACCACACAGCTAGCTGCTGCTGCTGCTGCATCACCACAGAGCTACTCAGCTGCACCGCATTCACCACAGAGCTGCACCACCTCCCAGCATCACCAAGCAGCAACCAACAGCAGCAACTCCAGCAGCACCTTGGTCAGCCAACAAGGCGCAAATTGTCAGCAGGTTGTGAGATGATACAAATCGATACGCAAGGTGGCGTGAGTCAGCCCTCCACTGGCTGCATTCAAGGTTGGGCTGCCGCAGCGGCGACCTGGGGAGGCGGCCCTTTAAGAGCCTCATCACAACATGGAGCAAGAGAAGGAAAGCAAAGTTGATCGTGTTTCTAATACTAGTGGATGTGTGTTAACTGACCTGCCAGGACATGTTGTTAACAAAACACAGCTCAGTGTTGCTCAGGTTCAACACTTTCCTGGAGGGAGTCACTTGGGGTCAAGCGATCAGACCAAATCAAAACTGCTCCTTCCGTAGAAATGATAGAATCCATACTCTCCTAGCATTCTCCCAGCATTGCCCTAGCATTGGTCCTGCATTTAGGAAGCTGCTAGACAATCCCGAGTTAGTTTGATGGAATCTGCTATGAGCAGAAATTGCAGAAGTGTTGGGCTGAGATTGCTTTATGGCTTTTGACAGTTTCTAATTGCTACAAAACGTGAAATATGGGCGCGTGGCATATGATATAAATCGAAGCAGGAGGGTGGCAACCGACAGGAGATTAAGCCAGATCAAAGTCATCTAAACAGCCTCATTGATCCGCAGGCAGTAGGCACTAGTAGGCAGCTGATGCAGTGGCCCAGGCAAAACCTCTCTGGCTGGCTATGAGGCTTGCTATGAGCTTGGCCAGTCTGGCTAGTTGCTAAAGCTCGACATGGAGGGAGGTAGGCCTGGTAGGGAGGAGGAGGCAGGGAGGAAGGTTGTCATTAGAGGCTGTTTCCATATGACTAGGGGCCGGTTGGGCAGGAGGCCAAAAGGCCCCACAAGCAATGGCCGGGCCCCAATAACTGGGCGAAATGACTAGGCGAAATGACTGGGCTGGGTGGCTGCCTTGGGCAGAGCACTGCTTCATATATCATGGCTGCGTGTGTCAACATGATTATCAATTTGGCACAAAAGCTTGACAAGTAGCGCGGAAATGTCCCATCACACTCATCATGGCTGTCCTCTGTTAAATCTCATTTTAGCGTATCATGCGACCTGAAAAATCCATCTCTGTTGCCATGGCAACGCTGCCAGTCTAAGGTTACTCAATTAGATAAGAGAGAAAGGGGAGGGGGCCGAGGAGGTCTGAGGGGGTCGGGGCATCTAATCAGCCGGCAAATGCCCCCTTTACGGACCTTCTTTGATGTGGGGGCCTGCACTGGGCAGTCTGGGCACCTGAAGGGGAGGGAGTGGGCAGGGAGAGGGCATGGAGTGGGCAGTGGGGGGAAGGGGTAACACGCCTTATTGACTTGTGCAAAGGAACCACTGCAAAGGAACCTAGCAAAGGACCACTGCAAATGGTGCATCTCTGCAGACTGACCATAATCTCACTCCAGCACTACATGGAAAGGGTGACACACTCCCCAGTCCTGCAACCCTGTATGCCACCGCAGCAGGTTGCCAAGGTTCCCGACAGGGGAAAGGGGGTGAATTATTATGGTAATGTACTTGTTTGTGGGTGGTACTTTTAGCCCCAATGTGCCTTATGCCCCACCTCCACACCTCACAACAAAAACTTCCTCAAAGGACTTTCACAATCCATTGAAGCAGCACAACAGCACAATGCTTCTCCCTTTCTAACTCATTTTCCCCTAGAAGTTGTTTATAGAGGGCAAACGACATGTCAAGTGCTTTTTAACCATCTTTTTAACCATGTCTTCCACTCATTTCACACACAGCACACATTCGCTGGCATTCTCCGGCAGCCCACAGACATATAAACTTGCTTTTCAGCTACTTGAATATACTCAGCCTATAAGCCTGATGTATGGGTCTTTTTTCCTCCCCCCTTTTTCCCTCTAAGTAATGGCAACATCATGTCAGACTTTTTCACTTCAATATGCCACTCAAGTGGCGTTCTGGAGGCTTTTTCAATACTTTTTAAATACATTTATCCGACTTTTTCCTCCCTTTTTATTACTTTGGTTACAAGCTAACAAAGCAAGGGGTGTATAGGGCTGTAGCTTCAACTCAAGTGCTTGCTACTGTGGGCCTTTTCTCAATCCATTAATTCAAGTACGCTGTCTTTCATGTTCCCTGTGTAATATGTCTACTATAAGTGGCATATATACACAATGTCATTATACATATGATATTATTTATGATATGGCCATGGATAAACAATAAGTCTTACAAGATGGCAATTCTGGCACTCTTAGTTGCCCATCTTGTACTTATCAACACTGAGTGTTGAAAAGAGTTCAACAGAGCAAGAATTAGGGAGGAATTTAGCATCCGCATCACTAGCATCCACACCACAGCAGCAGCAGCAGAAAACTTGCATCTCTTGAAGAGCATCTCTGCTTAATATCCTATTCTGAAGCGTTTCCTTTTATCGTGTTTTTCAGCATTCTTCTTCCCTGGCTGTGGCTGCAGCAGAGTTGGCAAGCATATCTATTACTCCAAACTTGTGTAGTGTTTTTATGGCCACCCTCCACAACTCGTCCTGTGTACATAATATTCCTGAGGGAAATAAAACCGTCGCTAATTCTCCTCTCTCATAGAGCTCCTCGTAGAGCCTCTCAATATCAGTTTCATCAATTCACGCTCCGCCATCTTGTTTTTTCCTCCAAGATGGCCACCAAACATGCCCCAGAATCTTGTTTTGTACAAAATGGTAACCACACAGTTTCTCCTCAATCAAATCAAACGCACATCCCCACAAGCAATTTCTTGACCCTTTTTTCTAGTTTTTTGTCATTTTCCTTTTTTGAAAACCTTTAGATGTTTTAATGATTGAGAGAATCAATTACAAGCCTGTGGGCTTCGGCAGGCAGCTGAAGAGCAATCTGAACAACAAGCCCAAAACACAAGCCCAAAACACAAGCAATGTCAATTGCTAATTCTATTATAACGATTAGCCAAGCCACGCTCTGCAGCTGTGAGAATTAATCTCAAAACTTGCAGGGGCCTAACGAGAAGAAACAAGTGCATGATTGCACTTTACAAATTAATAAATGCATGCAAACTGAGCTGGATTTTTGCATCGATTGCAAAAATATCAGCAACATAATATCATCCAGCGAAAATAAAATCATTGACAATAAAAGTTGCCAAGAAAATTGAGCTACTAAAAACATTCTGGAAAACTGAAAAGTTGTCTGCACAATGTTGTTCAAAATTGGATTTGACAAATCGAAATTACCATTTGTAATCATATCACTAATCAACTTAATGCAGAAGGATCTACTTAAAATGTTATTATGCAAATTAGATTGGCTTACCTTTTCAGAATGATCCGATCTGCTGTTAATATCACCCTGTAATTAGATGAAAAAAGAATCTCTTAAAAAATCGTAAAAAAGCTAAATTGAATGACACCATTATAGCATTAATACAGCTTTGTAATAAAATCGATATTCCTATGAAAGCTTTCTGTTTTCATTGCATTTTTCCATCTAATTTTTCATCCAACAACAGAAACAGCTGGCGAGAGATAACACAAATAAAGAGAGAGAAAAAAAGAGATTCCATGGTTTATTTTACGACTGTCATGTTGACTTATTATAAACCTACTACACCATCAATATTGTCGTTTAGCAGGAATGAATAATAAAGGGCGTCATAAAATATTAGCTCTTGTGCAAAAACTGGAACAATATAAGCCTCACAAAAGAGCCTAAAAGAGGAAGAAGATAATTGTGTTATACATGGTAATTATGACCCCTTCAAGTGCCTGGTTAAGTCATGTGACCATATCATGTGACAAAGTCACGTGACCACTATACAATAGAAAACATTCTACTGCCATTCAACACTAATCGTTCTATAAATCATTCATGGATTAATGAGTATTATCTTTATCTTTTTATTTTTTTAACGAAAAAAAAAAAAAAAATAAAAACAATATAAAATCAAGCCTTTCATTGGCATTAGCATGCACTTGACAATAAATGAGATAATGAGCTGTTGACTTATTTGCCATAAAGCCTTCAACATCATCCAGGTGCAGATACAATGCCAAGAGCTATTAATCTCGAGCCCTGATATGATCTGTCGATTTTTCATTCCTGAAACATGAGTGACTTTTTTCTTACATTTTATGCTACTTAATCTTGTTCACATTCTTAGAGTCAATATACAAGTTTCAAGTGGTTGTTTATCAAGTGCTACAACCTAATACAAGCTGTTGTTATTCTTAGAAAACTCAGAGACAATTCACTGAATTCAGAGACAATTCCAGGACATTTCAGAGACTCTTTTGCAACAACCGAGACAAATGAAGGATTGATAAGCCCAGAGAAAAAGAAAGCAGAGAAATAAAGATGGATAAAGTTTCCTGTAAATTACCGAAGGAGAGCAAAAAGAAATTTATAAGGTGGATTTTCACGAGTTCTCCACAAACACTTGAAAAGTTTAGGGAGGTTTACTTGAGCTCTTGAATGTTCAAGGTGCGGGGCAGTGCAGGGGTAGGATTACAATTGCATCGCAATGAGGAGGACGTGTGGGGAATATAAAGACTACTGTACACACATTAAACATGTGAACGACTCGAATACCTAGTGTCCCTCTCAGGTGTGACCATGGTGTGGGGTTACTGCAGGGCTAAGGCCCCATATTGGGAGTTATAGGGCAAGGGTAGATCAAGACAGACAAGCTGAAATCTCAGTGAGAAGTCTGTCATAAGATGTCACGGTCCGTTTGACACGTCAGCTGTGACATGACCGTAAGACATGGGGTCAACTGGTGTCACAGCAGAGGCACAGAAACCAGGGACATGGAAATATATATAGCACCACCACAATATATCCACTGACACCAGCATAAGGTGATCTTGTGCTAGGTGTAGTGTGAGGATCAGTCACGTCATGGGATCTCATTATGAAAGCAGTCAGACTTGAACAGCAAGTGATATGTTGGTCTCTTCATATCCAGTCTGACATATCTAATATACACCATATCACAGGCACATATCAATTGGCATTGCTTACAGTGTAGTGTACACATACCAGTTCACACTTCAGATTGTCTTTGTTCTGTGTCAGATCAGAAATATGTCTGCACATCAGTCTAATGTATATGACCTATTGATATTACCTACTGTATCTGCTCCATTCTCCCCTGCATGTTTTAGCCATTCTACACCTCCAAGGGTAGATGTCAATGGCCTCACTGCCTGGGGTGTTTGGAACAGTTTCCCGGGGTGTTTCTGTCTGATACCCTTGGTGATTTGCCCCCAAGATAACCCCCCAAGGTAATCTGTCACCCCAGGATCTCACCACCCTGCTATCTCCAGGGATCTCCACCAGCTATTCAGCCCTTCCACAAACACCTATCACTAACACCTATATCTATTTACTAACAATGATCACATTGATCAGAGAGTCATAACTCTACAATTCTGATACTATGCATACATTTATAAGATTTCTTCAGTTTTGCTGGAATACCGAAACATTGAGAATCTCAGAAATGGTAGTCAAGTGGGAAGTCCACTACCGTTGAAAAATCGTAATGAATTTTCTCAAAAATTTAATATTTAGTTTCTGTGTTCCCACAGCCAGATACAACTTCACATGGGCGTGTTAATTGCCTATTTAACCTAGACTCCACTTGAGGGCTCTGGTAAAGACCTTGCATATAATTACGATTAGAAAGTGTTTAATGTCATAGCAACAAAGGTGGACACTATTCTATGCTGTGTAAATGTGGTGAGGAACTAATGTAAAGGCAGGGTATCAGAACGTCATTTGCAAGATCTACAAAGCTATCAGCTCCACACACTACATATCCTTCTTTCACAAAAATGCCACAAGCAATAGAGGCAGAAGTGGACAACCGGTCACTTCTTTCACATTCTTTGATCCCAACACAAAACACACTGTCAAAGTGCTTATCTATATCTATGTAAGAATCTATGAGAGAATCTCTATGAGAGGATCTATGCAGGTATCTGCAAGCACACAGCCACTCAAGTCTCTCTGGTCCACCTGTTGACAACAATAGAGCAAAGTGTATATTCAACAAAGTCCTCGGCCCTGTGAAGGTCAATAAATCAGCACCCTTGTAGAAAGCAATCTTCAGATCTAGATGATCTTGGGGACAGTGTATCAAGTACAGATCGAGGCGTCCCTGCCCACATTTGATCGCCTCTATCAGATCTCGATCAGGCCCTGACCTCCTATATATAACATCCACTGTGTGTATCTGATCTTCCCATCTGACTGCATGTTCTGCCCCAAGATATCAACAATGATATCGGCAGTAATACGACTCTACAGCTCCACTCTGAAGGATAATACCAGTCTTTAACTGAGCCATAAATCTCACTGAGGGGACAGCCGTTTGAAAGGACTACTTATGGCAAGTCAACAAATGGCTAGCATTGATTGAAGAGATTACACAGTGAAGTACTAGCATTAGGAAGTGGTTTGGCACCCACAACTGACTCTCTCCAAATCCACTTCACAACACTGTTGTAGGAATTACAGCCCATATATAATCCTGTTACATTTCACACTCGAGCTGCTTCATGTTTTACAATGTGAGAGCACTTGAGTCTCCACAGTGTTGCTTCTAAATTGTAACATTGTTAAAACTTTAGAGTCGCTTATGTGGGGGAAAAAGTGAAGGCAATTCAAGTTTGAAATTGTTGGGCACAACAAGTTACAAATTGTGCCGCACTACCAGCTCTAAGTGTGTGGTTACATAGCATGTGCATTACTGTGCATTTAAATGAGAGATAATTTGAGTCTTATTTGACACTTTTTGCACAATTGTGTGGCGATAACTCGACAATGAGCCCCACCAGTTTTGTAAACCAACATCCTAGATCCTTGGGTGAGAGGGCTATTAGGAGGGCAGGTGAGGCAACAATAGGGCAGGGGTGATCAGGGCATCAGAGGGGTGCTCAGGGTGCTAGTTACCACCCCCACAAAGTGGCCACAAAACTTCTACCCACAAGACATGCTGGCAACTATAACAAAGTATAGCTGTGTCCACCAACACAAGTGACAATGGCCAACTCCCAAGTCACTATGGGGTGTCACTACTGGGTATGTCACCAAAGGGTAAGTATAAAGCAAGTGGGTGACATTTCTTCTGATCTTCAGCATGCAACATGGGGTTATGCTCCCACTGACTTCCATATTTGGGGTCAGCCAGATTCCAACACAGATTTTGCTTATTGTCATCAATTCTTCCACATAAGTGTAATCCTACATTATACCTGCATATAGTTACACTCATGCCAGAATGACCCCTCGGAGCAGCTGATTGCTTTCCTGTCGCCTGACTCTTTCCAGAGGTCTATGGGGTCACTCAAAAGCTCTTATTTAACAAGACTGCACCTCCCTAGCTTCAAGTTGCAGGGAATTCAAAGGCTGTAAAGCAAGGGTATGTCAAAGCTGCATTCACACAGATACTTGTCCAAGTGGTGTATTGACTTCTGCCACAGCCTGGTATTCTGTGAAGCCCCCAAGTAGTTAACTGCAGCTCAGTTATAATCAAACCACTTAGGGCCCTCTGGCCAAGTGGGCAGGTGCATTCAAGGCCCTTCAATGGCTGATTCCTCCTTTTATTACAATAACCACTGGGAGCCCTCACCTTGCTCACTGTATAATTAAAGCAAGTAACAGGGCACTGGGCTATTCAGGGCAATTCAGTGCACGGATCACCTGCTCAATATGCTCCTTTTGGACTATAAGGAAGCTTCAGACCAAGTTCACAGGGCAAACACTTTGTCAAATACCTTGCCAGTATCCAGTGTTGCACTTGTGCAAATGATTAGGGCTGGACTGCAATTGAGTCCAGGTGCACTGGAGTGACTAGAGACACTCCAATCACTCTGTGCTCCATTCAATGAACCACTAGAGGAGATTCAACAGTTTGCTGACAAAAGCTAGCACCTCGGTGCCAACAGCAGGGGGCAAGAGTCCCCACCTTTAGTCAAAACACCAAATTCGAACTCCTGTAGAGTCCCGAAGAAGGTTGTGTGGGTCCTCAACTTTGGGTTACCACTGAGAGGCAAGGGGTCCTGTAGTACCACCTGCACTAAACAGCTTTCATTGGAGTTTTCATTGACTGCTTTCATTGGCTGCTCTTAGCTGTGGGACCTCTCAAGGGCGATAATTGGTTGTCTGTCATGTCAAACATGGCTGACAGTGCCTGTCATACACAATAGGTACACAACCTGACACAAGCCTTGACAATCTGTACATGACAGCCATGTTCAATACAGACACATGCCACATGAAAGAAAGGAAAAGTAAATGAAAACACCAACGAAAATGTCTATAGTCTCATACTGAAAGGATAATGTGCTGACACAAACAAGATACAGACTAATGTACTGCCACTAACAAGATTACAAATAAGTATGGTAATGTGTGTAATGTTCTGCTTTCAGAAATTCAGACTGTAGAGGAAAGATCAAAAGCTTCAAACAACAAGATGCTGATTCTATACTTTACTTCTTTTCCCAGTAATGGTGTTGGGAAGAGATTCAAAAGAAGCAGAGGTTCACAAAAGAAGCAGAGGTTCACAAAGAGATTCTCAGATTCTCTGGTTGTTGAGGTTTGTGTCTATTTCTTGGTCTGTGTCTTCTGTCTTGCTGTTGTGACAATGCAGTCATTGTATCTGTTAATCTACTGTCATCCGCAGTGTCACAATGGGGTGTCACAAAGCAGAGTAAAATGACACATCCAGATCAATGCAGAATGGGGAGGGACAAGGCTTGGGGGGGGGGGGGTAAGATTCGAGAGACCTAGCAGATGAGAAGAAAGAGCACGCTCTAAGATAGAAAGTGGAGAGAGAGAGAGGAGGTGAGAGGAAAAGGAGCTATATGTGAGTGGCTAGCTAAACTTAGGCCAGTAGAGTCACTACTAGAGTGACTATGGATTCACTCACAGAGACCTACTATAGGCTACGAGTGGAGTGCAGGGTCACAGGGCTGGCAGCACATTTTTAGAGGGCCCTCCTAGCTCCTCCAGTCTGCCAGTAGCAGAGGTCCTTCAAGGGTGGAGAAGCTTCATCAAGGCGCACACATCTTGAGCAGGGCCCTTGAGCCACAAGTGCAGCGTTCAGAACACAGCCTTCAGCCCCCAGCCCTTCAATATTAGCCCTTCAATTGGTGGCTGGGTCTGTGTCTTGTGGAGGGGCCTACTCCAGCCATGATCGCTGCACAAGGGGTCTCCTTTCCACTTTCAACCACCACCCCCCCTCCCCCCCAAAAGACCCCTTCCAAGGCTCTAAATGTAAAATGTATGTAGGATTCTCTTCTCAGTCCTAGATCCTGCTTACATGATTCAACCTACCATGCAGATGAGATGGAGATGACATCATTGCTCCATGCTCTACTCACCACCCCTTTCACACCAGCACCTGCAACATCACAACCCATCACAATCAGAAGCATCGCAATCAGAAGCATCAGAAGGCCCAGCATCCTTGAAGCAGCCTCTCCAAGATGCTCAGGTTGTTGAGCCTCACACACAATCCACTTGAACAGCCAGCAATCTGGGCCATGTGTTCATGTGTCTCTGGATGTGTTGTAAAACAATGCACATTTTGATGTCCTTTTCCTGCCCTGATTGATGAGGACACAAGAACCGAGAAAAATGTTAATCCCTCCTAATTTGAGCAAACGGCTTAAATTAAAAAGACAAGGCTTAAATTGAAAAGAAACTGCTCGAATAAAAAATAAACGCCTCAAAACCTATCCTCATCGCCGTCATCGGATTCTTCGGTTCACGACATCTTCAATTTGAGACATTTTCATCTCATTTTAAAATCCAAACTAATCATAACTCATAAAACAGCGAACAAAACATGTATACTAATATGTGTAATGTGTAATACCATATTCTGTTCACGGTGTAACACTGGCCGATGTCATTTGGGTAATAAAGCAGTTACAATGTAACAAATTCAGACATTATTGTTCATGAGGTGTAGTATTACCAGCATTAGTCTACATGATGATTGCATGATTACCAGATATATGCTGTACAACTCCCATACCACACTTATCATTGCAAGGTTTTATTTCATGTATTATCATATAATACACTTATTTGAAGTAAATTATCCCAAATGATGTCAACTTATACTGCAACATGATGTGTATCAGTGTATAATGCACTAATGTAGCCTATCATTTGTTATTTACGAAATTTGAAGATTACTTATGAAAGTGAGAGAGGAAGATTTCATCAAATTATCATGATTTTTTAAAATATACAATGTCCTGCTAATAATGTAAACAATTTATACCAAATTCAAAACCTAATACAATATTTCAGCAGCCACTAAATAACAGCTATTTCTCATTCACACTGACAATTTGTGTACTCATTTTACAGTTGTGCTTGAAAGTTTCTGAACCCCTGGCACTTCTTACCTTATTTGTCCACATCTCTCGAACAAATGCAGGAACAGCTATTAAATTGGGTTAATAATACAGCTGAACACCATATTTTTTATGTAAACATATATTCATAACAAATAATGACATTTAAATATGATTTTACAATGAAAGTCTCCAAAGCTGCATGTTCAAAAGTTTCTGAACCCTTCTGAAATGCGTACAATCAACAATTTGTATGGCTCCCTTTTTTCAAAATAAATGCTTCAAAACACTTCTTATGGCTATGGACTACCAATTGGCAGATTTTCTGTGGGATTTTTGACCATTCTTCAAGAGAGAATTTTCTTAACCCTCGTAAGCTTGGGGGTCGTCTGACATGGACTGCTTTGTCAAATTTGAACAAGGCATATCTAGTTGTCTGTGATCGGGAACTGGTCCAGGCAATGCCAGAGCCATGAATTTGACTTGTTTCAATGAATTTTTTGTGGATTTGCTTGTATAATTTTGGTAATGTTCTGTTGGGAAACCCATTTGCGGCCAATTTTCATGCTTGAAAGTGAAAGCTTTACTTTTTCTAAGTGCATATCTTGATATTTCTCAGAATTTGTTATGCTATTAACAACAGTTCTTTCTCCTGTACCATTTATAGCAAAAGAACCCCATACCATGATGGAGCCAACATTATCTTTTATAGTTGGGAGGGTGTTACGTTCCTTGAATGTAGCACCTTCAGGACGCCAGATTTGGAAAAATTGATTGAGACCAAAAGGTTTGATTTTCAATTAGTCTGTCCACAGGACATCGTTTCAATGATCATACAATCCATCGAGATCATTTTTAGTGAAGAACAGTCAGGTTTCTTTGTGCTTTTGGCCACAATCAAAACAGATATGTCGGCCATCCGGAAGGTCCTGCTTTCAAGGAACATAACACCCACCCAACTATGAAAGATAATGGTGGCCTCATTATGGTATGGACTTGTTTTGCTATAAATTGAACAGGAAAATGAACTGTTGTTGATATCATAAGAAATTCTGTGAAATATCAAGATATGTGCTTAGAAAATGTCAAGCTTTTACTTGTAAGCCTGAAACTTGGCCACGAGTGGGTCTTCCAGCAGAACAATTAACCAAAGTGCACAAGCAAATCCACTAAAAATGTAATAAAATCACTCAAATTTAGGGTTCTGGAATGGCCTGGACAGTTTCCCAATCAAAACCGATTAGATATGCCTGGATCAGATATGAAAAAGTAGTTGTCGTCAGACGACCCCCAAGCTTACGAAGGTTAAGAAAATGCTCTCTTGAAAAATGGTCAAAAATCCCACATAAAATCTGCCAATTGGTAGTCCATAGCCATAAGAAGTGTTTGGAAACATTTATTTTGGAAAAAGGGGGCCATACAAATTGTTGATTGTATACGTTTCAGAAGGGTTCAGAAACTTTTGAACATGCAGTTTTGGAGACTTTCGTCATAAAATCATATTTAAATGTCATTATTTGCTATGAATATATGTTTACATAAAAAAGATGGTGTTCAGTTGTATTATTAACCCAATTTAAAAGCTGTTCCTGCATTTGTTTGAGAGATGTGGACAAATAAGGGAAGAAGTGCCAGGGGTTCAGAAACTTTCAAGCACAACTGTACTTCAACATTTTGTATTAGGAGTAACATGTTGAAGAGTGTTCTTTCTGTGCCCTCAAATTTGAGATCTGCCCTCTTTAAAAGCCTGGGGCTCTTTTTCTCAACTTCCCTCTTTCTTTCTCCTCTTTTTTCTACTCGTTTTTCCCCTATTTCCTTGCCCCTTTCAAGATTGTGATGGTTATCCTTCACACAATCCACTTAGTTTTTCTCCATTCAACAACTTGTAAACCTATTTGCCAAAAAAAGAGAGATTTAAAACAGAGGGCTTTGTTAAATTGTGAGCAGCTCATGCTTGCATTCTTCAAATCGTTAGAGTGCTCGATTTAATGGAGTTGCTGCAAAACTATTAGAAAAACAATTGCCTTTAAAAGCAGGATAAGGCCTGAAAAAAAGAAAGCTAGAACAACAACTCTAGATTGCACCATATTAAAAGGTTAGCCAAAAGCAAAAAAGAACACACAAAATGGGGAACAAAATCGATGGAGACATAAATAAAATATATACACAACAGTTAGGTGCAAAATTGTATCAACAGGGTATTAACATGAGTTAATACAAAATCATTATCTAAAATATGCCACTGTAACTCAATATAATACATTGAAACAGCCAACTCAGCCTAAGTTTAATCCTGTGATCATATACTATCTAGGCACTTATCCATTCATAATCAAGGGTATCCATTTCAAATACCATGACACCAGACATGTACTAAATGTACATGTACAGCAGATGTACTATATGTAATACAATATATTCATGGAAGTCGGATGGATTCTCACTAAATATCCAATATGTGCTCTGCAGATCTAAACCATACTGCGTCATATCTTGGTCATATCCACAGCATGGGCTGTTCAGCTGTGGCCTATTTGACTGGTAGCCCGTTTGACTGAACAAGTGTTCCATACCTGAAATTACCAGCCCTCTGTACACTGCTCTGTGCAAAGGGGTGTAAAGAGCCCAGCAATTTATCAACAATTCACCCCCTGACCCTTACCCTTCATTCTACCTTCATGTTCACCTGCCATATCATTGCAGCATTGTCAACTTGAAAAAACATCCCCTCTGATTTTACCCCCTTTTTGCATACTTATTTTCATCCATATGTTGCCACTCTTATTCATATTTTACAGATCGTTACACAAAAATTTCAATTACATGACAATTTCTTGTTACGATTAGTGCCAAAAATACTCAACTTCGGAATGCATCCTACGTGAAAAACCACCTAATAAACCTACTTATTTTGATTTGTTGTAAACTCCAAAGCGTGGATCATGATGGCAGTATTTCTTCTTTAAGAACTAGTTTTTCCCAATAATTCATTTAACTTTCCACACAAATGTTTTATTATTATATATTAACATATTTGGCAACAATTCACAGGTAGACTATTTTATTACCAGTAATCCTGCATAAATAACAGGTAACTCATTTCAGAATTAAACCTTTCGGCAAAAAAAAAAATACAACAAAATGTGAAAAAATATACATTGAATGGTTATTACTTGTATAAATAACAGATCAATGGTAATTCACATCAAGGTTAAGTATGAACATATGGTATCATGCAGTAAAAACAGACACTAACTCAAAGGATTCTATTAAAATGGATAAAATCTGCATACAATTACAGGCCACATAAAAACCTGCAGACTACACAGGAGCAGAGGGAGATTACCTGCTATAAATTAGTTTTTTCAACTTTTTTGTAGGCTGATCCTGGACCAGCTGGTGTGTATATAACTATTAGCGTTTGTCAGTTGATTCAGTTCATGGCAAATCCATGTTAGTTTATGAGAGGAACACATGTACATAGCTGTGGTATCATGTAGAGAAGAGACATACATTGTGTCAACATTGCTCTGTTGAATGAATATTCATTTGTGGGGACTAATGTCCTGAGAGTGGACTAATGTCTATGTACAGAGAGTGAAGTGTCAAATAGATCAGTGTAACATCAACCTTGGCTACACATCCTTTTCATACAGAATGCAATGATTATGCAATGGAAAATGCAATGATGAGCTATTTCCATACAACTATTCAGGGATATGTGGTGTCATGGCAATCCAAAATTGCACACACACATGCACTATCAAGCAAAGTGAAAGTAGGAAACTGCTATTACATGCTGAACACGCAGATATTAGCAAATGCCTACATCATATCCCATCGTAAAAATTGATTTAAAAAACTAAATTGCCAATAACTTGACGATTTCATGATCATGCCAAAATAGAGGCCATCATTTAGAGGCTATCATTTCGAATCTATCATTTAGAGGCTATTATTTACCTAGGATATATTTTGCTGCAACAGTTTTTTGATTGGTGATATCATGTAGTTTGGTAATATTGTTCAATATTTAGAAAGTTCTTCTGACAACTTTTCATTTCAAAATAAATAGAATCTATTAGATTTGTTTGTTACACCGAAATCTATGGCTGTAGCCTGTAGGCTGGTTCTATAGACTAACACATCCTTGGAGTCCCTGCCTATATATAAATACAAGGCAAAGGGGATTGAAAATGTACATATATTACATTTCAATCACATTTCTCCTAGTTTTTTTCACATATAAATAGATGAACATGCCACTCTGGCCCAATAGCTTGTGTTACCAGAATGTGTTAACTGTTAACACCTCCTTGAAGCCCAACTCATCTGTTTGCACTTCAGACACATGAAAGAGAAATGAAAGAGAACTGAAAGAGAACTGAAAGAGAACTGGAGCCTCTGTCGTGTCAATATGAGTGTATATGTGTGCTCTGATGTTAAATAAATATTTCAACTTTCATATACACACACATACACACATATTATACACTGAAGAACAGCCTTGTAACACGAAGCTTGGGAATTTACAAGTTATCCAAGCAATGAACAGCCACATGGACATAATACTACATATATACACACATATATACAGATATGAAACAGCACTCACCAGATAGCCTTTGCCTGCACCAGAAAGTGTGTTTGTCTGAAAAAAGAAGAAAAACAACATTTCTTAGAGATAATATAATAAGATCTTTAGAGAAAACATATCTTCCCAGTGTCTCATATTTCCCCAGCAGTTTTTACCTGCTCTTTGCATTTCCATACACCGCAGATGAATGGCGGGGACACACGCATCAAGAGCTCATATATATGATCTATTTCCAAATTTCTTTCCCATTATCCAATTACCTCAAATTTCCTCGACTTGATTTTATAACATAAGTGGCTGATTTTATTCAATTATGGAATACTACACCGAAAAAATCCAATTTTAATGTTACTGGCTATCGGTATACTTATACAATTTAATAAAATACGCCATAAATTGATGGAAAGTATTGAAAAAGAACATTGTGGAACATGCACGATTGAGACAACTTTCGCAGTTTAAATCCCGTTATATATTACTAATACTTCACTTACTGTATTATCTGTATACATTAATAACTTCTACCAGGGGCTATCATTTTTAGCATAACTTCACATTCTATAGCTTTAAGTGGTTAATAAGTTAATGGTTAGGATTACATTTCTTATAAATTTCATGCAATTGGGGATGATTAATATATTATTTGAAACTCAGATAAACCGACAAATACAGCTTCCACCCAACTCAATGAGTCAATCAACCTTCTTGCTCTGAGATCAGTGAGGTGGGAGCACATGCATATATATATATGTAGCAATACACCCTGCACACTACAGCTGCAATCTTAGGCCTCCTCAGCCTGCCAGGCCTCCCAATGGTTGTCATAAACAGCAGCATAGCTGTCTAGGAGGTCACAAAGCTGAGCAGCTAATATCAATCAATGCTAGCAAATGATATCTTGCCCCTGCACATTGCCTATAAAGCAAGATGGGATGGCCGGAGCACAATGCTTTGGGTTGCTTGGCCTGTATCAGCCCACAGCAGCACCCCATCAATACACTAAGATGCTCTATATCAATGGGGCCAACCATCAATGGGGAAAACCACCAATGGGGCAACAGTGCCAATATAGCACTGTGCAACCAGGGAGCAACACACACCAACAATGACAAAAGCCACTGGTGCTAAAGCAATGCAGGAGTTGTGGTTCTCACTGGAGTCCATAGTCAACAAGAAGTTGAAAGTAGATGTTAGCACCGTTTAGTCAATTCAAAGTACTGAATCAAGGCAATCGTTCAGAATATATCATCTTCTCATTCAAAGCCACTTGTTTAACCAACAATGGCTGCCGTTGACAATGTCACAAAAAAGAAATATTAAGCAATGGGTAGTACTGCTGCTGCTGCCTCATCTACAGAATCCCCAGTTGTATTCACTTCTGTAAGTGGCCTGTTCAGGGTTGGGTCTCACCTCTCACCAATCCCATGGCTTTGGAAGCTGAGGACATTCGGAGAAGGTCAAGGTCTGCTTGAGGCCTTCAGTCCCTCAAGAGGTCCATCAAAACATCTTCAGTTTTCATCACTCCTTTTGGCTAAAGCAAAAGGAAGTCCACTGTCAGTTGAGGTCTCCATAGGTTCGGCCATCCAGAGCCAACGTCAATGCTGTCATTGCTGTGCCAGAGGACCAGAGGTGTCTCAAGAGCTGTATCGGAGATGTATCGGAGATGTCTCGGAGGTGTCTCAGAGGTGCCTCAGTCTCTCAGAGGTGTCCCTGGGTGTCAGGAAGTGTCATGGGGGCTCTGGGCACAAACACTGGGGGCACATAACTTAATCGGGCAGCTGCAACCTTCTTCATTACATGCCAGTTGGCCTGTCATAATTCCCAGAAAGAGCTCGTGGCCTCCAAGGGACTCTGATCGATACGTGCAGGGGAAAGGACAAGTTGAAAGGATGGTCGGTATTGATCAGGGAGCTCCTCTGCCTCCTTCCAACACTTCCAACCAACAGCAGCAGAAGAGACACAACAGCAGCACTAACAGCAGCTGAAGCAGTTAGACGGAGGTGTCTCTCATCCTCCCAGTCAGACTTAATATTCTCCAAACTAACTTGACACAAGTTGACAGCCACAACATCTTTCAACAGCCTCAGATCACTAGCATCACAGTTCCCATACAGGCAAGTCTCTATATATAGGAGACAGAACTGGAGACAGAACTGGGTCTCTACCCAATCTCAACTGCAGTAGGCCTCTCCTGATACAGTAAAGCTGAGCTCTGACCATGCACATTTTCACTGCTCTTTCTTTTTCTTTTTTTTTTAGATATTTCAACAAAAATCTAATACCATAATTTTGACAGTATCATATTTCTACCAATCAAGATGGTTAAGCTAAGCTGCTGCAGCAGACAACTGATGATGTCTAGCTGCTGTTAATGATGATGACACTGATGAGAGCATCATCAGGAGCCAATCCCAGCAATTTGCCATAATAGTATTCATGTTTCTTCCTCATTAATTGCCCATATGTGGAATCTGCAAATTTGCACAATTGTCATTAACGCAATCACATAACTAATGGCTGAGTAATTGCCAATTAAAACAATAAGCTTCTAGCCTGCTTAATTCCAATATGCCGCCCAGGAGAGTTTTCACGTCTAATCACATTAAACCCATTAGTCTACTCGAAAATCCATAAATATTTGCACAAGTGTTTTCACATGTCTCCCAAGTTGTGATTCCACAAATGCCAAGCCTTTCTCCCGGAATAACACCATTCATAAGCAGACAGCCCCACAATGCTGGAGCACCACAATGGAGCACCACAATGACAGCTGATGTCACCTGGCAAATAACTCATTTTTCTTGCTCAAAACTAAATTTAATACATTTTTCAATCGATGACGCCTCATTTTCAGACTCCATGCCTTATTTTTTTCCACGAAAATTCAACACCAGAATTTATTCAGAGTTACAAAATTAGTGGAGTAAATGCTACATACCTTTCACTGAAGTGTATCTCTCTCTCAAAGACCACAGTTGGCCACATTATAAAGACCCACAAGCAGTTGGTTCAATGGCAGAGCAAGGCCGAGCATGTTTCCTTAGGGGCCAGGCTAATTGAATGTGAGGCTACAGGTCATTGGCTGTGTTAGGGGAGCAATGCTCAGAGAACAGCCACCCAGGGCATCTCCTCATTCTCCTGAGATATCAGGCGAGTTCACAGCCCACCCTGAGGGGCCATGGGCACCGAGGGAAGATTATCTGATCCCAGGATATAATTCGACCCAAATCACTCATGCCTCTCAACCATGCCTGTCTCACAACCTGGGCATCGACTTGTCCCAAGCCACTCAGCTAGTCTCAGTTGCTTTCATATCTGCAGGACAAGATGGCCGCGGGTCATGTGACCTCCTTGGCACACCCATGTGACCTTAGAAGGGTCACGTGATCTCTTGCCCTCCAGTTGCCATGGACACAGCCAAGCAATGATCTCCAGAGGCCCAAAGAGACCCCCTCCCTCCTATAGCCTCAGGGAGGCAGGGAGTAGTCTCAGTCTCCCTGGCATTGAATAATGCTCCACTAACAATTCTCTCACCAATTCCCAAAGCCCTCACAATTTTCTCGACATGGCAGATAACAGACCTGGGTTTTGCTCTCAACCAGGGGCGTAAATCTACCATGGGGGGGGGGGGTCTAGATTAGATGCTGCAGTTCATTCAAAGGATTTACCATGCATGATCAAATGTGTGATCCAGACATGCTACAAAGAGCAAACGCACAGACAAAGCAAGCTGCATTAACATAATCCCAGAACCAAACAGACAGAATTTTTTGCAAATATTTAGACGAGTGGGCCCATGCAGAGAACTAAAGACCCAGCAAATCAAGCGTCTGCAGGATGATATCCTCATATTACTGCAGTTGACGGTTGCATGCAACTGCAAATGACACAGTTGGGTATCATATGCAGAAATGCAAGAGGAAGGAACTGAAAAACAGGATCTAGCAGCCTGAGCAGACATCAATAAATGTATTGGGCTCACCTCATTAAGCCTGTCATGTGATATGCTCCTGTCTTGGCCTAGTAAGGGGCCCAGGGAGGGGCCGTTCACTTGGTGAGGGGGCCCTGAAGGGGGTTTGTTTTCTCGGTCTTCCAAGATATTTTTGCTGGAGGAAGGAGGGACACCTGCGGACATCTGCAAAAACACAAATCACAGTGTGAGAAACAAATTGGCAAAAAATAAAAACACATAAAAATCAACAAGATGTCAATGAGAAGCAAATAAAAAATCAACCCAAAAGAAAGGAGAGCATGCTGCACTGATGTGAGGGAGACCTGTCAGATTAACACATGAAAGCCAACATAACTGCAACATAGCACTGCTCCATTCTAGCTACACGAGACAGGTGCACAGGTAGGTGGGTAAAACAGTTGTATAACTTGATCCAGATCAGAGCGGAGACTCAAAGAGGCAGGGTATACAAATGGCTGCAATGCCAAAACAAAGGGCTGTTATTTCCCTGCCTAAATATACTGGAGGGGCTCACACATCAGCATGGATGCAGAGCACCAGCAAAAAGAGACAGTGCATACATACAACAGTGGGCTCATTTGTCAAGGATAAGACAAAAAGAGCAAGGAAGAGTAAATGTATGACTGAGAAAAAGACAGAGAGATAGAGGAGCAGAGAAGAGAGAGATTGCAGGCATGTGTGTGGCTTGGGGCAGTGCCATAGTAAACCTACCTGTACAGCAGCCAACACACAGGATCCTAATAATAGCAGGTCTCCTGTGTTGCCTTGGGCCAGCTCTGGCACTTACACACACAAATGCACCAGAATGACAAGCCTTGGGGCACTCCTGCACTGCACCATACACTGATTCGTCATACACCCACAGCTCTGGACCCTCCACTAATAGACCTTGGCTCGAAGACAGACAGCTGGCCAAATTAATAAAACTTGTTGTTATATCCCAGCCAAAGTGTTGCACATACAGTGATACACTGACACATACATACACTTGCATACTCTCTTATACAAATCTCACACATCTGAGTGTTTGGCTATTGTTTACGTGGGGAGGCTACCAACTTGGCAAGATATAATACTGAGTCAGTGTATATATCAGTAGCATGAATGTACTTCATTACGAAAGGAAGAAAAACCTTCAGAACAGTACTGAAAAGGGCCGCTGATGCAATCTATTCGAACATAAAAATTCTCAGAAAGCAGTTTTAAAAAATAGTGAGAAATAAATGTGCCAAAATGTAGACATTAGCAACAATAAGGTTATGTGATGATTTTTAGGAGTCTAATGATGACATTATGTCACCCATGAGAAGACCTCTCCTACCAGGGAGGCCCAAAATGGTTGTCATGGCAGCAGATTGCTTGTGCAGGTGCACACACGCCTGTCTGTCTATCAATATATACATGAATCTGTCTGACACGACCAGACCATCTGTGGACTAAGAGGACCAAGGGTCAGAGCAAACACAACATTCATCAGACAAGTGCTGTCATAATGCTGTCACAAGTGCTGTCACAAACCGCAATTGTGGTCTGGACCTTGCTAATGCCCTGTCACATCATAAATACTGCACATTTTTATGCATCTCTACATATAAACTTGCCTCACCACCACCACTGATTATCAGGCAGACATCGTGAGTACAGAGGAGGTAATACATATTCATACACACATTCCATTTCTCTGAATGCATTACACTGCCTGTTTTTTTTTCCCTTCTTTTTCTTAGTTCTTATACAATTATACAACTAAATCATTAAACCTATGGCATTTGAATTTTGATACTTTCATTCAAAAAGCAAATTTACTATTTCAATGAAAGTTCATTCTTCCCCAGGAACAGAAAAAATCTTTATAAATTGGTGTATAATGACAAAATGCCATCTTTAATTATCTAAACCATTCACAAAATGTCATCACTCCTCAATTTATATGGCAAAAGCCATTCATCATATCTTATACGGTTACTCATAATTTCCTAGTAGAATTAAATGCCACTTAAATTTGAGATGAGCCAGCCTTTCATATATAGTGCTGTTCATAACATGAAACATATACCTGGTTAATTTGCCATTTAGTTTGCTTTAAATATTCTCTTTAGTTGCAATTAGAACAAAGGCAAACAAGCAAAATAAGGTAATTTAGTATTCACCAAGAACCTCCTTCAAAGGCTTTATTCCTACATATTAAAGATATTGAGCTTGTCACTTTACTTTGAAACAAGATATGTATACATTAAGCAGCTTCAAAACATAACCTTCATAAAAAGACATAATAGATTTAATATTGCTCTTAACATCACAAGAAGAGCAATTTATCATATATATTCACCACTAAAAAGACTGCTAACTTGGCCAAAGCATACAAGGGACCATTGCATATGTTTTATGAGTACAAAAAGCACTTCAAATATCCAACAGCACATGGTATTGCCATGGTATTGCCATGGTATTACTGGCAGTCAGGGGCATTCAGTGTCAGTCATGTGAGTTAAGTGGTTTTTTATTTTTCATTTTTACACTTTTTACCCATACATTTACAAGAGCAATCCCCTTCGTATACATAGGAAATTAGTTTGGGCTGGCGCCATTTCGAGACGATTTCTGACAACATTTAACATTGCTCTGTGGCAATCACACTCATTTTTTAGCGATCCCTTTTTACTAAGTTTTTTCCCTCCATTTTTTCCTGACCCATTTACACCTCTTTGAAATGCTTTGTAAATTGTCACAAATAAAATGGTGTTGGTGAGTCACTAGCAAACCAAAATGATGCAATCATCAAATGAATGGCAGCGAATACGCGAGTATTCATTTTGTTGTCAAGTTCTAACAAAATCTACTTAGAGCAAAATAATGGATAAGAAGCTCAATGGAATCTGAATGGAGTCAATCAGACTGATAGGAATCTGAAGCACTGTGTCGACCACCCACACCGAATATACAATTAAGTCTTTATCGACTCGGTCGCAATAGTTGTCAGGAAGAAAAGGCAATGTGATTAAGGAAGAGCCTGAGAGCAACTTCAGGGTTTCACAGAAGGATTATTATTATCCAAAAAAAATAACGTTGAGTCGTCAGAATGATTGCGTCATTTCGAGTTAATTTGGAGCTGAGCGCGTCACGAGTGAGAGCGAACAAATGGGAGGTGGGACAGCTGTAAGCTGAAGAGATTATGTGGTGTTATTAAATACAAATTGGCAATAGACAAGAGCCCTTGACCTGTGTGACAACCGTATCATAGCTCAGCGCTGCGCCGCTGGCTGGGCGATAAACAGGCGGAGCAGCTTTGGATGGCACTTGGGCGGTCTGTAGCCACTAAGCCGTTCTTGGGCAACCCATTGGAGTGCTGGGATAAGCCAATGATAAGGAGGCAGCCTTCAGGAGGCCACTTCACCACAACTGGCTCATGTTGTCAGTGGGGCAGACCCACACTTGGCCACCTCAAGTACATCCTCTCCACTTCAATATATCTAGGTGAGCGCGCTCCTCAGCTCAGATTAGACCATTTCGTCATTACCACCATGATCATCATCATCATCTTGTCGTCCACGGACGTCCAGTATATTTGCAGTTCATATGCTTGTTATATATCCATAGTAGTTGTGTTTGTATTAAACATTGGCCACTATCCAATATCGCAGATCTTCGAAATTCAATCCCGCAGCAATCAAACAGTATGTTGTTCCTCACAATCTAGCAGCATATACGGTTTACGGAGCTCAAAAAAGTAATCTACTTCCAAGAAGCTCCAACAATAAAGCTGCACGTTTCAAGTCACTAACATAAGAAGGCATTTAGCCACAGACCTGCCTTCCAATTCACCGTTTGGCCTCAGTATCTAAGATTTCAAGACTATTTTCTTGGAGCAATAGATCTGGGAATAGGAGTACGCCAACAGCAGCAGCGGGTCTCCTTCTGTCCATTAAAGACGCACAAAGACTCGGCTACAGAATAGATTTTTTGCGGCTGCAGCTTATTTCCTGTTTCCCATCCTTGCTCTACCAAGATGGATTACATTCTCAGATAGAGCACGCGTGATGTCTGCCATAAAAGCCGTCTCCCTTGGCCCAACGCAATAGTGTAGAACAATACAGGGAGGCCCAACGGGGCCCACAAATGAAATTATCCAAGCAAGTCATGCACAGGGGACTGCGGCAAATTTGCTCATTTTTCAAAAGCAATATTTGGAATTGGTCCCGGGGTGAAGTGTGAGCCTGCAATGGTGGCCAGGCTGATGCAGGGGCCACCCCATGGAGTCCCTCAAGGCGCTGTTAGACAGGCTCCTTCGCCTAATTGATGGAGAGGAGGAGACTCCAGAGCCTAGCAAGCTAGAATCGCTCGTGTCTCAGGAGACTCCTACTGCCAGTTGATGCCTTGTTGTGGTGCTAGACGTTTGCTCGCCAACCGCCTCCAGCCATAAGGGCCCCCCACACTCCATCACCACGGGGCCCCAGGGCCTCACTACCATGATTTACCGGGCCCAACATCCCTCACTTTAGTACACACTGCATCCTACAGGGGTCGTTTACTTGCGCTCTATGCAACCATCGAGCTAAAATCTTCACCTTGGTGTTCCATGCGGCAAGGGAACAACTCCGCTGCTGCCGTCACAACCAGACTGAGAGAAGCATACATGTGAAAATTACGTCCAGGTTTCAAATGACATAATACCATTTGACAGGTCCATTGAACAACCTGAAAGTTAATCAGTGCATTATCTGGACACTGTAGTTATTCCCACATACCTGGTGACCTTTTTGCAGTGTATGTCTGAAATCATGCATGGCTCATATACCACCCAAACAAAAGACGAAATTAATCTTATGCAACGATGCAGCCATGTCAATTAAATTGCACAATAGCCATATGGAGAAGCGCACTAGACACATAGCACTATTATGCAAGAGGCATTGTGTGTATTGTGTGGCAAACAGAAGCACAATAGGCCTGGGAAGATCACAAGGGAACCTTTGACTACATCAGAACACAGAGTGAGCACAAAGAGCTGCAGCAGCCACAACAAGAGACACAACAAGGCACTGGTGATCTGCTCCTGTCAATGGCTAATTGAAAGGGGCGGGTGTTAAATGCCGCTTAATGAGAGGCCGCAGAGATGCCAAATAGCCACTTAAAGACCTCGTGTGGCAGTCTTTTTTCATGACACCGTGAGATCAACAAGACTGAGCCTGTTATCAGTCTCCCAGAGCTGCTTCTGCTCTGTTATTTGCGGATAAGAGGCTCCTGGCTGCCTACTACTCTCTGCGGATGGTAGTTTACTGGATGACAGACACCAGCAGGTTATAAGGGGCTGCAAGGAGGTCTTCCCAGGGCAATTCGACACAAATGGTCAGTTATAAGGAGCTCCAATTGCAGGGAGAGATCCCAAGGGAATTATTTGGGCATAACTTATTGCAGCGTTGTTGTCTATCATTACCACAGGAAGTGAATCAGTCTCCACTAATGTCAAGGTCCTAGTTCTCCCAGCAGTAATGTCAGAAGATTCAAGCCGTGTCCATTAGATTACAGACTGCAGCACCTTCCTTGGCCAGGTTGTCTACAGAGAGGACAACGGGCTCACTCTGGCAGTGTTACGGCAATGACTAAGTCAATAAATTCCGCAGTTAAGGTGCTTTATTTTGCAGTCAGGAGGGCAGCACAGTGATATTGAGGGCAAACTCTAGTGGTGTGAGGGCAGGAGGAAGGGTGTGTAGGGCATGCCAATGATGTGACCTACAAAGGGAGGAGGAGTGCGGTAACAGCTTTCACTCCTTATAATTCGGTGGCCGCCTAGTAGGGCTATGGCAGGCCATGGCAGGTCTAGCACTCGCCTTGCCCCTAATCCCATATAGTGGTTGGGTGTCTTGCTCCTGCAGCAATAGTGTCACTCAGAGCCGCCTCACAAGCTTTGGCTGTTAGCTAACTCAGCTAAGTTAGCAGCCTGGGGGCTCTAGGCAGGCCCAGTAATACGCGCCAAATTGCCCATCTCCTGTAATGTGCCTAATAAATGGGATGGGGCAAATTTCATCTGGTGCTTGTTAGCCAGATCAGGCCTTGCAGTAACTGTATTACATTTCCTGGTGCAGGGCGCCTCAATCAAGTCACACCATCAGCATATTAGCAGCTGCAGTTAATGCCTTGCTCCCGAGGCCCTTGCAGACAGCGCTGCAAGCAAGATGCTCACTAGTCCCTCCTTAGGAGTCTGCGCGCCATCTCTTAGGCTGATGATGCCGCTGTTGCTGCAGCTACCGTTGCTGTTGGCATGCAATCCGCCCATCTTACACTCCAGACCACAACACACAGACCTTGGCAATCCCCCGCTGACAGCCTCCTAGCAAGTCTCTTTATCACATATCTGCTCTCCCCGATGATAAATCCCCCTCCTCTCCTCTCCACCAGCTTAATATACCCATCTCCCTCATCTTCTTACGTTTTATCACTTCTCTCAATTACTTTCACCGCCTTTCTGACAAAAAACGAGCCAGAAAAATTGAGGTGATAAAAGCCGTTATGGCAGATTGGAAAACTCCTCAAATGATAAAGAACCTTTTTCTGCAGCTCTTCAAAAGGCAAAGGAACGGTCAGGAAAAGGGTGTTTATTTGCATGCTAAAGGGGAGTGAGGAAACTAATAGTTCCCCGTTAAATCGAACATCAACATGTTGAGGACTCCTGCTCTCTCTCTCATCTCATCAATCAACCCTCGTGAGCGCCCAGAACTGGGCTTAGAGGGCTGCACTTACCATATCTATCTATCTATCTATCAACAACATGGCTGCGTCTTCCATTTAATGATGTGACAGAGAAACCCTGCTTAAAAGCAGCGATAGACTTGCGTTACTCGAAGAGACATATCCCTAAAATTCCCCCATATGGGCGTTTGTCTTTGCTATTACACTTTTCTTGGAAACCACAAAGAGCTGTTGGAATTCATTACCAGTAGAGTAAAATTTCAAAACAACATAGGCAAAAACTCTAAATTATTACTTAGAAGATGGCTCTAGGGGAGTCACCACAAAGCATAAAAGGCTAAACCACTTCTAGTGAATTGCAGACCCCACGCCCATAGAATTTTTTGTCTCATTTGAGAGAGAAAACTGCGGGGGATTAAAAAAGCTCCTTAACGGGCGCACCATATGCTTATTTAGTTCAGTGTTTGCGAATGGAAAAAACCTTTCCGCTTCATATTTACTGAATAAATGAACATGGAGAGCCTAACATTTTTTCACAGTTGTCAAACACACTTGGTCTGAAAAAGCCTTTGTAATATGGAGAAGGTCAACGCCATTGGCACAGAGCAAAGACCTTTGGCAAAATACGATGACCTTGGCAGCGGATATCATTCCGAGTCAACCTGGACTGTTTGTCTGACTTTGTCCTGTACTTAATTGCGCAGTGTCATCGTATATATATCCTACAAGGACCACATTTTACCTGAACGTATGTCCTCTAAATTAACAGAAACATGCGAGCTTCACAGCCTCACACAATTGCCACTTGAACGTTTTTCAATTTTCACAAGACTAACTGCGGAGAATTATTGGGGCAAACACGTAATTACATTCTCTTCAGCCATCTTAATTAATAAGTACATGGCAGGGACAGCCATTTATTCCGCAAAAACCTGCAAATTAGGAGCCATTATTTTTGCTAGATATTTTTTTAAGGTTTTCCTGAAAAGACTTAAAAAGAGGGGAGTTGGTTTGCAGTCTGGTGTCAATTAATCTCAGTGGGTGAAAAATTGCCCGCTAGAGAAAAAGGCAAAAAACGGAGCGCAGCAGCGGTGTGGCGTTGCAAAAACAGCATGGAAGCAGCAGCCATTAGATTAACGGAGCATGAACATCTAGCATTTCAATTAGAGCGCTTAATTCATGAGGATATGTGGCTGGTGGGCCTGGGGACTGCTAGGCCCTGGGGGGACTGGAGCAGCCTCAATCAGGAGCAGTAATCGTGCTGGGATCACGCTGAGCGGCTCACTGATGATGCTAGTTGTCACTTGACGAGCGAGAGGCTCACCACGCAGAGCGTGCAGCAGTCTCAGTCCATCTCCATCTTTCTGGCCCGTCCGCCGCTTTCTATTCATCAATTAGCAATTCATCTGCCAGCAATTTATTTGTCACTGCACACAGCCATGCCTTAACTTACTGACAGGCTTAACACTTTACTAAAAGGAGCCGGTTTCCAACATGTCGATCAATCAAGGGGCCGCTCAGCATCACTCGGCCTGTCTCCGCATCGAGGCGGCAGCCATAACACCCGTCTTCTCGCTACTCTCGTTCCTTCTCAAAAAGCTTGTCAAGATGCCGCAAGATTCCGCGGGATCACACCAGCTGCTAGGTGTCGCTGTGATGCAGCACTGCGGAGGCAAAACGTCATTGAAACAATCCCATTATCCCCCCAACCTTCTCTTGGCTGCTCCTCGCTGCTCCCCCTTCCGCCCATCTCCTTCTCTTCTCTCGGGAAAAACCCATAAACACTGGCTCAGAATTTTGTTAGCGTCACATCACTGGATTACCCACGAATTATAACAGTCCACAAATTTGCCATAATCACCTTGCCAGGGGAAGAAAGACTCCTTGCTGAATGCCTGATTATCTGGCCCAGAATGGTTTCCATAGCAACCATTAGCCAGCCACGGGCAACTATGGGCAAGAAATAGCTTCTTTGAGTTTGTAAATTGTCGGTGGGGGCCCAGTAACTGCCTCCAGCCATATTAGGCTCTGGGCTTGTGTATACGCTGATGAACCCCAGGCTGCTTTTTGTCACTCTATGCAGCCGCTTTTCATAACCGCAAAGCTCCATATTGGCTTTCAGAGGCACAAAGGCAAACAGAATGCCAGTTTTTCTCCTGCAGAAACACTTATCAAATCTGCTCTTTAGGCCATCTTTTGCGCAGTCTCCCCTCTTTTTATCTGCTATTTGTGACACCATGGAGTATTATGTTCGCTGCCAGCCAATTTCCTGCATATCTTTTCTTCATACGTCTCATCGAAACTAAGTATAGCCATGGGAAAGCTTCGGTTATACAGTGCAACGGAAACAAATTGTTATCTATTTCTTTTTAATTAGGTATGAACGTCGAAGCTTGCTCCTGCATCAGACAACTTATATCTTGCAACGACATCACTAGTTTATGCCGGCTCACAGGTCACAAATATTGACAGGGTTGGTAATGTATGCGGGTCAATAAAAGATCCCAAACAGGCAGAGACACGGAGACAATACATTTTGTCTTGTGTGTTCCTCCGCATACTCCGCTCGGCAGTCTGTGTCACATTTCAAAGTTGAGTGTGAAACAAACGCCGGTCAATACCTCTACCCCGGCTGCCTCATCATGCCTCACGTGGCCCGCTTCCAGTTCCGGAGAGAAGCGGACAGGCCTTGTCATCCACCCGCTCTGGCATCCGGCTTGAGCACACACACAAAACATGGCAGTGCACCTTTAAATGCTGGTTAAACAAAATTCGCATTAGGCTAGATGCGAGTGGAGAGCTCGGCAAAGACAGGTAGCAGAGCACACAGATCACACAGCTCCTAGGTATGCGTGCAGGAGCACAGGGCCAGGTGAGCAAGTTTCATGGGCATGTGCAACTTCCATGGCCACCGGTGCAAGTTTCTAGGAGCATGTGGGCAAATTTCATTGGCATGTTCAAGTTTCAAGGGTGCTGCATGCATTGATGGGGGGATGTCTGAGACTCAGAAGCTACCAATGTGACCTCTCTTGCTACAATTGCTCCAGAAACCATCCACACATGCCAACCGCAAATCCCACGATATGTGACTGATCTAGGTCAGCAGAGGTCAGGGGCCAGGTCAAACCATGGTGGCCTTCCGTGGCCTCAAGATGACCCAGTTGAAAAGAGAGCAGCCAGAAGCTCCTGGAGGGCATTTGAGGCACGGATGACATGGGGTAAAGACCCAGGTAAGAGATAGGCTTGCAAGACAGGGGGTGACTGCTGGGGGTTGGACAGGCGCCCCACTACAATTACACCTTGACGGAGGGTTTTTGAAGTGCACCGCCTTTGAGAGGGTGTCTGTACTAATGATATGTCTGAGGTCACAGTTTGACACTTAATACCAGACTCATGCGAGCAGACACGGCTGTGTGCTTAGTGCCTATTCACTTTACACATGTCAGGAGCTTAAAAACACCTCCTATCTTCTTCAATATATTCTTCCTATTTTTTCGGGCATTCTATCATCTTTTTCACCTTTTCCTCGACATTTTTTCTTCTTTTTCTGCTCTCCTTCCGTGCATATTTCAAGTGGCCTGATTCCGCTGTAACAAATGTGAATGGTGCTCAGGGGGTCAGGGTACTCAGCTGGGCCGGGGTGAGTGAGGGCAAATAGCTGGAGGCCCATGGAGGCCATCTTGGAGGCCCACCATGCTGCCACCAACAATCACCCTGTTGGCAGAGCTCACTGAGCTTACTGGCATATCCTGCTGGCATGGCCTGTGTGTTGTAGAATGTCTAGCACAGGTGTGAAGGCATGTGCCCTTCCTAGATACTTGTTAACCTCCAGATCTATACCTGAACATTACCCCTCCAAGTATTCTGCTTTGAAATTCTCGTCTTTGCTCCAAGGTGCTTGTTAGACACATGGTGTGGAATTTGCCCTTTTCAAACAAGCCCTTCATCTAGCACCCTCCCCACATTGTGTACAAGGACCAAGGCTTCTCAAATTAACCCCACAGCTATACTTACTCTGAGCCTAACATATTTTGTAACTTGCTGTAAAGGCTATTAAGCACCATCAATTATCCACTCTCATGTGAAATATGTTGATACTGAAATAACCAGCAAATGTAGACACACCACCCTCGTCCATTGCAAGGTAAATATACAATGACGCTAGGGTTACGTCATCATTCATTACGTCCTCATTTGCATGACGTCACGTAGTGTTCTACGACGCTAATTCAATTGGTGATTCAATCGGTAATAGAATTGGCAATTGAATTTGCAGAGCGGTGATCAGAAGGCAAGGAGACAGCAAATGATTGGACATGTTATTGCATGGAGTTAAACGGCGCCTAACAAACACTATTTGTAACTTAATGGTTCATTTACCAGTAATGGGGAGCCGAAAATGCGGCAAATTATATTTAATTTGCAGATGCAGTTTGCCAAGAGCTGGATGGGGATGGACGGGGGGGGGGGCGGCAGTCACGCACAGTGAGAAAATTCGCTTACAGCAGTTGGGCACGCAAGGGCCACACAGAGTGTCGCTGCAATTAGGGCAGGGCTATTGGATGGGGTGCTGCATGGGCCCTGGCTGCCATTGCCTGCCATTGGCTGCCATTAGGTGGGAGGACTTGCTGGCTCTCCTTTCTTGAGACAGGCACAGGGCCGAGAGGGGCACTTGTAAGGTTGCAAAATGTGGCATTTCTTTGGGTTTTATGCAAGGCAGGTCAGGGGTGGCCACAGGGTGAGGGTGGTGCCCTGTAATCTCGGCATCTTGCTGGCTCTTGCTGGGTCTTACCACGGTTATTGGGGCCTTTGTAAAGCCATTGCATCACTCGTCATTCAACACCTAACAACTGCTGCTGCTCGGGGCCAGCCTAAAGACCCCCACCACTCCCCTTTTCTTAAAGTCCTGCTTTTCGCCAAATGCTGATGGATTCACACTGGCTGGTTTGTGACAAGCCCCCCAATTTAGAGAATCATTAGGCAGTCGCGGCTGATGCTATCTGGCCAACAAAAGACGCCGTAATCACAGAGCTGTAGGCAGGCTGATTGCTGATGTGCTTGATCCATCTGATGGCAGCTGCCAGCCTCCTCCTCCTCCCCTCCCTGCATCACCCTGCATCACTTGAACCGCACGCAACTTCTGTAGCAGTCAATTTACAATCCCCGTTTCTTTCTCCTGTTTTTTGTTGTTGTTTTTTCCCTTCTCTGGAGTCTTTTCTTACTATTCCATTGTGATTTCTCAGACCAAGGTTTTCTGGACAGAGAATGAGGCAAGTTTACCATCCACGGAAGAATTCTGAAATACTTTGCTTCTTTATGACGTTCAAATATTTAAATTCAGAATTCCAAATCCAGGCTATGCAATCCAATCATCCTATATCGACCAGCCCAAATAGCCCAATATAGCCTATACTAAATTTGGTCAAGGCTGCTTCAGTGTTACTTTGCGGATGGTAGTCAAATCGGTCACCAAGCATCATCCTGTTTCACTACCATCCGTGAACCAATACCAGAGAAAATGGTGACGACCAAAATCTCAACCTCCAATGACATTGTCACTGACCTAATTTAAGTAATTTGGGGTTAAAGGAGAATGAGGTCATTGAGGAGATTACGTCTTGGTCTGATAATTGGCCTGGGCAGTAATCTCCCAATTAAGAGTCAAAGGAGGCTATGAGAAGAAGTCCAAGTGACACAGGGTCAAAATGACCGCAGTGCAAATCTGACCAGAAGCAGTCACTTAGCAGAGAGCTTTTAAGTGGCACCTGCAGGACATGGCAATGGACAAGGTGGACAGAGGGGACAGGGGGACTATGGACCAGAGCTGCAATTGACAGGACACAGTGCAATAACTGCAGCAGACAGGACTAATGCACAGGCTCAATGAGTCATGATCCCCTAAACTGCAGTTGATTGCAACATTGAAGGCTTGCTATTACCTGCTAAGCTCTCATTAAACCTGGGCTTAATGCTGCCCACTGTGGCCCACTGGGTCATTGGCCACCTAATGTGAGGCTTGTCAATGACACACTACTGACATACAACTGATGCAGCACTGACAACACAAGCACGCCACTGACACCAGTGTCACACCACTGACATCAGCCACCCAATGACAGTACTGGCAATAACACTGACAACAGCAGACAGGCTGTCACTCAGTGCGGACAGCAGATCACAAGTAGCTTTTGCTTTTGCCATAATTTCACACTGCAGGGCCCCCCGGGGGGGAGGGGGGATCATAATAGAAAGGATCATTTTACACCTGTACCTTGATCTGATATTTTACCTTTCTGATAAATTGTCCTTAGCAGTGAACTAACTAAAGTGCTGAATCTTTCCAGTCATGCATCTATGCTTAGCATATTCGTTGAATATTATCATAGAGCAGTCCCAAAAAGCTTTATCAGCCAGCTACAATCAAAGGGGTAGACTGCTTATAGTCACTTACAATATCAATTTACCAGTTACATTTCGCCATTACATGTTAAGAACTTAAGATGGCATGACAATGCATCACATTTCAAATACAATTTATGTCATAGTTATGTAGGACTTGAAGTGTGTACAAGGCACCACCATCAGTCAGCTGAGCTCAGTTCTGACTAAAACATACATATCATGGACATGGCAGTAGACTATCAGTATCCACATCATATAGCTTATTGTACTTTATCATGCACTAGCCCAGTAAGTCCCTATATATATATTACTCAGCAGCATCAATCCCAATTCAAATAGCTCCTAACTCAGAAGGACCATCAAGAGCCATTATATATGATCATCACATGATGTATTGTATTTAATCTTAACACTTTTTCTAGCTCAACACAGCACTTATAAATTACATAGACATACATTATCAAGTAATATCAACATGCATGGTATAGCGTGATGTTACACATTATAGCCACATCATTGTATATATGTTCAAGGGCCTTATATATCATCCACTCAAGCCATTAATGACTCATGATTACAGAGAACAGTTCTTGAAAGAAACACTTCATTTCAGAAGACTTGTTGTTAATGCCATTATTTTCAATATATCGTGCTTTGGACATCAAAAGATCCAGGCAGAACAAGCTTTAATGGATATTACTTCATTCATAATGTGAAAAAGGAGCCCACTTCAAGCAGATCTAGTGATCCTTCCATGGTTTCAAAAAACAAGTTATATCAAATGAATCGAAATTATGAACCCACAAAAAGAAATATCTTATTTTCTACATCCCCTCCCTAATACATAATGCAAATTTCTCCTGTCAGGTCATTTCAATGAAATTCATTCTTAAAATGACAGTTTTAAATGTATAATTCACAAGTTATAAATAACATTCAAAGGTATAGCTCACATTCATATCATACTGTAAGCAAATTTGAGGAATACACCCAGACATTGGTTGGTGACAACTAGGTGAAATGTAAAATGTGACACTCATCACTCAATTTCACATCCTCAATCTATTGTGGGGAACATTGAAATTTCCAAATGTTTAGCCATCAACATACACAAGCCATTTTCACTAGAGCCAGCTAAATTTTTAGCTTCAACAGCTTTGCAATCTAGGTCAGCAAATAAAGCATTTTTTAGAGTAAGAGCAGATATCATCACACATTAATGTCAAACTTCTAAGTACACATATACATTATGCATTGTTCAATTGTGTTACAAAAGGCAATAAACAAGAAAATGTGTCAGATAAAGCTGGTGTTCAATTTGAATACATGTAGAACGTATGTTGTGGTCCTTCAAATATATACAAGTGTACAAAGCAGTATCTGCATTATGTTGAAATATTAAGAGCCCATTGGCAGAGTTAGTGGGCGGGTGTATAAGGTTAATGTCATATGTACATGGTATAAATACAAGTGTAAACATTCACTTTGTACAAAAATTTGCAGTATAACATGCTCATACCATAAACACTGAGGAAAATATAAGTTGACCATTAGGGTGCATCAGCCGCCCCATGAAAACTAAAAAATAGAGCTAGATAGCTGTACCTTGGCATGAAGTTGTGTTTAGGTAGCCAGATGAACATACTAAAAAATCAGCTTGATCAATTAATATTTAGGGGTGCCTCCGGAAGCATATTTCCTAAGACATTTTTAGGAAAAGTTATGTTTCCGTAGAATCGCGGTTTGCGATATCTTGACTAATATAAAAGATAGAAGAAAAATAATAACATATTTGGATTCTGCAGAAAATTTCCTTCAAAATGAATACCTGGAAGCTATACTTTTGTTGAAACAATGTTGATGCCATACTGCAGGATTTGTTTTTACTTTGAATATTTTATACAACTTCACTGATAGGTGTCCCCTTCTTTGGAAAGTGCTTTGGATCAAGCTCTTCTTGGGCTCAGTTGTGCCCCTATGTGTACAAAGTTCCTACACCAAATTTCAGCCAAATCCATTAAGGTTTAGACACCCCCCCCCCATCTTTGGAGGGCCCTTTGAGGGACCAAAAAAATGACTATTTTTGAGCATAAAAAGTGGCTATTTTCCTGCCTGAAATCAGTCAGTGCCACTGAAACTGGTCAATGAGGTATTTTTGAGGGTGGCAAGTTCATCCATAATGATAATGAATCACCCAGAGGTCAAGATGATGTCATAACATGCTATAACTGGTCAATTCAGCCCTCGGATACCTAAAATTGGCTGTTTTCGAGCATAAAAAGTTGCCATTTTCCTACCTTAAATCAGTCAATGCCACTGAAACTGATCCAGTAAGGGTTTCTGAGGATGCTGAGTTCACCTATGATGATAATTAATCACCTAGAGGTCAAGATGACTTCTTAACATGCTATAATTGATTATTTCAGCCCTGAGATTACAAAAAAACTTGCCTGAAATTATAGTGCCAAGAAGATGGGTAAATGTACATTGTATAATTGTGCATAATTTTGCAAATTAATGAAATATAAATATTGTCTGAACAGTGAAACATTCTATATTTTCAGGAAAACCAAAATTTATTGAGTGTAGCAGGGACTATGCTTAGCGAGACAGTCAATGTACATAATCTGCACATGTCTAAGGAGGATCTATATCGTAGAATTAATGTGTAGTCACAATTCCATGACATGAATGGAAGCTATTGAATAAATGTAATAGGGCCTAATTAATAATTAATTATCTAACATTTTCACTATGTGGTGTTTCAAAAAAGGTATAGTGACATGGACCCACCTCTTTCTGAACAAAAAGTATTAGGGCCAGTCATCATAAGGACCAAAAAAAATGGGACTTATCAAGACATAGCAAACTTGTTTTTTTTTCATAGTCATAAAACGTTTATCAAGATCACATCATCATGAATAATTGAATAGCTCTGAGAGATAAAATGGAATACTGAGTAAATTATTGCTCAAATTTATGAAACATAATTAATATGAAGGGAAAAGGAAAGACTAAGTACCATGCAGTCATAAAAACAGAAACTTATGTACAACAGTGACGTCATACATAATTATCGAAGTAGAAGCATATCTTGCAGTTCCTGATCACCATAATGTTGACGGAAACATAGCTTCCAGGTATTCATTTTAAAGGAAATTTTCTGTAGAATCCAAAAATGTCATTAGTTTTTTTCTATCTTATATATTACTCAAGTTATCGCAAACCGCGATCCTACGGAAACGTAACTTTTCTTGAAAAATTCACAGGAAATATGCTTCTGGAGGCACCCCTAAATATTCATCGATCAAGCTGAAATTTTAGTATCTTATTTTGTGTGGTAAAACACAACTATGGACCGAGGTACAGCTTGATCTGTTAATGTTGGGGCAACTGATGCACCCTAGTGACCATACAATACCACTGCCTTGTTATTAACCAAGGCAGTACAAGGTAACTGTTTGAATTTATATGAAATTCATTTGTAGTGCAGAATAGCAGCACTTTTAACTAGATGGATTACCAAACTTGAGACTAAAGAGCAATGCATAGGAATATTTGGAGGTGGACCAAGGAGGGCCCAGACATAATGCAGACGCAGAGATCAGGGAGGTGTATTTCTTCCACGCCAATCCTTGGTGATATCTAAATGTACAGCCACACTTGTACTGTACTCTCTCTGTCTCAACACTTGATTGTGCAGCTTGAAGTGTCATAACACTGTCATATGACATCAGCTGCATGAGAAGCCCACAGATCCCACAGAACCAGGCCCAGCATAGAGCAAGCATAGAACGAGCAAAGAGCCAACACGTCTCTGGCTGCTCACAGTGCTCAGTTAGTATAGTGGTGTATTTGCCTTGTGGAGGTGGTCCGGGGGCATTTGCATGGCGGAATGAGAGACAGGGCCCATCTATGTGCAGGAGCGTGCTCCCCATATTGATCTGCATCACTTAAGCGCATCCAGGAGACTAGCAATAAGAACCTGCCTGCTACAGCATCTCACGGGAGATCAAACAGCCGCGCTGCAACTCGCCACCAACTCAAGCCAGCTCAGGGCAACTCCAGAACAACTCAGAGAAAGACTCAGAGGAAGACTCAGAGGGACTCAGAGGAAGACTCAGAGGAAGACTCAGAGAAAGACTCAGAGGAAGACTCAGAGGGACTCAGCAGCCAGGACAGCCCTGCTCTTGACTAGATCTCGACTGGATCTCTACTGGATCTTGAGCCAGAGGACTGCAGGAGGAGCCCGCCAAGTGTATAGTACCCACACCATCTAGCACCCAAAGAGGACCTCAGAGGCCCACATACTGGCAGAGAGGCTAGTTGGGTGTCTACAGCTAATTCCCCCTGAACGTCTGGTCCTAAATGCATCACAAGGTCCATAAGCCCTCAGCCCAAGTGTATATCCAAAGACTTCAACTGGAGCCTTGGAGTGGTGCTGAGGTCCTCAACCTTCAATAGAAAGACTGAAGAGTAAGCCCTCCCAAATGACCTTGAAATATCCAGGCCAAGGTCATGCAACCATCAAATGCATTGCATCAGCAAAAGGCATGGAATTATAGGCCAGTGTCACTGTGTCAGTGCTGCAGATGTAGCCCATTCCAGGTAATAGTCCATTCGGATGATGTTAATGCATATGGCTGAAGTTCAAAATTGCAGAGATGAATATAGCACATCAAAGTACATAGCTACATTTCTAACATATCAAACTTGTAATAGGATCTGGCCAAGAAAAATCAATTGGGCTCAAACTACCAACCATATACTGTATATGAGAGTGACATTGAGTACAGATAATACACCACATTCACATGTACATACACACATAAGCATTGCCATTTCCATAGCATTAAGCAGAGATCTGAAAAGCCTGGACGCTCAATTAACCAAGTGACATTTTTCCAATTTTTTGCATTAGCCACAGGTGCTAATAGCACACATATAAAGCAAAGGCAGTGGGGCAGGTTAATAGCTGAATGATTATAGCATTAGTGTTCCTACTCAACCATGGTTGGAAAGCCACACAAAAGCAGATAAAAAGTAACACGATTCATAATTCAAGTGAACAAAAAGACCAGAAAAAAAGAAGCGGCAAATAAGTGGATATCAGTGAAGTTTCGATCCACAAACAACCAACAGCTGTACAGTCACCATAACTCACTGGAGGAAAATACAGCCATGCACAGAAATTACGAGACAGCACACAAGTCCTAGACCACTATTTCACAAAGCAATTACAGCTGTTTATGGTCTAAATATCAATGTAACACAGGCATGTTTGACAAATAACATAAATTAACAACATAAGCTGAGCACTTGTGTGCATCAGAACATGATGTATATGCTCAACTTAGTGTGGTGGAAAAAAAGGAGAAAATACGTCAGATGAATTGAGCATACCACACACTGCCTCACAGCCACATTGCCACACTGCACAGACTGCTCAAGTGGAGTAGCACTGAGGCTGAAAACACAGTCCCAAATATTCAGCTAGACGGCCCATTAATTCTGACATTTCATAGTAGTCTGCGAATCTACTTTCAAAAACAAGGTATACCTCATCAGAAGAGCAAAAATGTGTACTCAAATGTTCGTAGGGGGTCTCATACTGACTTCCACTCGAGTGGTGGTATTTAATCTAGTGATAATGGAAATCCCAAGGAGTTAATTAATGAACTGACAATATGCACAACTTAAATGTTAGTCAAGTGTGGTAATCAATGTTTAATTAACAACTTATGACATAACACATAAGCGTTAATGACACTGACAGCTCCACTGCAGCAGTGCCCCTGGTGGGGATCACAGCAAAAAACATGGGTCCCTTTAAGAGCTGTCAAGTGACAAAATGACGTCTGCTTGACGTGTCAGTCGAGCTACTCACCAACTGATGGCCTCAGAACAATCCGCGATCTATCTCGGACAAGTCCAGTGTGTGCAATCCATTGTTTTTGCGCTTAAAATGCCTAGAAACGGCTCCAGAGGCGAGGATCAAGAGTAGTACGTCTCTCTCTGACTAAGTCCGCTAAGCACTGAGCTCATGGCGGCCAGAACGACTGCAGCGCCACCAACACAAGCAGACGACATTTCCATTCCCTCCCTTTTTTGCCCATCTAGCTTCTATTTTGACTTGATGGCCCTCATTTGTTACCCGATCCACAAGAATCCATCACGGCCCATTGCCTCTGCATGGAATTACAGCAAATTAAGGCAGGCAATACGTTTTTTTCAAGTGAGAGATCGTTTTTCAGTCACAAGCGGTCTTATGACCTCTGACATGAAAGCAAGGCAGGTTAGTGCAGAGAACCTTGGCTAGGTGGATCCACTGCTCAGGGGCTGAGCCAAGGTGCTAAGTGTTCAGTTGCTGCAAAGTGCTAAGTCTATCTGGTGTGTGTTGTCAAGTGCTCTGCCCTTCCTTGCCTGACCTGACAGGTGCTGAGGCAGCTGCTTGCCACCATCCATTTCCCTTGCCATGCATCATAGATGGCAGGGGTTACAGCATAACTCCTTCTCCACTCACTAAATCACTTGGGCTGCTCGATGTTGACAGGATACAATACAGTCTCACTTGAGACAATTAACTGCTACAACTAAACAGATTCTGCAGTAATGAGGTAAAATGTTGATGGCAAACAAATGTCAGTATCAATTAGTTCATGAAACGAACAGACCTATATTTGCCCAATGGTAAACTGCATTTTCAGCTCTTTATAGTATCAGCTTTTTATCATAGTACCAGCTTTTTATCGTGGTATCATGTGAACACACACAAGTTATTTTTTGTGGTCTGGCACAGTGGATTGAACAAATTGGTCATGACATGCAGTGGAGTGCAGTGAGAACAAAAAAAAGGTAGATTACAGCTGAGGGCAGGTTGAGTGTGAATGCCATTAGTGGCAGGGTCAGTGGCAGTGATGCCAGGTTGTGTGTGCCAATAAAAACACTAATATGAGGAGAGGAGAAGCATGCTACATGCCAGCTGAGTGTCAAACCACCAGCCCTTGGCAGTCTGCCTGATACTTGCCTGTAACACCATCATTCAGTGTCACTCCCTCACTCTAGTAGTCTCTACTCTCTCACTGTTACTGTGCCCTCCCTCATTGTGACTCACTCTGAGCCTAGTCTAAGGTGTTGTCATTTAACTCACTGTGACTTGTACATACAGAGACACACACAGGGACACAGATATTCACAGGTCCACTGGATGTATGCAACAACTGTTCTTGCTCCTGGGTGTCATGTGTCATAGTGTCATGCTAAAGACTTTAGTCCAACCCTGACCTCCACAGCATCACAATGTCAGACAATGGTCTGTGACGTCACAGGTCACACCATTGAATGTGACCCAGATGAATAATGGGTGACTGGTGGCAAGGACAGAATTGTGACATTATTAGAGCAAACCAGACACACGAGACAACATTGTTGGGATATTTGCCATTCAACCACCGATTGGATAACATTGTCAGTAATTCTTGTCATTATTTTTAACATGTCATAACCAAGTTATGTCTCACAAATGGCACTGAATCAGGCAAGAGTTGAAAAGTATCTTTAGGCCTACTCTCACTCTTAGCCAGACACTGCCCCCCCCCCCCGTCTTTCCCCTCCTCCCAAACCTCCCCCAGGGAAAGGCAGAATTGAGTGTCACTGGGATTAAATAGCAAGTAACTGTGACGTGATGCACCCTCATTATGGCAGGTATTGCATGAGAGCTCAGAGGCAGACCAAGGTCGAATCCAGATACACGAGGCTAAATATGCCCACTGGGGCCTCTGTTAACTTGTTTCCTTTGCAGTCTATCTGTTCCAAGTTCTGTCTGTCTGGTATTGTAACCACTTCACTGGAGGCTAGTACTGTAGTTGCTTCAATCATAGTAGCATGATACTTCTGCTAGTTCGAGCTGAACTGCCATACAAAGGAACATGAGCAAGAGTTATATTGGTATAATTATTCACAATAAATTATGTCTGTGTATATATAGGCCTAAATATACATATATGCCTATGTCAACCAATTCATATTCTGTGTTATGACAAATATTGATGATCTATTAGTGAGCAGGAAGGCCTGTGCCTCAAAATATGTGACAAATTGGAAGTCACACATTTAAATTTGGAATAACCATTATGAATCCACTTATAAAGCTAGTACATATTGACAAACCTTTGAACTGTTAGAAGAGGACACATCTTGAAGGTGGAGGAGTCCTCGAGGCCAACTGGCTTTATCAAAATAGACTGAAGGAGCTTATCATTTCAAGTATCTTCACTGTTCAATGACTCTTGTCTTGAACAATCCAGTGTTTCTTGACCCCTCCAGGTCACCGATGACAGCTCCTGATAATTTATGTACAAGTCTGTTGAACAAACACTCGATCTGTTATTCTATCAACTCAAGCTGTTATTCTATCACTTCAATCAGTTATTCTATCTGCTATTCTGCCTCGGTTGTTATTCCACTACTCCATATCTGTTATTCTGTCTTTGCTTCTCTCAATTCCTAAAATATCACTCTCTGGATCTGATTGCATTTGACTTTTCTGTTATTTGACTCTTTTCATTTTCTGTAAACCTGTGTAAACCTGACCTTTCTGGAAATTACTTTTTTCACTTTTTTGTCTCACCAAATTGCACCTCACTGACCTTCGTGCTGAGTGTACACTTTCCAATGGGTATGTCAAAGCAATAAAATGTTTTCTGGCTTTTTCTGACTTAATTTATGACTTGTGTGTCCAACATGCAATGTCTCGTGATAACAGCGAATGGCTATGTCCAAAGTGGAGAGAGAGAAAAAAATCTAAAAAAAAAAAAGTGTAAGCAAAACTAGATAACCACAGAAACATTTAAACATTTAATGACCAAGGACACAGGAAAAAGTCCACAATTTGGTGAGTCAACACTGACAGGCAACAAGTCAATTATTACTTTTGAAATGCCACTAAAACGACTTCACACTAATTACCAATGTTCACATCGATTAAATCCTGTCATGAAAAGTAAACAGGACTTAAAATTCACTCAGGGGCAAAAAAAGAGCTCACTGGCAGTAAATGGATCAACGTCGAAGTTAATTTTATCTTTTGGTCCAATTATAAAATCTATTCTTACTTGTCAAATGATAAATATATATATCTCCCACAAATCAACACAAATAACCAGAAACAATGCAAGATATGTCAAGTGTTTCACAACAACTATGTCAATCTGAGAAGTTGTTACTTGAAACCCACTTGATCCTAAATGTGTCAAAAGCCCTCCAGTTATCAGTAACTGCCTTAAAATGGCTTATCGAAAGTACTACTTATCAAAACGCCCATTATCACATTTATCACTGGCTCAAGTGTTGTTGTACAAACTGCCCGCACATGCAAATGCCTCTGTTTGGCTCTAAATAATCATCTTCACATGCTGGGTGGCTATCTTATCGTGTATTGGCTTATCAGGATCCAGTGCAAGTGAAACCAGATCCAGAGATGATCTTGATAAGCAAATTGTGTTGCCACAATAATCATGATAATCTTACACTCAGCAATCATATAGTGTCAATATGGTTATTTTGCTGATGACAAAACTTGTATGTGCTAAAACAGAAATTAGTTCGACCTCGAATGATCACATGACCCACATTCGAAAATGACGTCACCCAGTGTTTTCCTCTTGTTTGTTTTTCGCCATTCAATTTGTGTTTTTCACGGCAGGTCGCGCTGACGCCAAACGTCATGTTTAAACAATTAATCAAAAGGTGCATTGGTCCGCAGTGGATCGTGAAAAGCATGAAGGCGGACCATTCATGTTCATCCTTGCATCTTGTAGGCATGCCTCTTTTTCTGCCTCATTCCACGTCTCTCTCTTTCAAATTAACAGACACAGAAATAAACTTACAAGCCTAATAGCAAGCTAAAATCCAATAACTTCCACATGGCCGCCATAAATTTAACGGGCTAATTACACAAATTAAACAAACTGGATTAAGTTTTTCAGGCAACGCTGCAATAGAGATGTTGGGTAATTCCTTTTAATTAACACAAATTCCAGATGACAAGTACAGCTGTGGGGAGGATCTGCCCCAGCCAGTCTATTGGAGAATTTCAGTTAAATTCTTTAACTGATCTGTTAAAAATATGGGATTTAACAATCAGAAGAAGTGGGAGAAGCATCTCAAAGTTTGGATCCTTCTTCATAGGGTGGAATACTAATACCCTGCCCCACTTCTCTTTGTCCCAAACATGAAAAGTCATTAACAAATCCATTATCAAATTAGATATCATGATGTCTGATTGTTTGGGGGGGGGGGGGGTTCAGGTGGAGGGTTGGTTCATGATAACACTGGGTGGGGTAAGGGAGCAATAAGGTTGGATGCAAATTGTTCTAATTGCCCAGTAATGCAGTTGGCGATCTCCAGCCCTTGCTGACAACTCACGCAGTTTACCCAAGCAACAATTTCCAAAGCGTTGCCTAGCAACTAGCAGTGTTGGCTGGGCCCAACATCCGATTTCATTTCCAGGCAGTTTGCCCCAAACCCAAGATCGAGCCCTGACAAAGGGGTGCATTTGTTAGGCATTTGTTGTTGGCTGGTTTGATCAAATGGACTGGCTGGCTTGGATCATTGGACACAACTCAGCCAGCCCCACTTGGACCGGGGCTACAGCTATTGTCAGTTGATCATTGCCCATCAGCAAATTGCACACACCTAATTGCCCATTACAAGCAATCTTCTCCCATTGTACATCAAAGTACACTGCGTTCAAAAGCCTCAAAGGAACAGAAATATTACTGGGTTTAATCAAATCATCCTGTTGGATGACACAGCCTGTCAACTGGACTCAATAGTTTTATTCGTTTACACACATTGACAGACTGACAGACACATTGGCACACTGACAGAACTATATATCTCTCTTGCATACTTCAGATATCCTTTCCTATACATCTTGATCCCATCTTGATCCATCTTGATCCCAGATGCTAGCACCAGCACAGTCCTGTAGCATTAAGAAGGCTTCCCAGTGCTCGCCTCAACACTGACAATGTATTCAGTGGCACCAGTGTCAACATGAAAGCTATCAGAGAGGGCAGCCACTGTGTTGACACACGAACAATCACAAAAGAAAAGCAAAAAACACACAACACACAAAACGCGATTACCTTTTTCCATGCATCTTACTGCTACTCTGAATCACACGGAGGTTGAATCCATCCAAAAGAAAAGTAGAAAAGAAAATAGAAAGAAATTGGAGAAATAGAGAAACAAAGGAGATGCTACTGAATTTATCCTCCCCTCACAGTACCGCCAAATCCCTCACAGGCCCTGTGCATCTTTTCAGCATCTTTCAGCATCTTTCCAGGATGCTGCTGCAACCACAATCCTCCGCATCACTCAACAAACACCGTCTCCAATGGACTCTCCATGCAGCTGCTCTGATGGGCCCTTTCATTCCAGCCATGTCTCATTGTGGAGGCAAATAAAAATGGAAATCAAAGCAGCCCCTCAAAAAGAGAACCATGTGCAGTCCCCTGCATACAGCCTATTAGAACAAGCCCCACTGAATGAGGACAACAAGGCTCCAGATGCACAAGAACCTCACAGAAGCAACACAAGAAATCAAAGAACTGAAAGAAGAGTCAAGACTCAACATTTTAGGACTTACAACAAGTCATGTTTTCCTCAAAACACAGAAATGACTGACTGTCACTGACACGCAAAACATTGCACAAGAATACATGTACAGACACACTCATAAATCACATCAACAAAACACCATTTCAGACTAATGGAAAAAAGACCACGTGTTGAAAATAAGAAAATGAAAATTACCACTTGTGTGGCATGCTGAGAAAAAAGTGTTTAATTTCATAACAAAAAAGAAGGAAAAAGCCTCCATTACAATCAAGCTATTACTGGCACAGCATAAAGAGCTCCAGGAGATGGTAGTTTGCAAAATCAATTATCTCTGCAGGTTTTTCCTGCTGCTTTAAATTAGGTCCTACTCTACTAGAGTGAGCAGCGGTGAAAACTAGTTATTTCAGAAATATGATTGCACTTCAATGAACTCTGAGGCAGTCAGTAATGATTTTAACATAGTTATGAGGACCACAATTTTACACAACATAGCAGAGGAAGAACTGGCCTTTTGCCCATATCTAAAAGCAACTGCCATGCAGCTCCTGATCTAGTCTACACTCGAGCAGACGACAACTTTTTATTCCATGTACTAAACACTAGCCTTGGGCGAGTTTGGCACATCTCTGATATGATTTGGATGTAATCAAACAATCTAGTTGCACACAAATCACGGAATGACACCCCAGTTATTGCCAAGAGATATTTATCGGCGTTTTGTCCCTGTCCAGAGGGGGTTCTCCGCCGCACATTGCCGCCAGGTGTCAGCACGTGTCAGGAGAGGAGTATGCCGCGGGGTGGAGCTGCAATCTTCTCTCACTCTCCTCCACAGAAAATCGTCTGCTAAACTCCTTTGGCCTTGCACTGGCTTGCAGCCTCCTCGTATTTCACACGACAGCTTCTGTTTCACACTTAATACTTCAAGACGTATGCATAATATCTCATTTTCACTTGCCCACGGCTGGATTTCACAAATGAAATCATTGCATGGAATACTAGATCTAATGCATGCAGACGAATAATGGCTTAAGAGCCTCAGACCAAGTGCATTTTGGTGAGTTACACTTTATTCATGTGTATTTTCCTTCAATCATTACTTGTGTCAGATGCATTTTCAAGAAACTTTCGAGACAATATCAGTAAGGAAAACAATTATGAGGTGGACTCCATCGAAATCCATTTACACTACTTTTAATGACAACATATCTAAGGACATAGGTCCATTACACTTAACCTGCAAGGACCGAGATTATAATGAAAATAGGTATGTTTTTAAGCAATAGGTTAATTCTATTATTACATTAGGTTAATTTATAACATGCACGCGAAAAATCAAAATCCAATCAATTCAATTGCACACGAGTTACCTGTTCACAAAAGCTGTGTTGCCATTGCAAACCACAAGCTTTAAACTTTTTGGCAAATAAATCATTGTTGATTACACATTTGAATGGGCACAAACAAGCAGCCCCTGCTTTGCGAAAAAGACAACTTCACATGAGCTGACAAAGCCATGCCCATGCAGCTCTGGGACATTTTCATTCACACTGCCTAATTGCCAAAATGAGCCACAATTGCCATCTTTTTCTGTTTGCATTGTTAAAATCAATCCTTTTGGCCAAGTAAATCAAGGAGCTTGGGACGTTTTGGTTAAATGGATTAAATAGAAAGAATAGAATTGGATACAAGCACTTTCATTTCACCTCATTAAAAACACTACATCTTTAAATTAGTTTAATTAAATCAGTGTAAATGTAATAGATCAGGAAGGAAGACTGAGTCATTACCGAAAAAGGCTAAAACTGATTGGATGACAGGTGACTGACAAGTCTTCTCAGTCTGGCCACTTTTCAAGCTCATCCCTTTTCAGTTTTTTTACCAAAGTGACATATCCACCAGAGCAGCTCTAAGCCTATAACACCCTGAGGCCCATTGGAAACCATCAATTGGATTGACGCTGGTATGAGATGCAGCTCAGATGCTGGTACTGGGGGCTGCAGCATTGCACTGCCAAAAGCTGTTTAACCTGGCCCAATGCTCCATCCACACAGACACCTCTTGCATGCAAGCCTGCATCCCATGATCAATGACACAATCGATTATGCAATAATAAACAAGAAGCAGCCAAACGCCACATCCATCACAGGGTGACAAGAGCAATGGGAAATTGTGAATGCTGCAATGGATCTGCTTTCCATGCTGCTGCTATGAGTGCTGCCACAGTGGGCCAGGGGCAAGGCAATGTGCTTCACACTTCCAACATTATAGCACATGCTAAAAGCACATGGTAATGCATGGAGGGCATGATCACTTGAAATTCAACCACCCCATGTCCCCTTCACGCCCTGTTATTACAAGCAATTGGCACCTTCAATCAAAATCGATCCAAATGATCACTGACTGATCAGAGATTGGTGATCAGATCTGTGACGGGTGATCAGTAATCATGGCACTTTCAAAACCCATTCGATCCCACAATGGCAACACGGTCAAACATGTCAGACCATGTCAAATCGATCACATATTCCAAAAGCAATCCTCCACTGTGTCAATTGAATTATACATGACAAGATTTTTTCTTTCTTTTTTTCCAAGGCCAAAGTCTATACAGCATGGCAATTGGCATGATACATTCACAATGACTAAATCACTGCATTGCATGTGTGCTTCCAAATTATCAGAGTGATACCAAGTGCAGCACTCACGAGAAAGCATTTAGAGGCAAGATTACAGCATTGCTAAAGGAGAAACCAACACTACACCTTGCAAGATGCAGTTTGCAAAGACTCCTTTTTGAAAAGGACTCCAAGTACTGCTTAGGAGGGCAAATCACTGCAGCTTCTGGTGGCGGATTGATTTCAAGTAGTCCATTCAAAGAGTCCGTTGCAACGGTGGCATGGAAAGGCGCCATTTCAGGCCTGCCCCCGTTCAGTTCTGCTGCTCTATCTTATTTCGCCCCAGGTGAGGAGAGTAGGGACTCGCTGGGGTTAATAGGCTATGGAACGATCCATGCATGAGCTTTTTCCTCGGCCCTTTCACCCCTCAGGTTGTCTAACAGAATTTACAAAGCTTACAACACACAAGCCACCAGAAAAACACACTGCCTGGTGCTGCATGGGTATAGGTTGGCCATAAACCTGTCAAAATGCACAAATGCCAAACCTGACTTTTATAGTCCTCTGCAGGTTGGTTTTTCATTTCCTAATTGGTCACCAAAAATAAAACTGCAGTGTGTCACCATCATAGTGTCACCATCATATACCAGAGCATAATTCAGCCCTAAATCACTGAATAATAGATGTATTCACTGCCATTCTTTTTGAAGATATATATCCACACAATGTTCTGTTGATGCTGCTTCTGCTTTAAAGCCAATGTTTTCAAGCACAGCCTTTTATCTCAGGCTCCTTTTTGTGAGCGTCCTTTTTTGGCAACCTTCTTGCAACATAAAGACATCTTCTCTCAGGTGCCATGCCTTGCGTGTGTCTTGGCTTTTGAAGCCTTTCACAAGGGTCTGTTATGAAATCATTCACGACAAATCCCTGATCATTAGTTGAGGCTAGAGTCAACTTCTAAATATTCATCGATTAAAGAGATAGTGGGATATAACATGTATGGTGTGTCCACACTGAATATAAGAATTCTCTCACAGAAATATAATATTGTTCGAACTTTTTTTAGTAATTATTTTAAGTTTTGTTCTTGTAAAGATGTAATGCTTTTCATTTGTATACCTGGGTAACCACTCAAGGATTTTTTTTTTATAAGGTGCGGGTAACATGTATCTTAATGTAACTTATGGAGTGTATCACACCACTGTTTATTCATATTACCAATTAAATGTGTACATGTTGTATATAATGCAATGTGTGTTTCGTTTAATATGCAATACTCAGGGGAAAGTTAAAGTAGAGCTGACAGTAAATTACGTGGAGACAGTTGGAGTGGAGGCAGCTCGTTGTAGCCCTCTGAGGCCAGTCAGCCAAAGTGAGGCTGGGAGGATATGAGAGACGGTTGTGACTGAGCTAATAGTGAGAAGAGCTGGCTCAAACTGAGGCTCACAGTGAGGCTGAGACTGTATTCATCCTCAAGATAAGTGCCTCTCACAGCCTGTTCAATAGACTAGAGATGCTCCCAGTTGCTCTGCTTGTCCAATTCCAATTGCTACAGCAACAGCCTAGGCATCCACTGGATGGCATCCTGTAGCAGCTGCAAGCATCAGCTTCTGTATCTCACTCAGGGAAATAGACTCAGGCAAGACTGTAGACAATAACATATTTTCATAATCCATGGGAAAATTTGAAATCAACTCCTTTTGATTGGCTGGCCAGTAATCAGTCACTTTAGAGACATTCCCACGGGAGGAGTTATCCCTGAACAATAGAACCTACTGGTTTAGGGGAAACAACTGGGCAGTCATAGAGTCTCAAAGACCAGCCTCTTCTGTTTTCTAATTTCCATACTCAGCAACTTGCTTGCACCTGATTGGTCTGGGACATGGCCATTCTCAACAAATGTGATAAGGTCTTTTGTGCTCTATCTGCATCAGCAGACAAAACCATCCTCTACAATGGATGGCTCACTGCAGCACCAAGCTCATTTGCATATTAAGTTTCACTCATATTATTTCAAACAATAACTTGCACATCAACACTACTGTACAATATTTTTATATCCAGTTACCTAATTGACACATTTTCGAACTCGCTGGCTAACTGGCTGGCTGGCTGACTGACTGACTGACTGACTGACTAGATAGATAGATAGAGATAGGTAGATAGATATATATATATACAGATATATAGATAGATAGATAGATAGATAGAAAGATAGAAAGATAGATTGGAATCAAGCTGTAACATAAGCTCCCTACGTGAATGCCTGGGAAGTGGGGCAGTGAAACAGAGAGCACTTGAAAAGGTGCAGTTGACCTGCTGTCTGCATGTGTCCTATGGAGCAGAAAAAATAGCTGCAGCAGCACTCAATAAAGTAGCTTCAGCTCACAAGACTAGAATGGCTAATCCAGGGAGTCTGCTCAGGCAACACAGGCTGCAAGGGATGGCAACACTAGCAATAGCACTTGCAACAGCACTGGCAACAGCAGCAGAATAAGTGGTGAACAAAAGAAGTCAATTGACAGAGGAGGCTAGGGAGACTTGACTCCAGTTGAGGAGGGGGAAATATACAGCTTAAAGTTGCTGGCTATATGCCTTCAAAGAAAAACAAACGCACCTCAACAGTCACAACTGAGTGGAGAAAAGCAATCACACTGGAAAGACATACGCTCAATTTTTCTGCGTTTAACCAATCGTTAAATTGATTCCCATTACAAATATACACAATATATACAACATATGCCATGCCGGACAATCAACCTGAGAATAGAAGAACTGTAACAGATTTTTCAGATTCAGATTCGTTTATTCTTCCCATATATATATAATTTACAATATTTATCAACTATTTGCTTTTAATTATTGTAGTAAAGCGGGAAGGGAGACCTCTCAAAGACTTGTTTGTCGCTGCAGAGAGGCCACCCCTTTATTTATACAAAGGCATATATATATACGGAAAAAAAATTATTGCTGAATATACTATTATTTCAGATTCAGTGTATGCTGTATATATAAAAGGAGAAGGTCACAATGCAAATTTTTTTTTAAATTCATTAGAAAAATAATTATAATTTTGAATTTGAAATTTAGCAGATTTCATCAGAAGACAAAAGAACAGGACACCAGGGGACACTAACGACCACATATGTAACAATTTTCAATTATGCAAAAAGTCTCATAGGATTCAATAATCTTATTCTTGATATATAATTTGTACCCAAAGAAGCTGTGGGTACTGATTTTTGCCTTAAAATTTGGATCCATGTTGTTAAATACAAAAGGAAAATGATACCTTATTGCCTGCTTTGCAAAATCATGTCTCACAGCAGGAAGACGAAGCATCTCTCTCTGTCGTGTGAAATGAGTATGAGTAGTATCCTCTTGAAGTTCATAGAAGTACTGAGGTAATTGTTTGTTCACAAACTTATAGCAAAACTTGAGGTCATGCAGTGTACGCATATCTTGTATCTTCAGAATATTAAGTTTTTTGAAAAGTGGGCTTGTATGTGCATTATACTTAGTCCTTGCAATTGAACGTACAGCCTTTTTTTGAAGCTTGAATAGATTGTTAAGCTTCCATCCCCACAAGATAGTTCCATAATTTAAGTATGACACAACTAAAGAGTTATAGATGTTTAACAAAATCTCTGTCGGTAAAAAGTGTTTCATCTTATTTATAATCCCTACAGTTTTTGAAATTTTTTTACTTAATGTTTCAATGTGAACTTTCCATTTTAAATTTTCATCTAGAATAATTCCAAGATAATTGAAACTTGAAACAAACTCTATATTATGGCCATCAATCTGTAAATCTGGGTAAGTTACTTTCTTTTGAGGTGCATGAAAGAGTATAGCTTTGGTCTTAGATACATTTAGTGACAGTTTATTTATCTTTAGCCATTCATTAATTAACAATAACTCATCATTCAGACTGTTTGCATTTTCACTACTGGTATTAAGAGTTGTACAGAGAGCAGTATCATCTGCATATATGACCATATCAAAAACTGAGCTGGAAAATCTAAGGTCATTCATGTATATTATAAAAAGAAGTGGCCCCAGGATAGATCCTTGGGGCACACCGCAAGTAATCTGTAATAAATCTGAGCTTATATCATCATATACTACGTATTGTTGTCTTTCACACAAGTAACTACGGAAGACATCCAGAGCAGTATGCTGTATTCCATAAAAACATAGTTTTTCCAGAAGTATATTGTGGTCCAGTGTATCAAAGGCCTTTGAGAGATCTAAATAAATGTTGATAGGAATTCTACCGCTATCCATTTCCTTGATTACTCTGTCAATTAGTTCAAGTGTAGCATATTCAGTGCAGTGGTTCTTTCTGAAGCCGTATTGGCTGTCATAGAGTAAATTTGTATTGACAAGATATTTGTATAGTTGGTTGTAGATAATCTTCTCAAAGACCTTTGACACACTGGGTAAAACTGAAACTGGTCTGTAGTTACAGAGTAAACTGTTTTCACCCTTTTTATATATTGGGGAAATTTTAGCAATTTTAAGTAATGTAGGAAATTTGCCGGTTGTGATCATCTGGTTAATAATCAAAGTTAGTGCACCTGTAAGTTCACATTTTACATATTTAAGTAACTTATTTGACATCTTATCTATGCCTTGACTTGTCTTGGGTTTCAAGTTGTCAATTACTTTTATAACAGCTTCTTCATCTACACTTTCAAAACTGAATAGACTCGTAGCCTGTATGTTACTAAAGTATTGTTGAAAAGTTCTTCCAATTGGTTGATTAATGCTTTCTGCTAGTTTGGGTCCAATTTCCACAAAGTATTTGTTAAATTCATCTGCAATTATGTTTTTATTACTTATAAGACTGTCATTTATTCTAAATTGTTTTGGAAAGTCACTTTTATTATTTGTTCGATTTAATATTTCATTAATTGTCTTCCAGGTATTAGAGATGTCATTTTTAAAATTTTTAAAACGTTTCTGGAAGTAGTCTTGCTTAGCTTGACGTATGCATTGTTTCAGTATTCGATTATAAGTACATAAGTTAAGTTTTCTCGCATTATAGTTAACAACACAGCTATATAACCATCAATTTCCACAATAACCTCCATCAGAGTTTCCTCTTTCTTTCCATTATTAAAAGTTTTTCTTTTCGTCGCACAACCCAATGCATTTCTCCAGCCTCATCTCCAGCATATCACAATATTGCCATATAATACAATTGTGAGGCATTTCTAGTGTTCCGGGGAAATATTTCTCAGCACTCCTTTGTAACTTGATCCTATGCAAGACCCAGTGCTGCCTCCTTCAGACAAACCCATGCTTTGTAACCAAAAACATTAGCATGTGGGGTGCGAGGGGGGGGGGTATTTCTACATGTGTGGGGCCACAGACTGCTTGTCTGGGGTGTCAATATAACCCCAAAGAAGGAATGGGACACCCCTGGAGCACAGGGTCATCATGGGGTACACTTACTTCATTAAACACCAATTTCACCAACTATACATGTTAATTAAATAAGTGTGCCGTTCTTAGTTGATGTATAATTTAACCATGTATAAATTCATAACTTACTACAATTTTTGCAACAGGATGTTATCAAATCTCTCTGATCTGATGAATAAGCCAAGAACCTTGATTCCATTATATAATTAAAATTTCTCAAAATGTATCATTTCAATAGATTACATCTTCGAATGTTGGTATAGTCGTCAATAGGTAAACTCGCCAGTTAGTGAGGTCGTCAAAAAAAAAGTAAAATGGTCAAAAGAGGTAGTAGACTCGTCAAAAGACCTGGTAGACTCGTCAAAGGCTGGTAGACTCGTCAAATGAGTTAGTGGAATCGTCAAGGATTTTAATAAACTGGTCAAAACTGAACAGGCTACCTGGTGAGGTCGTCAAAGATCATGGTGATGGCGTCATATTTGTGTGTAATTAAAGTACCAGTTAGACAGGTCTCAGCCTTTTGGCTACATACAGATGTAGAGTACCACAGCCTCTCATATAGGGCTAGTAGCGGAATTATTTCTAAACTTTGAACAATTCAGTTATATTATAGTAAATAAAAGAACAGTAAATGCCATATAGATATATAATTATGTAAAATATCACTTGATTAATTGAAAGATGTATGGCATGGTGTGAAGTTTTGCAAAACTGATATATTACAATCTATTAATTTTTTTATATTAATATATTTAAGTAATTCTGGCAAGTTTTAGTCTTGGCAAATAACTGTCTCCAAGACAATTGCAATTAAATTCAAAGGCACAAAATTCAAATAGCGACATACCATTGGCTAAACCAGATGAGATAATTAATTGCAATTGCAAAAATAATGTTGGGTGAACATACTTTATTTATTGAACATATTTTGAATTGGTGACACTTCAAATCAGCTGTTTTTCAAGTGGCCCATGTATACAATAAAGCAAGTAAAAAAAAAGACTTAGTACATATATATCACAAGAATAACATAAAAGTGATCAGAAATAAATAATTGAGGTAAAAACAGATAAAACTTTTAAAAACCAAAAATTAAAGAAAATTCTAAATTAAAATATACCTCTTTAACTTAAATTTAAAATCATTTACATCATGTATATCTTTTAAAAACGGTGGTAGCCCATTCCATAAAATTTGGTTAAGAAAAACAACAAATAGACTCTACAATATCACATTAAAATTTGATTTACCGTCATTATTGTTTCTGACTAAATTTCAAAATACACTTTCAATAACCCATGTGAATCAAACTTTAATAATCAACGGGGTAAGCGTGAATACATTGTCAGGCATAAACGAGTAGGCCAATTGAAAAAGTCTTGAAATCATGATTTGTCATAATATTTATATTTAAGACCTACAAACCATTCAGTTCATAAATTGAGATATCAGCATAAATCAGAATCTTCAATAAAAATCCCAAAATGTTGAAGGGCAGGCCTGATTATGTATCCTGATTAATGCAAGAGATTCTCTGCAAAAATGACTTTTTAGTTTCAGATTCATACTTGAATTGAAATTCGAAAGAACAAAACTTTAAACTTTCATAAGTTTCATTGAAATAGCTAAAAAAAAACTTGGTCCTTTGACGACAATACCAGCTCTCTTGACGACCTTACTAGCATTTTTGATGACCTTAGTAGTTTTGACCAGTCTTTGACGAGTTCACTATGGTCTTTGACGACCTTACTAGGTTTCTTTGACGACCTTACCAAGCATGGGACGACTTCACCAACTGGCGAGTTGCACCTTTGACGACATTACTGTCACCCACACCTTCCACTGTCTCATCACAGCACATGAAGCAAGACATCATGCCAATATCAACAGAGGCATAAAATAAAGGGGTATACATCTCCATCATCTCCTTAGAAGTGAGGCTCTCATCTGACACGAAGCATTCATGTGCATCTCTCAATTAGCGGATTCAAAGCTGTCTAATCAGTTGTCACCACTGATTACAATTTATTGGTCAATTAGCCAATCAAGAGTCACTGTCTGTCACCTCCTAGGGTCAAGGTCGTTGACCTCATGAGTGACCACAAGGGACCATGGAACGAAGGAACACCTTCCTCAACTGACCTTCTATACAAACTCTATATCTTGCTGAATTTCTAGATGTATCTAATTGTCTATCCAGCTATCTACCAGTCAAGCTATCTGTACCTTCGTCTATAATAGCAGTCTATCTAGTTTTCTATCCAGTTATCTAGCTGTCTATCTAGCTGTCTATCTAGCTGTCTATCTAGCTGTCTATCTAGCTGTCTATCTAGCTGTCTATCTAGCTGTCTATCTAGCTGTCTATCTAGCTGTCTGTCTAGCTGTCTAGCTATCTATCTATCTATCTATCTATCTATTAGATAGTGATCACAGTGATTGCCCTTTTAAATATTGTCTAATCATGTCAGAAATTAGGCAGTTACACCTGCAGCCTAGATAATCTAACAGCCGAGCTAAATCACTACATGTTTAATTGGCTGTGTCACAATGGGTCATTAAACTTGCTGATAAAATGCAACATCCTTAACCAACAGCTCAGGCCGCTCAGCAGTGGAGGTTGTGCCATGGCTGAGCCTCTTGGAGAATCATCACTCTCAAGTCTAGCGTGAGCCAGAGTGTGGCACAAAAAATGGGGTAAAAATAATGGAAGAAAAAAAGTTCAGAAGATTGTGTCTGATTTACAACAGTAATAAGGGGGGGGGGGGCACCAGAAGAGGAGGGGGGTAGAGAGGGGGTGGGTTGATAATTATCGGTACTGAAATGACAGGCTGACATGCCATGTGCCACAATATTGCACAAGTTAAATGACCAAGTCGATAAACGAGGCTGGTTGCTCAAGTAGATCAGACCTTTAACTCGCTAAAAAATAAACATTGATCACAAAAGCATTGATCAAGTTGAGCTGAAAAATTTTGCCTGAAATGTTGGCTAATGGCCTGAAATTCAACTGAACACCGGATCTGATCGGATTCAAAGGCCAAAATACCACTTGTAATAGACATGAGGCATGTCAGTGCTCATTCAGCCAAGCAGTCAGTCATTCAGTCAGTCAGTCAACTGGCAGAATATGCAATGATTCAACATCTTTCCTTTTTTTTCCTGAAAACAGTCACAAACTGCATGGGGTTGACCAATGAAACATTTGCAATGCATTGAAAGCACATTTCCTTTGTATTGGGCCCTGCACTTCATCGCGTGCCAGCTACCATCCCTTTGTTTGGAGTCAAAGGGACGCTCGGCGGCAGGGGCGACCTGGGGCTGCGGCCCTTTAAGAGAAAGTTTGCTCTGCTCGTGGTTTTCACTGTGGGCCAATTTGTCAGTTCGTTCTTAACAATTGCACACCATTGAGTGATTGTCTTCTTTAAGCAGATTTTTCCCAGCTCAGCCAAGGGCCAGTGAGGGCACCAAAGGGTCAGAGTGATTTCAAGTATTTCCAGGGCTGACGGCTTCAAAGGCCCCTTGACCCCGAAGCACAAGTCAACATGAATGAGATTTAAGTGCCAGCAACTCAATATGCCCACAGATATGCATGTTTCCTGGAATTATGCCCCATGATAGCAAATAACAACAGCTCATTGCATTTTTCCCAGATCCAATTTCAACTCCATTTCAGTAATTCACCTATCTCTGACCATGACTATGTCATCTGGCAGTGTAATAATATAAATCCCTCACATATATCAGAAATCACACATCAGAAATCCCAATGACTGACTAAATGACTGACTGATTGGCTGACAGACTGGATCACAAATATCACTGACTGACTGACTGACTGACTGACTGAATGGCTGTCTGGCCTTGAAGTAAGTTGCTTCAAGATCTGCCGTATAAATCGGTGACTGATTGGCAATTCAAGTTATTCAACAGTGATATCAACACATAAGCAGAGTTGTTGTTGTCCATCTTTTTGCAGAGATCCATTACATGCTATAACATTTCCAATGGCTCCAATGGCTACACTACTCAGCCCACTTCAAAATCCCAGTGATGCAGTAGCATCATCACTTGTTCAGCCTTGCTGCAGCAGCAACATAAGGTGATCATTCCCAATTCTCAAATTCTTAACTCACTTTCAACAAGTCCACTTAAAATCCAACAACCTCATGCTATACGAAGATGCATGGCAAAGAAATAACATTGTATCAGACAAATCACACCTGATACATTGCAAGCCATTTACAAACAAAATATAGAAATAATAGAACAGTAAAGATTGAAGGACAATTTTTCATCAACTAATCAAATGTCATTATGTACATTATGGAAATACACTGCATAGCAAAATGCCAGTATCAAATATCTACACAGAGGCCAAGAGGTGGTTTCAACTTCCTTGAAACTGATACTGCATTCAGCATATTTTCCATATTCAGTGAGTATTCACCATAACAATTTAATCGCTGTTTTGGCAGAGGATCTAAATAGATCGCCATTAAACGTCAAAGTGTTTCCTGAGGAGATCAGATTCACTTGAGGCTCCTCAGCCCCACTCAATTGAAGTTGTTGGTTTTCTTTCTCACCCTTCACCCTCAACTATTGTTTTCCCTTTCACCCCAAATAAGCAGGTGAACCCCGAGGGGTCACACCCCAGGTCAGGGGAGCAATTCACCCCAGGGTCATTATAGTGGGGGTAATTAATTAACCCTCTAGCCTGCCTAATTACCCTCCGGTCTAACAGATAATCTAGGGGTACTCTGCTAGACTTCCAAAGAGGTAATCGCAAACTTATGCCAAGTGGCGGTTTCTCTTCAATAGCATACACATACATTTGTACAATAGAAACACTTACCAGCAAATGGCTGATCGGGGGGGGGGGGAGGGTCAAATTGTGTGATTAAAATGTAAACACTCTGAGCTGACAGTGGCATGCAAATGTATACATTATTTATAATTAGTGAAAAGGAAGTTTATTTCCATGAGCATCAGATTCCATTTTATCATGATTGGTCTAATATTGAAAGCTAATATCATTATTATCATTTTACAATGGATTTCACATGTAACGGTATCAAATAAATCACCAGCAGGTAATGCTGAGTATTGTAAATCATTTTGTGATGCTAATAACTTTTAAGAAGCTATATGTATACAACACCAGTTCTGTAATCATACCTGAAATGCAGCATCAACACTTCGACAAGTTTTGAGAACAGCATGATCATGTTTTAGTACTTGGGCGTGCTCACTGATCAAATTATAAGATTGGGCTCTTAGCACAAAATGGCAGGAGGTATGAGGGTATACTGGGGGAGTTTTAAGGAGAAGAGCACAAGAGAGGAGCATAAATTGTCAAGCAGCATAATTGACAGTTCACTGACAGTTCTCATGCAGTTACAGAGAGGCATGAGTGTGGCTATTCAAGTCAAGCAGTACTAGTCAACCACTGTCCACCATTCACCACTGTACAGATCTCACTGCACCATTGCACCAAACGCACCAACTTCCAACCAAGGCCAAGTCAATAAGGTCATTTGAGGACACCCTGGACAATCCTGTAGACAACGCAGGACAGTATTCACAGGCCTAGGCCATTGGTCAGTTTCTGTGTAGCCAACCAATGGCCTTCAGTGTCCCTCTGGCCCCAGGCACCACTGGTGACCACTGGTCAGCACAACAATGTGTCACTTGTCGTCATGTCAGCTTTGGCTAATGTCATTGCACTATTGCAGCTAACCTAGCACTCATTCACTTTGCACGATCATGTACAATTGAGTGAACTGTCAAGCAAACATCATGTAGTAACCACAAAAAGACACTAATAATTCTATTACGCTGAGAAGAAAAATCTGAGGCTTCTTGTCAAGTTGTCAGTTGCAGAAGCTCATCACACAATTCTGAATTTTCACAAACCATGAAAGTAGCAGTTTATGTTCAAACAAGCCACTCAGGCCTATACACGGATATTGTTGTAAAATATAAAGTACATAATAGAATGAGTTCCTTTACAAAGATATTCAGAAAGTGTGACAACATACATTCCAATTACTACAAACTGAAGTACAACATATCAGAGGCCAAACTACCTTGTTAACTCTTTAAAGGAATCTTTTCATTTCATGAGTGGTAAAACTCCACTTCAAAGGGTTTATAGTGTGCAATGATTTTGAAAGGAGAGTGCATTGGTGTAAATCGTGCTCCTGACATTGCTGAGCAAGAGACACCCACAGGCTACACCAGCTCACAGCCATGCCATTGACTGCATTTGTTGATCAGTGAGCCATCCTGCAGGATCCTAAACACTCACTCCCTCTACGGATGGAATAGCAGCATCCCAGAATGCACTCAAGCCAGTTGCTATGGTTACAATAACTGCAGTGCACTCCAACAGATGGCGTTGCCATGCAATGACTGCCATCTTTACTCCTAAGTGCCACGTTGAGACAGGAAGAGGGGGGGGGGGGGGCTTAAGCCTCAGACGAAGGCTCTTGGTTTTGGGTTAATTTCCTTATTAACAATTCTGATACGTGTTATCACTTCAGTTATACACTGCAACATACTGTAGCAGCAGCCGACTGAGTGTAGCTATTTCCATTTCAGGCAATTAGCAGTTCTTCGTGTCAGAAACTGAGAACATCTTGATGTTTAATCTCGTACAACGTACATCATAAAACATACACCACTAGCTTGTACATCACACTCATTACACATCCCTGGCATCTTGAGCAGCAATTGATGAGATGCCAGCAACAGCAGCAACAGCAGCAGCATCAGCAGTGCCATCAGCATCCTCAGCCCTTGCCTCAGCAGCCAAATGACTAATTCTGCTACATCCCCCTAAACCTTGTGCTGTCCTTAATGTCCCTCTACAGCTGTCAACATGAAGTATGTGACACTCGCCCCTTTCAAGGTCAGAAGCTAATACATACATTCTGCCAATGATTCACTGCTGCTAGAGCAATACTGCACTTGCATATATGTGTGCTGCCATCATATCTTGTACACGTAGACCAACTATCAGAGAGCTACTCAATACATTATGAAATCTCAATCCTTGTCAAGTACGAGGTCTAGATCCTTCATAAGCACAAGAATCTAAAATAACTGGATCATTCACGATCATAACGCCATGTTTTTCTATACCAAAGATCCAACAGCATTTCAAGAATGTGTGATCAAAGACTGAGTCTCCTAAGAAATTAATATCAGTCATCGAGGAAGAACAAGAAAATATCAATAGCATTCACAACTGGTGGGAGCAATTACTTTCAGATATATCATTAATCAGTGGGGGCTCAATTCAGAGTTGAGACTGGGGAAGCTGGATAAAATTAAGAGGCAACTTGTCTGAGGAAGGAAAGCCAGCGTCCTCTTATAATTACACTAGTTAATTAAGCTCCAGGACTCAGCTGAGCCTCAGGCAGGGTGAGCAGATCCCTAGCTCTTTAATGCTGCTTAATTGATACTCTTTATCATCGGCATAAAATCACAAATAAAATCAGTTAAATAACTTCAGAAGGGATTCAAAGAAACATAAATTGATAACAAAGGTCAATGACTCCTGTGCATGTCAAAGTGACATTCAACTTGACCTTGAATTTGACCTTTGACCCAAAGTGTGTCAAGTCAGGGTCAACCAACCATGAATGAAAAAAAAAACAAATGAAGTGCATGAAAAAAACACACCTCATGTGCATGATTCAACTTAAATGGCTCTTGTTACATGAAATGACAGTATCGCTTCCTGTAATTTTCAGGTGGCCCAAAAATACATTGTATGACACTAGCATGCAGAGGAGAGTATTGTAGTAAAACTGTAAGTTGGTGTTGTAGATACTTTTAATTACTCCAAACTGATTGTCATTCAGCCTCACTTTCATGACGTTACCATGACGCTATCATGACGTTACCACTAGGTGGCTGATACCACATCTCCCTTTTCAAGGATACAAATCATCAAATGTATAAATTCAGATTAATCATTTTAGCAAAATAATTAATGGTATATATTGAAATATAATTAATTGTATAAATTGAAATATCGAGTTGTGCCAATTAGGTGTCCTGATGATCTGGAGGTTTCTTGATCTTATGGTGTCTGTTATAGTACCTCTTCTTCTTCCTCTTTCGAGACTGATCTGGGTTCAAGATGGCGACATAGACCTTGTCTTTGCACGTGTTGTTGGAACATAAATCCGCTATAAGTTTCCAAGGAAGATTTGAACTCAATGATTGAAGTAACGGTTTTCGAGTCATTCTCCTTGCTGGAAATTCCTTGTTAAATTCTGAATTTGTTGAACCGGATGTAACCTCGTGTACTGTAGGTTTATTCCTTGTTATTAGTCCTAGCTTTGTGCAAGCATTTCTACTGAGAATGGAGCAGGGTTGATTTGGCATGACATACAGCTTTTCTTTGCAAGACTTGTCATTTGCCTGTAGAGAGCTTTGCACAGTTCCGATAACATTGAAGAGTGTGCCTCCTGGACCCTTGAGAACTTGTTTGTTGTCTCGTGTATCTATATCAGAGATTTTAAGCCAAGGAGTTATATCACTTAGGATGGAAACAGCTGCACCTGTATCAAGTTTGAATGAAGTTTCAAATCCATTAACTTCGATTTTTTCCATCCATTCAGCATCTTTTTCACCAACTGAACCGAGAAAGGGATAGTTGAGGTAACCCACATCAACTTCATGGACTCTATTAGTTTTTGAGTTCCGTGCCTTTGAGAAGCAAACAGTTTGATAATGACCAGGCTTCTTGCAATAGTGACATATTGCGTCTTTTGCTGGACAGTTTTGTCTTGTGTGGAATTCTGATGCACCACATCTTTTACAATTACTACTTTTGTCTGTATGGCTGACTTGAGAATTCAGAGCTTGAGGTTGATGTTGATTGTTTTTGTTTTTGCGAACGAAATCAACATTCAGATTTTCGTGACCTCTGACCACTCCTTTATTTTGTTGACGTGCTTCTGTTTGTCGGGCAAATCTAACAGCATCATGGAGTTTCAAATCTGCTTTCATTTGAAGTCTGTCTGAAAGTCCTTCATCTTGCACGCCGACAACGATCCGATCACAGATTAATTCGTCCTTCATAACACCGTAGCAGCAGTCATTCGCAAGACGGTACAAGTCTTGGATAAAGGAATCTATTGGCTCTCCTGGAAGTTGAGATCGTTTGTTAAATCGAGCTCTAGCAACAATAGTATTCTTTCGGGCGCCGAAATAAGTGTTGAGCGCTTCCTTGACGTCGCTGAATGTAGCTGTTGTCTCATCAATAGAGAGTGTCTCTAAAATGTTTTCTGCCGTTTCGCCCATGGCGTACAGTAGAGCGTTGACTTGCTCATTCTGGGGTCTGTGTGTCAAGCCAGAAGTAAGAGCAAACCTTTCAAAACGTCTAATCCAGCGGGGCCAAGCATCCGCCTGTTGGGGACCGCTTTCCTGAATAAATGGCTCTGGATGAGGGACCTGTTGCATGGGAATTGCAGAATGTTGTACAGGAGTTGTAGAAGCCCTAGGCATGTCAGGAATGAGTGATTGCGAGAGTTAGAATAAAATCGCTGTTTGCGTGAGTTGCTAATCCGCTGCTTGCGTGAGTTCTTAATCCGCTGCCACCATGTAGTATTAACAAAAGAAGGAGACGTCTTGTATGTTTAAGCTGCCACCATGTAGTAAAACTGTAAGTTGGTGTTGTAGATACTTTTAATTACTCCAAACTGATTGTCATTCAGCCTCACTTTCATGACGTTACCATGACGCTATCATGACGTTACCACTAGGTGGCTGATACCACAAGAATGGCTCTGGATCTTAATGATTATGAACATTGGGCACCACACATGGGTAAATTTAGCATGTGGCACAACCGTACAATACAAACTTTGTGCATGAGCTGCATTACTAACATTTCCTATAAATTTGTGAGATATGTTATGGATATGTTATGATTGAGCTTGAACAAGTTATCAGCTACAGCCTGCTGCAATACAGAGGAAGGGAGGGTGGGAGTAATTCTCAAAATATTTGAAGCAAGACATTCCATAACTAGCATAAGGCATCTGCCATAACAATTTAACTGGTTGAAAAATCTGAAATATAAACTGAGCTTCAATTTATCTAGGCTGCTTTGGGTTACCTCATTGCTATTGTATGTTTTCAGTCTGGAGTCAATTACACACGTGGAGGAGCAGCGAAAATCCAGGGCCTTTTCTGTCTCTTTTTGTCTGTCAGTTTATCGAGTTTTTGCATGGGTAAAGAAAGTGGGAGAAAAAGGGTAAAAAAATAGGGCTAGTCAATGAGAGGGAAGGGGAAATGTGAAAAAAGAGGGACACAAAAAAAAGAAAGAAAGTGAGTCTTCGCTAGGTAACAGGAGTGGTCTAAATACAAGATACTTCCTTAGATTGCTGGAATAACATAATTTAAAGAGAAAACAATAAGAAACCAGCGATTTGTTTGGCATTGTGTTCCCTCTGGGGTCAAACAAACAAAAATAAGCCTGACTATCATGCAAGGCCCTCTCTTTCATGGCTGGTTGCTCTCTTTTCAGTCAAGAGTGTCTCCACCCCACTTAGCCTGTCTCAAAAGTTACCCTCCTAAACAGAGGTCTGTGCAGCTCATGAATTAACTTATTCCAAATAGTGCAAAATACAATGCATAGTGCTGGAGTAATACTGGAGTTTCATGGTAGCACATTGTAAAAAAAAGAAAGAAAACAAACAGTTATAGAGTATATATCATAATGAAAAAGTCCAACAAGAGATCCATTTGTGACTATGTCCAGGTGAAATGTCCAAGAGAATATGCTGCTCAATATATAATAATAGATAATGTGTCCAAAATAGTATTTTTAATTAGTTTTCAATTCTTCTTTATCCAATCCATTTGTGAAGAGAAGTGCCATACAATACCACATGATTCTGGAGGCAAAAAGAGTATGCTTTTTTGCTGGTAGTACACTTGCCCACAACTGATGCAGATGGCTTGGCGATGGTGTTATTGGCATTGGAGCAGAGGTAAAGATGTGGGATGCAGGAGAAGTAGTTGACCATCACATCAGTCATGGCATGTCACCCTCAAGTGTCAGTGTCTGACAGGAACTGTTGCTGCCCCTACACACAGCCAAGTCCCTAGCACAACTACTGGACGTGACCAGCCTCCTGAGTAATAACCCAGGCCCACCACAGTGTCTCATTATGCACTGCATATATATTCAAATGCACTCGTCCCATTTACAGCTCAGCTATGTTGTGTGCCAGTGTGTGTGCATTACATACTGCATTACATCCTGCAGGCTTTCTCCTGCATCTGCAGACTGCAGTAACAGTATCCACCACATCATCGTATCTGATGTATCATAAGTCTTCAGTTGCATTTAAATCTCCCAGTTGAACCCCTGACATTTACTTGACTATTAGGCATAGAATGGCACTTCATCATCCTCCTATTAAATATCCTGCTGCATGTCACACACGATTCTCCTTCACTGAACAAGTGAGCTGAGTTGCTCAGTTGCTGCAATCTGTTGTACTTGCAGTAGTTCCGCTGTCAACCGACAGAGGGCAGGGGGGCTTGTCTGCGCAGATATTCATGCCCCGACGGCTGTTGCTCCGGAACTACTTTCTCCTTTGTTGAGCTTGGAGAGGCAGCCACGTCCCAGGTGGGAGGTTGTGTCTGAGGCTTGTAGCACCTGCTTTAACACACGCAGACCATGAAAGCAAAGGCTATGATCCTCTCATGGTGTTTGGCAGGCCGCTGGCAGCAAAAACAGCCCATTCCAGCCCCATTCCAAAGCCCTAAATGGCTGCATAAAGAGTGCATAACTTAGGAGAAATAAGCCTGCAATTACCAGCAAATCCATCCAGCATAAAAACCACAACTTTCCTGCATACCACCACCATAAATAACATATCTCATAACTTGAATACTCTCCAAACATCTCGTTATATCATTGAATACATGGAGAGGAAATAACCAATGGATTACAATCTCAATACACTGCATGTATTTGGAAATGGTGTTGCCACAATCAATTTCCATATGCTGCATGTATGTCATACTGTCTCTTTGGAAATGGTGTTGCCACAATCAATTTCCATATGCTGCATGTATGTCATACTGTCTCTTTAAGTCAATTTATCACCACCATTTATCAACACGACACCATTTATTTAATCCATCATTAAGGTCATAACTTCAAATAAATGTTTAATTTGAAAAGCAAATGCCATCAGAAATAAATTGAATACCAACAGAGCAATCAATGGCAGCCAATAGCAGGCAATGGCAGCATCAGACATAGAAGAGAACTGCATTGATTTTACACCTTCAACATGTCTTTGAAAACCTGTCAACCTTGCTGAAGGTATGGAAAGGGCTGCAGATGAGTTTTGCTTTCATCTTGATGTACACTGTATAGGTTCGCTCACATTTATCACTGCCTTGAGATTCAAACAGCACTTATTGATACGTGGAATGAACTTAATCATACACTTGATGAGTTGGATAAACATGTCAATATCATAAACTGAGAAGCCTGCTCAGTGCAGGGGGATTTGAATCATTAGCCAAATCACTATCAAATAATCAGTAAATATTTCCAAATCCATGCAGTGAAGCCCTCAATGTAGGCATTTGCTGGATAAATGGTGTAATAAACATCACAATAAACATGCAAATATTAACATTATTGCAGGAGCAGCTCTCATCTTCACATCTATATCTATAGACTAAAAGTCTAAAACACATCCCCTGATTGCCTCTCTCCTCTCCTCATTAAGTAATATGTCAACAATCCCCTCCATAGCAGCTATGATTAGAAGGGTCTCCTTTTCACAAAACATGCTCTTGTAACTCTGCTGACATAGGCAAATACACACAGGATTATATCTCAAGCCAGCTGACACCTTTTTGACAAAACACCAGCTTGAGAAAACATCCAAGTGAAAAAAAAAAGCATGCAAAAAAAAAAAACACCACTGACATCATACGTAGAGTTGGCTTATTAAGACATCAAACAATACATCATATTCAGCAAATAGAAAATGTTTAAAGATACATCATACACTATTTTCTCAATGTCTTGCAATGTTTGAGGTTAATCAAGGTATGAAGGGTAACAGAGATACGCCAAAAGGAGAGTCGAAAACTTTTTTATCCTCTTTCGACTCCAGTATTCATACCTTTATCAAATGCTGAGTATAGCAGTAATTTCGAAAAGCGCAATGATATAACTGCATACCTTCAGCTCAAGCAATGACCTCTGAGTTGTGTTTCAAATAGTAATAGTCAGTCTGAACTCCTTAACCCAAAATAGGTGTCCTGCTCTCAGAGGAAACATATCATTTTAAGGTTGAAATAAACTCGAGGATTATTTTCATCGGTTCAGGGCATATATCATGAGGTGGAAAATAAAAAGGTTCATGAGGTGTAAAGGTATACAGTTATTTTGGTTGCTCTAAAATTGAATTGAAAAGATAAAATGTTGAACTGAAAATACTCATAAAAGAACGACAAACACATTTCGACAAGTATATCAAGCGCAAAGGACTTACCACTTTGGCGTCGACGCTCCTCTCCAGTTTCTCCAGCTTCTGGATGACCCCATCGACGACCGCCTTGTGCTCGTGGTTCCGGTCCATCTCGAACTTGACCAGATCTTTGTCCAACTTGACCGCATCATTACCATCCGACAAGCGGTGGTTCTCCTTCCGCTGTTGGACGACAAAGTCAAAGTGACCAGCACTCGGCTTGCGATCCACCTCCATTTTCTTATTGTTAATGCGATTGTTCTTGTGGTCATTTCTATGGTCAGTGGTTCTATGGTCAGTCCTGTGTGGTTCAGTAATCCTATGGTCAGTTCTATGATCCGGTCTATGATCCGGTCTGTGATCTGGTCTATGATCCGGTCTGTGATCCGGTCTATGATCCGGCCGGTGATCCGGCCGGTGATCGGGGCGGTGATCAGTAGTTCTATGTTCGGTAGTCCTGTGGTCACTTCTGTGGTCAGTCCTGTGGTCAGAGTGCTGATGGTGGAAGTTGTAGTGGTCATTGGTGAGCTGCTGATGTAACATGACATTGTTCTTGTGCTCAGATTTGACATGGTGGTGCATGAAGTGGTGGTGATGGTTCTCCACCACATTGTTCGGCTTATTACCACCGCTGTTGTTGTTAGCAGTCGCTTGATTGGGGCTGCTGCTAATACTAGAGTTTGTTGTTGCTGTTGAGTTGTTGCATTTCATGTGCACGTTTTTCTGCAGGCTGCTCAGGCTCCCTGGTGATGATGATGATGTGATAGATGATGATGATGCCGGTTTCTGTTGCTGCTGGTGATGGATGATGTGAGAGTTATGCTGCTGCTGCTGTTGCTGCTGCGGGTGATGCGGATGATGATGATGTTGAAGATGCGGCTTGCTGTTGTCTGATGACGGGGCAACAACAGCAGAGGGTGCAGGGCTGACCCTTGTGGATGAGGGCGAGGTTGTTGATGAGGCAGGGGATGACTTCTTGTGATGAGGAGTGGATGAGGAGGATGAACTGGATTTCTTGCTTTCCTTCTTCTTCTCCGCAGATTTCTGCGAGTGTGGGATGGGGGAGGAGGTTCTTGATGGCAGGGGGGAGGGTGGTAGGCTGTAAGGGTCTGCTGTGAGGTCATGTCCCCCTGGACTGCAGGGCCTTGATCCTGGGCATGAGAGGGGCTCTGTCTTGAGTAATCTGGTTGCCCCAGTGGCAGGCCCCCCTAACAAGGGAGGGGGAGGGGAACAGGGGCTGACATTTGCTGTGGACAGAGGGCAGGTGTCAGTCGGGGTGTCGGAAGGCAGGCTTTCGCAATCTGTTGTCACTGTGGCTGATGGAAGCTCCTTGGGCGTCGTCGTCAGGCGGACATGGGTCTGAAAACACACAAAAAAGATTCATTCATTAATTATCCAAAGCTTTTTCATTCAATCTTTTAAATCTGTTGAATGAGATCAATTTGCACAATCAATAAATCAATCAATCAATGCTGAGATGACCAAATGAGGCAATGAGTATCGATACTGTAACCAATCAAAACCGGTCTCACTTTCAATTAATAAGAATACCAAAATAATGAAGGATCCAAATTAATCCAATCGTTTCCTAATTACAAAATACTCCAGACATACAGTGATATACTCAGCGAGTACTCACAGGTCTCAGGTACATTTGTAATTTATATAGAGAGCAATTGTTTGAACACAGTTGCCCACTTAAATCATATCCCTGGGTGCTTCAACATTCTGTCAATATTTGCCAATGTCGTATGTCTGTAGGGACTTTTTTTAATCCAGCCTCTTACCCCTCTATTTGCTCTTCAAGCCAACCAAAGTTATATCCAAACATTCATCCTTTTTTCTCTTTGGCCAGAGACAATATACAAGCACACATCAAGTTCTAACAACTGGAAAACTAATCCCCAGACTTTGAAATTTTGAAACAAGCTATCTTTTTAGATATGTCATAATTACACCGGTGCACATGAAATGCAATAGAGTCAAGAGAGTCATGTCATTATACAACAATAATTCCTAAATTAATCAACTTAGCGAATATCCAAAGTTATAGCGTGTGGAGAAAATACAATTACGAGATATGTCTTTTATGATATTTCACAAATGGCTGTGAGTACATAATACCTCTTGTAATTCAGGAAAATGTAAGCAAGAAGAGACCAATAAGCACAGACCGAGCAGATTCGTCAAAATGACTGAGTGAGCAAGAAATGAGGAAAAGCAATGAATTGCTTTGTCACACTTCATCAGCTGTGAGGAGCAGCCAGTCACCAGCAGTGAAAGTGTGATTCAAACTGACAGCAGACTGGGATGATACATGAATGGCAAAACTGGATAGAACAGAAAGGAGCAGAATAAGACAGAAATGACAAGTTGAAGAATTGAACATTTTCTTGATTATGTATATGAAGTAATGCAATCCTGAGCTAAGCTGAAGAGCAGTATATATATATACTCTAATATGCATCTTTCCTGGAAAGTTTCAAGGCAAACTAATTATATTATCAGTAAAATCAGGTTGCTTTCTTACAGACTATGAGATAAACAGTGACTGTAAATTCCTAAACACTAAACAGCAAACAAATCTAACCAGAACATGGGAGAAGATGGATGTGCTGACGTATCAACACTTACACACCCTATGGAGGTATCAGGACCTCCATTTTTCAAGCAATGGATGCTCCCACCCTCCCATTTATTATGTGATAAATTGTGATAGATTTATCTCTGTGTATCACAGATCAGTCACAGAGGATAATCTGAGGATGCTGTCAGAATATGCAAGGCAATGCAGAGAGCTACAAGCCAATGCAAGAGGGTGGTCCCCCAAGCAGACAGGTTGGTTTTTGTCAGAAATGGATGGTCAGCTCTGACATGTTTATCTTTCTACAAGAGCAATGTCAGGTCAAGGGCGTGACCTCGGGTCAGAGGTCACAGGAGTGTTTTGGCCCGAAGCCAGGGGTGAACAATATACTCACTATGTAACACAGTGTAAGTCATTGTAACCCTATCTACCCACCCTATTACAAAGAGGAGACAGTAAACCACAATGTAACAGGGATCAAAATTCCAAAACTAAACTGACAATCAGGAAAGCAATAGGTCAGATTGAATCAAATAAATTGATATGCTGATAATATCATCTCAAATGTATGCTTTACTGCCATTTGAATGGGGACTGTTGGATTTACAACTAAAACTGGCCAATACTGTAAATGTATCAGGCAAACGTTTCTTATTGCCCATCACATTTCTAGATGAGGCACCTGCAGTGAAAAACCCAAAACTGATGACCAAGTAAGAGCAGAAACACTACAGCAGCATGATGATGATGATCAGAAACATCACCAGCATCCTCATCATCAACTCCAGCATCCTGTGCAATTACTCAGTCTCCCTCCAAAAACCTCCATCATGTGCAGAGTACCGGGGCCTTGGTGGCAATGATATCTTGATTGGTAGAATAAGCTGCTTCGATTTACACGCCTCTAATCTGGCCAACCTGCAGCAGACTGCTAACTGAGTCTGCTAACTCAGACTGCTAACAGAGCCTGCACCTCCTGCAGCATGTAATGCAGTCCCTCTGCAACTGCAGCAATCAGCCACCCTAAGCCAGACATGCTGCTGCTTCGAATGCTACTGCCTCGAATGCTGCTGAGAATGGCCTCCAATGCTGAGCATGGGCTGCCTCTGATGCTGCATGGCCTGCCTCTAATGCTGTGCTTTTAATTCAGACAACAACATCATGTCAGCAACCAGCCACATGCCAAGGAGATTTCATTACATCCACTCAAATATTTCAAATAACATTCACAGAAGCTTAAACAAAAATTATCACAAATGCTTGCAGAAATATTCAAATAACTGCTAAGTTCTATGGACATTTTTGATAACCGCTTTTACTTCTTTTTTAAGCTGAAGTTTTAGTTTCATGTCAATCTCTTTGATTTTACTCAAGAGTAAACAGTGTAAAATGAAGCTATGTACTATGTATTGAGAGTTTTCAACACATTCTGGATTCTGAAACACTCCAAATGGTGTTATTTACACCCAGGGTTAATTCATGGGTAGTGTGCACTATAAACACAATTAGCCATGAGTGGAAATCCAGCCATTTGGGTGTCTTTTTGAGTGGTTTGTGCACAGTGCACAGGTAGTTGTTGTTGGATTGAAGGGGCATGCAACGAGGGTGTCATAGGGATCTTTGGAGAGCCATCAATCCACTCATTCAATCCATGAGAGGCCCATCAATCCACTGCATCAATCCAATGCTCCTGCTGCTGCTGCTGCTGCAAGGATGGGATGAGTTGATGCTCACAGATCAATAAATCCATCAGAGATGCTTGGTCTCCTTTCGACCTGCTGTCTCGCCCTCTGTCTGTTATATTGCAGCATCAGTAATGCTGTTGATGCTGTGTTGATGCTGTGGGTCTCCAGTGTAGGACTATACTGCAGATGCTGTTAGTAGTTACTGCTGTTTGTGTCGCTGTTTATGTCCCTGCTGCTAGTGCTATCAGATGCAGTTGCAGTGTGATAAAATGTTGATTGTACTTATGCTAATCATTAGAATTATGGCATATCTATCTAATCATGAGAATTATGATCTATCTATCTATCTATCTATCTATCTATCTATCTATCTATCTATCTATCTATCTATCTATCTATCTATCTATCTATCTATCTATCTATCTATCTATCTATCTATCCATCTATCTATCTATCTATCTATCTATCTATCTATCTATCTATGCATCTCTCTATCTATCTATCCATGCATCCATCTATCGACGTCGTCTGTTATTTCATCCTGATTGGCTCTGTCCTTTTGCTCCCCTCTTATGAGTGTGCTATTGCCTTTTCAGTTTTTACAACCCCCCCCCCCTTCCAATGACCCAGCTCCATTTAGGAGTGTGTGTTGCACATCTGTCAGGGGCTAGGCATTGGCAGGCAGGGAGCCAAGGGACACAGAAAGGAAGGCTCATGCAACCGACAACTGCTTGAGGGACACAGCAGGTAACTGCTCTATTAAATTGAGCCACTCACTCTATCTCTGTGCATCTCAGTCTATCTCGAGTATGTCTGTCCAGACAGTCAGATGCAATGTCAAATGGAGTGTATGTCAGACTATTGTGTTTCCCAATTAAGCAGCCAAATGTGATAATTGCCAGTAAGCAGAGAGAGACTACTGAGTGTAGGTTTAAAGCATAATTGACAATGACCTAATTGGCACCACTTACAAGGCAACACATACACTGTACATACACTTGAGATGTGTGAAAATGTCAGAGGTGAAAATATATGCATACTTGATGCACTTTGAATGCACAGAGCAGTCAAATGTACTTCACCTTTGTTGACTTGGCACAGAAAATGATCCAGGGCTGTAATCAGGATCAGCCAGTGAACCTCATAAAGCTACTCTTATGTCAATATACCTGCTAAAGTGAAATGCTTTCTATTTGTGTTATATCCATCATACGAAAAAGGAGCAACTGTTACACTCAATGAAATACCCCCTTAAATAAAGTCTTGGTAAGAGAAAGCAATTAAATTGTCAACCTTCTTAATGAGAATGACAGCAACATAATCAGCTCAGTTGGTGGTCCATCTTCACACAGAGCAACTATTAGCAGGTACAATGCTTATGAGGGAAGGGGAGAAGAGATGCAAAGCTATTCATATGTTATGTAGACACTAAAAGTATGCTGAATATGTATGCAGTAAATTTTATGTACTATTGGAAGGCTTCTAACTCCTACTGTATTCCTACATGCAGTCCAGTGCATACAAAATAAACACATAAACGTAACAGAAGGCCAACAACTGGCAACAAGTGCGTTGTAACCACCCAGAGAATCTGTTTTGCTGAAGCGGTAATGATGCAACTGACCAAACTCATAGCACATGCATTTTTGTACAAACATGGCAAATTAACCAAATGTGCACGTTAATTACACATATATTGCAAAATCTGCACATGCATAGCTCTTATTTGCAGATGCATTGCAAATTCCATCAGGCCATATAAAGTCTGCATCACTAGGATGCAAGCCTTGCAAGGATGGCCCCTGAATCAGCCGCGTCAGTACCACACATCTGATTCAACATCTGATTCAACATCCTCCATCAATCAGCCTCCTCCATCATCAAGTGTATCTCCCCTGCGCAGCACTGCCAACACACATCTCAACTGCTCATACTACAGCCACACATATTGGCAGCAAATGACTGGATGTCAAAGGCTCTCAAAGAAGATTGACCTTCAAGAGCAGGCACCAATGATCTGTAGGCTGGTCAATTGCAGTAAAGATCTTTACAGATATATCAATCAATTACACTATCACAAGCACTGCCTAATTGCAACACTAATCACTTGGTGTCTAACATTGCCTTTCCATATTTACAAATCATCTTACATTCATAGATCGATCTAATGAGGTTTAATCTCACATAGGGGCCAAAAAATCTATTTGCCATTTAGTTTGCGTGTCATGTTTAAACACACAAGCTGAACAACATAACCTCTCCCACCTGTCTACCATATGCTATGCTATGAGCATGCTGGCCCATGCTATCCTTGGGTAACCCTGGCTTGACTGCACTGAGCAATCCCTTCCACCTGGGAGCTTTGCTTTTGAACTCATTCTGAACTGTATATACTGTTTAAAACCTAAACGTGCTGACAAAACTTGTTTTAGAGCTTCCTTAACAAACAGATTTAGGGCTGTGCTTCAGTGTGCTGTGCTTCAGTGTGCTGGGAGCACTGCTCCAGTCTGCTGCTTGTGGTGGCTTGTGGCAGTGCTGTGGTGTGCAACATCTCATCTGATGAGAACACAAGCTGAGCCACTCAGTGAGCCAGACCAACGACATAACGTCCCCATGTAGGGTCTGTGGCTCGGAAGCACTGAACACACAACACACAAGAGTGGAGCAGGTCTGGCAGACTACAAGCAGAGAGATCTGGGCAAGGAGAGAAAGAGCATTGCAGCTCAATGAATTCAACACCACAAGCTACAGGGCAATGCAGGCCAATACACTGAATACAGGCACAAGAGGAATCCCACATCTTCACAAGAGAGCTGGCCCATGTTGCAAGGTTTTCCCCTTCTTTATGTGCCCTCTTTATGCAAAGGGGTGTCTTTTGGGTGTCTGTGGGGGTGTTTAGGAGGGTCCTGAGAAGGGTTAGGGGCAATTCCCACACACCCCAGGCTCTTTTCACTGGATCTCTCCGCTGACTCAATGTTGTTGCCACTAAACACAATGCTCTGTCAGCAATCACTGCATTCCTCCCATAGTCTGAATGGCACTGGCGGAGACTAATGCTTTGACAATCTGTGTCACTCCATATCACTTTCAACTCGTGCATTCCTTTGCAATATACTCTAGGCAGTCTTGTGCTCACCATGCACTGTATCTCTGTTGTACTTGTGTTGTATCCGAGTATTATGATCAGCCTATTCCCAGCTACAGACTCCAATGCTGTGTATACAAACCAACACAGTTAAATATACAAACCAAAAGCTCTTGACAAATATTCTCCTCTTGCTTGGGGGTACAGGAAACTCAGGAGAGGGAGAGAGAGAGCACATTGCTTAGGACTGAACCTGCACCACTGACTGTGAATGCTGATGCAGAATAAACACTGAATCTAATGAGGTAATCAGTTAATTGAATTTAATGAAAAGAAATAAACCAAAAATAGCTAAATACATTACGATTGAAGTAATGCTATTCATCGTGCAAAAGAATGCAATCAATGCATTGTCTTTTGCAACAGAGGCTAGAACCGCAAATTTCCAAATGGGATAAAACAACAACCCAAAAAACATGATGATTCTGACGCGTGTTTAATCAAAGGAAAAATAGAGGACAAATGGTTTTGTTAAAAACCCTTATCATCACAAATCGAAGGGAAGAGGAGGAGCATCTTGTGACGAGTGTCAGCAGCAGCAGCAGCAGCCCAGCATCCTCATCACCAGCATCAGTTGCCTCATCAGCAGGAAGCCAGCTGCCAACACAGCCATGTTAGATCACAACCAGATCAATCCACAATGAATTATTCATGGTCTGGCCTCCCCCTGTGGCAGCTCTGTTAACTCCTGGCCCTTTCACTCCTAATTGCCACTGACTCAATTCTTTTCCTACTTAAACAGAGTTGAAGAGTCAAAATGACAAATTTAATCAAACGTTAATGAAATGTTAACTGATTGTGGCTAAGTAATTTCAAGTAACTGAAACTAAGTGAAGTTCATGACTCCACTTCCAGCAAAGGCCAGACCATAATTCTCATCTTTAACAATAATGCAGCTCAGCTAAGCACAATGAAATTGCATCTCCAATGTCACAATGAAATGCCACAGAAAATGTCACACACAATAGGATGGTTGTTTAAATTTCAGGAAAACAAAACGGCGAAAATAAAATCACACTTCATAACATGAGAAGTGAGAACAAACTTACTAATACACATCTCAATAACACAGACCAAGGACATTTCAGTCTCTGATGACACTATAGTCACAAAATGACACCTGTCGACACCAAAAAAACCCGACCAACCCCAAAACACAAATCCAGCAACACCAGTCACAAGAGCCACACACAGAGATCACGGACAGTGTCAAAGGGACTGTTGTGGGACTATTGTCCATTGTCAACTGTTAAGACTAGTGTTCACTGAGCTAACCTCATTGCATGGCCAGTTTGCCACCCCTGTCAGTGGATGTCACCCTGGTCATTGCCCAGCCACTGACCACTCCTGAGTCGTGGCCAGCTGCAAGAGTCCACCACTGTCAACAACAAGTCAACAGCGACCTTTGAGAGAGGACATTCAGGGGACAATAGATTGACCAGTGGTCAGACTGGCTCAGTCACCAGTGGCAGTCAACAGTGGACATTGGCAGTATACCTGGTGGTCACTCAGAGGCTGCCAGTTGACTGACCACTGGAGTGAGTGATACGTTTCCCACCCAGCCACATGCCATGGCAATCATATGAGGTGGCAAATAAACAGCAGCTTTCAGTGGGAAGGTCGGCAATGGACGTTGCTTCTCCATTTGAACTTTGGCAAAGCTTGCTGTAGATTAATTGAATTTTGACTTTAGTACATGTAGAACCACTGTGTCCGTATTCAGTAGGTATTTACAGCTTCCAAGTCTTCCAATAACTAAACTTCTACCTTAGGGAATAAGAAATTTATTACCTAAGCTTCTACTAATCGCTATAACTGATTGAATAAGGATCACAAAAAGGCCAAGAAGAAGCTTAAATTTGACAGCAACAATTGAACGCCATTCATAAGCATAATAAACCAATTTAATAAAGCAGCATTAATGCGTGATCTGCGGAGAATCACACCTCGTGAAGCAGAGGGGAAACAGAATCCTGGCCAAGTGGCCATGCAGCCATTGACGGCCATGCAGCCACTGACATCAGCAATGGACCAGCAATGGTTTAGCAATATGATCTTGGGGGATCCTTAAATGCCAACTTCAAAGAGGTTCTTGAGATTGCTTAAACCAAGATCACTGGAGATTTAAACAAATTCGCCATAAGCTGCACCCTGAGCTATTGATCCCGGAGGTGTGCCCTTTAAACACAGCCAGCCCTGCAGATCTGGATGCCAATAGATGTCAGCCGATGGCAGGCCATGCAGCCATGGTGGCAGGCAATGATGGCAGGCAATGATGGCAGGGGATGATGGCAACAGGATGGCAGGACATAGAGCTGCCATCGGACAAATTGCCACAACTGGAAGAAGATGAGGTCAAGGTGGGATTGCATGGATTACAATTGCAAGGAGGCAGATGCCAGATGGCTGGAAACAGGCAGATGAGATGCTATCTGCCAGTAACATATAGATAACAGCATCTGATAGATAATGGCATCATACTTCACAAGGTTATGGCTCTGATACATGATGATACAAGTACAGACTGAAGATAAACCTGAAAACAATAATCCGAGTATTAAAACCCTGGGTTCTGTTGGGAATTAGCAATTAAGCTTAAGATCCATGGACACAAGATCAAAGTAGCACTGCACTGCGAAATGCCATAAGCTTTGACACCTGTCAGATTGACTTCGAGTGCTGTTTCTCAATGGAAATTTGATAAGAGGGTGAAAAAAAGGCTTCATGACTTGCAGAATTGCAATTAGCATTGAAAACTTTTTTCCAAAAATCTCTCAGACTGGTTTTTCAGATAAAATTACCCTGGGGGAACCCAGGGTAACAATGGCATGTGCCTCAGATGACATATCCCTCACATCAGTCAAGAGACAAACTCATCTCTTGACCCACAAACCAACCTATGGGGATGCAACAGTAGCGAGGACAATGCAATCCATTTGCTTTCATTGTCCCTGGAATGGCATTGACTCGGCGACTGCATTGCCCCTACATTGCCCTACACAGCTCACAGCTTTGAGCTTTGACTATCTACACAACAGTAGCAGCCCTGGTTGCTGGCCAATCCTGGTTGCTGGCCAATCTTGGTCATTGCTGGCTTGCTGACTGACTAGCTGAGTGCCAGTGGCTGGTGAGTTGATGACCTTGGCATTTGCATCACAACCACTTGAGCTTGTGGAGCAATGCCAGGCTGTTCTGGAGGCCTCTGGTTAAAGCAGTAGCAGGGTACTGAGGGTAGTTTGTTGCTTGTGGAAGGCCTGTGTCATGCAGTCATAGAGCAGTGTCCTGTAGTCATAGAGCAGTGTCCTGCAGTAGCCTCATGCCACCTGCCCTCCTCGCCCAAATGTCCAATGGCCATGCAGTGGCTCCACACCGCTCCGGTTGGCACTGAGTAGTGACTACTAGTAAGTGGATGAAGCAGAGACTGGTCCCTTCAGTGAGAGGGCCCTGCAATGAGTGGCTCCTGCAGTGAGTGGCTCCTGCAGCAGATGCAGTGGTTTGGCTGCAGTAGTTTGGCTGCAGCTGGTGGCCACATGTGGAGCCACAGAGGCTCACAATCACACACAGGAAGTCCGAGGGGAAGCCTTTAGCAGCAAATCAGCAGCGCTTTGCTCTCCTCACTTAGCTTTGCTCGCTCTGCTCACTTTGCTCCTCCAGCCACAGATCACCGGGGCCACCGAGAGGCTCTCAAAGAGCAAGCGGAAGCGAGGCTGTCCGCGAAGCCACCGCGTGCTGTAACACCACACAAGCATGTGGCTGGTTTTGAGCCTTTGACAGATCCATTTCGACTCGCCCTCTTGTTGGAGGATGTTTAAACTGTTCTACTTTAATTCCCTTCAACTCACTAGGTCTATAGTGTAGCATTCGACTCTTGATAACCGTCATGACGAAAATGAATGCGAATGAGCTCGCGAAACGAAATCATAATTCACGGACTGAGAGAATCGCAAGGAGTTCGAAATAGGCAAAAACTGTTCATAACTTCCTCATAAAATGTGCATGTTCAATTCTCATCTGTTCAGATTCACACCACATTGAGACAATACAGAGCACCAGCTTCTGAAACCTTTCTAATAGGTACAAGTTCTCTGTTCCATGCATTCTAATTCAGATGATTGCAGGACCAAGGGTGTTTCAGGAAAGGCAGGAGCAGAAATAGGCAGAGACGACCTTGGTTAGTGCTAGCCATCTCCCGAAGCCACAAGGTTGCTGCCAGAAGCCTGGCTCAGAACTCTCTTCAATTGCAGAAGCAAGCCCTCAGCTGCTGCAAGACTCGTCCGCTGTCTGCTTTACGACAATTGCAGCAGCCACACAGGCATGGTTTATATAAGGAGAGAATTACTCACCAAATGGGATTACACCTCCACTTGTGTCTGTCTGGCTCTGTCAATGAAAGCCAATTAAAGGCTGACTCGATCCATTAACCAAGAAATTCATCTTCAACCAGCTTTTTGTGAAGAATGATATTAATTTGTTAGCTTTTTCTTCTGTCAGTAATACGGTAATACCTCATCATTATCTATAATATTACCTTGTATGAGAAGATCAAAAGCTCCATATGATCAATGATTGCTATACAGTATAAATTGTACACCAAAGAACCATCTTAGGCATCTGTATCAAAAGCAACAATTGTTGAGCAATAGGCTCCCAGCAGCGAGTAGTGGCAAGTTCAGGATAACACATTTGCCTCATACTACAATAACATTGGCTGCCAATTTCAGCTAGAATCCAATTCAAACTGATGCTAACAACATGGAAAGCAATCAACGGACAGGCTCCTCTGTATATTCAAAATCTGATCCAGCCAAAATCCAAACAAAAATGTGATCTCAGAAGCAACAACAAAGCACTCTTAAAAGAACCAAGTTCATGCAATAAAAACAAATTTGAAGACAGAGCTTTTTCGTATGCCGCTCCAAAACTTTGGAATCAACTCCCAGAGAGCGTCAAGGATTCAAAAACACTTGAATGCTTCAAGAGAGATCTCAAAACTTATCTGTTTAAGACTTTCTACAAATAGAGCTATCATTCACAAGCGCTAATGAGCAGTTTACTGGAATTGGCGCTATATAAATGTCTATTATTATTATTATTTATTATTAACAAGAGCAACAACAGCTTTGAACTGGCTGAGCAATTGCTATGTGCCAATGTGTGGTGTAGGAGTGTTGACCCAAGTGTCAGGCTGAGTGTCAATCACCCATGAAATTGTGTCACTGCTTGACTGGCCTGTGGCTGGTTGAGGCTGGCTGTGTCAAAGAGGCATTGCACAGATCAATCAGGGTGTATCCTGTGATAGTAGCATCTGGCTGAGCTGCCCTCGTGCTGCTCTTGTCCTCTCTCAATGTGCTCTCCCAATGTGCCCAGCAATTGGTGCTTCTCCTGCTGTGCTGATGCCATTTGCCCAATTTGCTCTATTGACCAATCCCAGGGAGCCTATTCAGAAGTGATTCTAGACATCCTAAGTACTGTTGAGGATACGCCTCATTCATATAAATGAGACAAATGACGTAGTTAAAAACACTCAGAATTATTGAACTCAGGAAATAATGACCATTAATCAGATTTTCCCTTATTTACTACAATAAGTCCACACACTATCAAACAGACACTCAGATGCTGAACGTCCTCAGTAGCAATCTCCAGTAGAAAACCAACAGTGTAAGCTTGGAGATACATTCCTGGTGTACATAGGCCACAGACAAGTTGTTATTGCCCCGGGCTGGCAATTTACAACATCTAGTTGAGCCAGGCATATCAGCTAGCTCAGGGCAAATAGCCACTGCTTGTATATCACCAGAAAGCAAAGCACTAAAGCAGAGCACCAAAGCACCCAGGAACCTTTCTTATTCAATTTATATACTCCATCCCCCATTCAACAACCATTCTTCTTCAGCTAATCTTCAGCTAATCAAATTACTTGGTAGAAAACAATACAATGGTACTTGGAAGATACAATACGAATTGGTAAAATGTCAGCCAGGTTTCGACTTATCGATAAACTAAATATTATCTCATTGATAAATTGACTGTTACACTGGGACTGTTACAAACAGATAGTATGTCATAAAGACCACTCATGAAATCCGATGTTAAACACTTGAATTTGTCAACCAGGCATACCATTTAGGGTGGTAGTGTGTCAACCAAGCATACCATTTAGGATGGTACTGTGTCAAGTTGTCAACCCAGCATACCATTTAGGATGGCAGTGTCAACATAACATACCATTTAGGATGGTAGTGTGTCACCCGAACATACCATTTAGGGTGGTAGTGTCAAATCTGTCAACCAAGCATACTGTGTGAGATGGTAGTGAGGCAAGTGTCTCTCACTGTACACCATCATCATATCATTGAGTATTCATGCTATAGATATGAGCAATTTGAATAGAAGCAACTCCAGTGCATCACAGGATAGGTGCAACACTGGTGCACACACTCCTGCCTGTGATCTTCCACGGCCTTGTTAGCTCCTCTGCTGATCACAGAGGCCTTGACTCCATGGATGTTCCTCTTTTTCTCTTTCCAGATTCACTTTCCATTTTCCTTTCTTCTTCTATTTCCCTTCCCATTTTTGGACCTTTGTTGGATGAGAAAGCACCTTCCTCTGAACCTGTTCCAGTGCAGCCTTGTAGCAGTAATTAAACGAGTGGTCCACAGACAAGGATTGCACCAGGATTACTGGGCGCAGAAGCACTGGGATGACTCCCTAATAGTCTATAGTAGAGTTGATATAACAGTTATATCTGCTGCAATGGAGCTTCGGGATAGTTTTTGTATGATGCATGACGTCCTCACCCAGTGTAGCCAATTTGAGTCAGATCAGTCAAGTAATGGACTAATCATACCAAATAGCAAGACGGCGAACTAGGATATATAGTAATAGTATGGAAGTCAGCACGAAACCTGGCCAACCTGGCCGACATAGAACATGTATTCAGAATTATGTAACAGCTGGCAAAGAAAGTTGTATTTATTACTTGGTAACTGAAGCTATTATGAGGTTGTGTGAATACTAAGAAAAGATCACACAGGTTTACAAATAGAAGAAATCATATGTGAAAATATATCACCACAGCAAATGAAAATGTAGAATGTAGATATACATTATGTCACATTTTTAGAAATTAATTTGAGACATGTCTACATTCGATGTAAAATAATTAACAGAGAGAGCATTAAAACCCAGCAGAAGTAAAATTACTAGCTGCAACGAGGGCTAAAAAATACCTCGGTTATAAATATTGCACAACCAATGGCAATTCATTCTTTGTGATAACTGAAGCATCAGGTTTGCCACTACAAAAACCATCCTAATCATCACACAGCATCTGAGAGCATAGCTCCTGGCTATAGAGTGGTGTCTGTATCTTTGTCTCTGTCACGGTGACCTTGCCTTTCCTATCATAATGCCCTCGCAGAGTATATCACACTGGGGGTATTTTTAACACACTGACAGAATCTGACAGCATTACATAGAGAGTATTAGGGAGTATACCTGGAGGATACAGAGCATCAGTGCAGCATCCGCATCACATCTTAAGCAGCTGCAGCAGCCAATGGCATCTGAGCTGCATCTCCCATATTCTCCTGCATCATGTCCCATCTACTAGCATCTAGGTCCCCAGGGAGATGGGACTCCATTGATCCGCTGACACACATGCACAATCCACCACACTCTGAGTCTGAGACTGTTGAGTGCACAATGCAAACTATGAGGCTGAGACTGCCGGGGAGCCATGATTGAGACAGTGCTCCTGTGTTATGATCCCACTTGTCACAATATTGGATTATTAGGGGACAATTAAGAGACTTGTCAGTCTTTTTGTACGTCTTTCATAAGGTGAAAAGGTGCCACAAAAGGGCAGAGAAGTGGGCAGAGCAGTCTCCAGTGTAAAAGTACTCAAGTACCAACAGTCAGATCTCATAGAAAACAGCTTATGTTTTGCCCAATTGGAAGTGGTATATATCCCGAGTGTTTTTATCTACCACACAGCACAACAGGAGCAGGTAACCAAACACTGCATGAAAATCAGAAGCACTTTCATAAACATCAGCAGGAACCTGGCAATATGTGGAGATCACATTTCTGAGGCACGAAACAGCTTGGCAGACAGCAAGTCTGAGGGAAGAGGAAAGCAAAAGAGGAAAGCCAAAGAGGCAGGCCAAAGAGAAAGACCTGAGAGGCAGACCTAAGAGACAGGCAAAATGGCCAGACTGGCAGCGTCAGAGGCACAGGTATAATCTGTCAATTTCCCGGGCAGAGTGCAGCCAGACACCAAGATCAATGTTTTTTACCAGGCTGACTTTACAACTCGACTAAGCACTGTCATTTCGCCAGATTAAAAGGCAAAAAGGCTCCGGTCTCAAGACAGGAATCTATCAATTAGGGAGCATGCTGCTAAGGCCTGGCTAATTCCTCTTTCTCCAGCACTTGGGCATTCAAGGGCAGTCCGGGAGGAGTCCGGGGAATGGGGGAAGATGGGGAAGCCATCAAATGAATTAGAAATGCCCCACCGACTGAACAGAGTGTAGGCTGAGAGGAGAGTGATGCAGCAAGCAGCATGGGGATGCATACGTTGATGTTGTAGGCTGCTGGCAGTGCTAGGGCGGAAGGAAGATGCTCAGATACAAAGATAGTCAGCTGCGACTAGCACACAGCCTCTGTGTCTATAGTGTCAGTGCAATCAGAATATGGAATCAATTATCCTCTGCTTCAGGGGCTCAATAACTGGCCCAGTCTGCCGACGCCCAACCCTTTTCACTGACCTGTAGGAGATGTACTGCCCAACACACTTCAGCCAAGATTCACTGGGTGTGCATACCTCTTTACAAAGTATTTCCGCACTCTATTGTGACTTAACTGACATTCCAATCATTTACTCAAGTATCAAGCCAGTCTACCTCACCTATGCCACAGCAAACACCGAAATCCTTTTTCAATTACACGACCTCTAATGTTCAACTGGCAGACCACCCACAAATAAAGAGGCCCTTTAAACCCCCGTGAATACAAATGCCTCCAATGTTTACACGCACACTGGTGTCTGCTCAAGACTGCTGGCCCAGCGCTGGGAGGAGAGTCAAAAGCTTCCAAAAGGGGTCGCTAAGTCACGTGATGAGGAGTTGAAAGGGGGGGGGGTTGTTATCCTTGGACATTGGCACAGACATGGCCACCTAGTCACAACACAGTCACTCACAGACAGCTAGCTATATTGCATCTGTCACTCAATGGAGCACACTACCTTGCAAGCAGCAAGTGAAAGCAAGCAAGCAGGGGAATCTCATTCCATCCACACCAAAGAATTCAACCCCCCCCCCCCCAATGCATTGTAATGGGAAAACAGTTGAAAAGTTGCAGACACAAGTTGAGTGGTGGCCCCTTTTTGCAACTCAGTGGCATTGTGGTTAACCCACGCTGGGTTAAGTCATAACCACGTATCAATCATACGAGCCATATGTAATTATAAACAGGATTGAGACTTGACTGACAACTCACTAAATTATATGTTTCAACAAATCGTGACAGATGAATCGAGAAATTAATCAAGTAAAGAGATTCAAAGATACTCCTCAGGGACATATAGTGCAAACATCAAGGAAATGAACTTATCAGTTGAAAACTCGTTATATTTCTCACCACAGAGTCATAAGAACAAATTCCTGAGAAGAGAAAATGGAATTTTAAGCAGAGACTGCCATAAGAATGATATTACAAGAAGAAAGATGAGACTCCCACAATATGATACACCAGAAGCTCGAGAGCAGACAATTCAATTATGACAGAACACAACAGAGAAGTCAGAAGTCAGAACACAGGAAGATAACAATAGACATCCAGTAGACAACATTTACAGTAATGAGGGCAAGTGTACGATACTATATACAAGTGAGTGTCATATTCTTAACTTCTTAAGAGAAGAAGTGAGATATGAGAAATGGTGTAGAGTGTAGACAGAACCACAAGCACACAACACATTGGAACATAACTGAACATAGCAGAGCTGAGCAGGATTGTCAGTCTCTAGTGGCTTTATGATGGATGAGAGATGAATCAGCAATGTCCTCTTGATGAAAAGACTTAAACAGCAAGACAGACTTAGACAGTCATTGTCCATAGCCCAAGTGACAGCCTGTCAGCAGCCCTTGTCACTAACTGACATCTCATGGAATTTTTATTTTACCAGGTTGTTGTGTATCTAGTGTTTTTGAGCAGTTCTTGTCAAAATGTAAATGCCACTCATCCCACAGAGCTCACTCAGCTCAGCAAATTGTACAGGCAATCCCAGCTCAGAGTTGCAGGTTAATTTATGTGAACAGGCAGGTGGCTACACCTGAGACTGCAGCAGAACTGTGGTGTGAACATAACTACTGCACAGGACCACTGACTGCACAGTTGGTATTTATTAGCTAAGGTGTAAAGCTACAAGTCTTTAGCTGCCAAATTCCTTGTCATCTTATCTTGCTGCAACTTCAGAATTCTTTGATTCACTGGGTGTGGTCTGCTGCTCTCAAGATATCCACATGCACCTTATTGAAAGTTCTTTCGAGATCCTGAATGTCAGAAAAATGAGAAAATTGAAATTATCTTGTCTCCCCTATGCTGTCAATGTCAGAAAACTTGAGAGGAGCAGACTTAAGTCTAATCAGTCAACCAGTCAGTCAGTCAGTCAGTCAATCGAACAATCAGTCAGTCTAACTCTCAGTTTGTCCGTTAGTACAGTATGTCAGTAAGCCATTTTCAAAAGTCAGAACCTAGACATCCAGTTAGTCAGTCACTAATTAATTATTATCCTGAAATCACTGCATTCCTTCATAGGCCTATCAGTCAATCAGTCATCCAATCCAGTCATTCATCAGAATTATAGTACTACTTCCCCTCAGCAGGATGCCCACTTGTTTACGTGAGGCAATTTCCACATTTAATATGAAACATTACACAATTCTATCATAAAGACACCTCCCCAGTCATCTACAGTCACTGTACAGTGGGGCTTCACGTTGTGCATACAATTGATACCACACGCTGATTCCTCCTGGCTTTTCTTCAGCTCTTGTAGTAGTCTTTTCTGACTGCTTGGGGGATTGCTTACATTCCTGCTGACCTGTGGGAGGGTCACATTCCGGGTAGAGTCCGCTATATTGGGGTGCATAAACACATCTTGGAGGGCTGTTATGACAGATAACACATGTAGAGGTAAACACAGGTGGCCTAAGTCCAGCAGAGTTTCATCAAAGACAGGTGAGTTGCAAGGGAGTTGCATAGGTAGTTGCAAGGGAGTTGCAAGGGAGTTGCAAGGGAGTTGCAAGGGAGTTGCAAGGGAGTTGCAAGGGAGTTGCAAGGGAGTTGCAAGGGAGTTGCAAGGGAGTTGCAAGGGAGTTGCAAGGGAGTTGCAAGGGAGTTGCAAGGGAGTTGCAAGGGAGTTGCAAGGGAGTTGCAAGGGAGTTGCAAGGGAGTTGCAAGGGAGTTGCATAGGTAGTTGCACAGTGAGGAGCAGAATGAACATCAGCCAAGCAGCATAACAAGCAGCATAACACAAGAGCACAACTACCAGTCAACTACTGGCCAAGTTGAATACACAACATCTCACTAAACAGTCAACAGAAGCTCACAGAACCGAGCTCACTCATATAAACAAGAGTTGGCTTACTGTGTTTTCACAGAGTTTATCCTTTTGTTGCAGTGCTGAGAAGTATAGGATGTAAAGTAATCTTGCTGAGATGGTAATCACTTATTAGAAAATTTCATATTACAAGCTTTCATCAAATGACTTCAATCAGGGTTGAATCTATGACATGATATGGGTGATTATCTACCACACATCCTGATAATCTGGAGATAATCTGTTGGATTATCTAAATACCAACAGTCTGTGTCAGTCTGTGGCCCTTGGAGGTTCCACCAAACCCAACTCATCCCCAATGATCAAGTTCAGTCATTTCTTTTCCTTATCCTGTACTGTGGTGACTACCTCAAAACCTGAGTCAAAAACCTGATTAATTCTTCGTGCAGCAGAATTCCCTTTCAGACCAATGTGGTAACAAACCACTGTAGCCTCAGGCATTCGGGTTTCTATTTTGCAAAGACTTCAGGAAAAGAGCTAGGAACCAAAAGAGAGAGTTCTCGTAAACAGCATTCTTCTACTTGTGCATCTTACTACACATTCTTGGGAGTGACTCATTTCTTGTGCATCTACAATTCTACACTAAAAAGAAGTAGTTCGCAAGAAGTAGTTCACTCAACTTGAAGTTTCTCTCTTAGCAGCTGATAAATGGTAAGAGCAAAAAGATCCAGGGGAGCCATGCAGGCAAACCAGTTTAAACTCATAAAGGCAAAGCAGATGATAGTATCAAATTGAGAACTTCCTCATTGTGCTGTTGAATATCAACTATATAAGTATTTTAATCAATGCCATAATAACCAGAGAAAAAATAAACATTTGGACAAATTCTATGACCATTAAAAAGGGCAAATCACTTTTTCTTTTACCCTAAAGGTTTAGACTTCACACTCAATTTAGTGTATTTCCAGAGTCACTTCCAGGGTGTCGATCAAATTTGAGGCAGGTTTCAGTCGGATTCCAGGTGGTTGAACAGCAATCGGAGCTAGTCCTTAACAGTCCGAACAATTGATTTGGGGAGGCAGTGGGGACAGATTCACAGCTGATCCACCAACTGGTTCACAGCCATCAGCTCACAGCAGATTGGGAGGAGGCAGGGGAGAGCAACAGAGAGGCAGTTACTGGTGATAGGGGCAGATGGGGAATCCTCAAAATGCTCCTGGCTCTCTCTGGCTCTCTCTTGACTGGCTGTGACAGTCTATGGCATAGTGGCACAGCAACAACAAAATTATCAACTGAGAATCAACCCACACCTGAAAGGGAGGCTGAAGACTCCTCGAGACCTATTGTGCCATAATGAAAGTGTTGGGCCAATGCGGCTGCTGTAGCAGAGTGAAGGTAATAGGGGAAGCATAGGTACCCCCCCCCCCCCAATGAAGCCTTAGGGAACCTATATAGAGAGGGAGGAAAAGGGAGGTTAATTACATTCTACCCAAATGACAGCTTTTGTATCCAGGTGTTTTCTCCCAAATATAAAAGCACACACTAAAGCATAGGCCTTTTTCCAAGTTGGGAACCTAAAAGTAGCATAATCAGTTCATGAAATAATTGCACTGTAATGGTTGTTTACTCAAATGAAACATACACGAATGACTTCAACGATAAGCCACTGAAGGAATTGCAGTGAGAATACAGGCATAAAACTGCAGAGCAGTGGGAGGTAATAGTTGTTAATCTGATGTTTCTGTTGCTATTGATGCTGACCCCCAGGACATATTTCAGCTATGTTATTTCCACGAGTATACCAGCTGAATTAATGGGCCATTATGGCATAGCCAATGCTGATGGGATAACTATGAAGGCCAACTGCATCATATAGTTTGATGTAGCAGTTGATGTCGTAATACTGCTGTAATGCTGTTGATGCTACATTAGATCATTGCAGATGCTTCTGAAGCTGTTAGTGAAGCTGTTAGTGAAGCTGAGCCGTTATTGATGCTGCTGTTTCTGCTCCTAATGCTGTTGATGAAGCTATTGATGAGGTGGAGGGTCTTTGTGTTGGTTTTGCTGTTTTTCTTTTCTCTTTTCAGCCCAGCATTGGCCCACAATCTAGCAGGCAGAGCAGTGCAGCTGTTCCTGTGAGGCTGTGACTGCAGTCGAGTGCAGCTGAGCAGCCTCAAAATAAAGACAGCTTGTTCATATAGAAGCAATTCTGAAGAGCCATGCATAACGTCCCCATGTAGGTTTGTCTCTGTTGAGCTTTGCTATGTCTGCAGTGTCTGGCTGGGGGAGTGGAGTCAGTGGACTGCCTTGCTTTTGCTTGCTTCCCTATTGCTTGGTCATTGGTTCCTTTGGCATCAGGTCCCTGGCATTACTTCCCTGGCATTACTTGCTTGCCCTGCTATGAATCAATGGGCAAAGAAGCCAACACCTCCCAACCACTCCTCTCCTGCCCCCTCCAGTCCCCAGGCCCCTACTCTTCCATAAATGCACGTCACTTCTCACTGCCTACGTTTACAACCTGAGTGGATGGATTTTCACACCCAGATTATAGCGTTACGCAGGGCTACTTGCATTGTTACTTGTAGATACAAACCACCTATGCTCTCCTTGTGCACCTTGCAATTGCTACCAGCAAACACCAAGATTTGATTATCACCCAATTTTGATAGGTCTCCCACTCCCTCTTTGCTGTTTCTTTGCTGTTTCTTCACAGTTCTCAGATGCTCTGTGATCTTCCTGATACTGCTTGTAGCCAAGTTGTAGGAACCAGCCAATTTCCTGAGGTGGCAGTGGGGCATTATTCACCAAGTGCTGTTACTGCTATAAGCCTTTTGACAAGTCACACTATGCATTATGAATGTAACCACTGATTTTGTTCGAAATAACGGTAAAAGCCATTTCATAGCATTTACAGCATCATTTGTCCAACATAACCAATCATCCAATATAAGTCATACTGACATCTAAACCACAAAGCATTTCTAGACTGCATCAATTGGGGGACTTCCAGTCGCTTTTTAAGCAAGAAAAACACAGCCCTAGTGAGTTAAACAGCTGAGTTAAGCCAGCATGCTAATAGGACATTAGTTAGTAGAAGCTGAACCTGTTAGAGTAGAACTTCTACACAGATACTTCAACGGGTATAATGGCGCCTGCTGTTGGGAGTAAAGCTTGTTCTTGAGAACTGCAGAAGGCTGCCAGCAGTGCAGTTCAGCCTGCAGTTCAGCGAGCCTGCAGTTGAGACAGTGAAATCTCAGACAAGAAGCATTAGCTCTCTCGGTTGTTGGCCCCTGGCAGAAAACAAGGAGAGAACAAGCTGCTCGCTGACACTTACAGAGGCCTCTCTGCTGCAAGGGATCAATGCTACCAGCCATTTAAGCCACACACCAGTCATTTAAGCCATACACTAGCCATTTAAGCCATACACTAGCCATTTAAGCCACACACCAACAAATCGCTGCTGCACAATCTGAACAATTGACATTGACACTATCTGACTATCAATGCCGATCTTCCATCATTGTATGAAACCAATATAAACACTAACCATCAACCACACATACTGACATTTAAAGAAACTCATACCTTGAAGTAACTAGTGCTAGTTTCATCCAGGTACAACTACCACCACAGCAAGAGCCGCATGAAGCAGACCAAACGTGTTCAGATTCATTACATCAGATGGTCAGTTTAACAGCAATAAACATGATTCATTAATAAGTCGGTGTCAAAAGGCCTGTCAACTGATCATCTGTGAAAACATGAACCCCAATTAAGCCAATATCTGCATTTTTGTACTTTTTCTCCCTCTGGGCGTGCACACAACCTCACAACCCTCAGATTTCTTTAAATTTTCTTTTTGCATTTCTTTCAGATTCTTTTTTCTGCTTTCTTCTTTCCCCTCTTCACCACTCATTTTCTCTCTTTCTCAGCCTCTCAAAAAGCCTCTCTGTGGGCTTCTCTCTCAAGCTGTCTGTGAGCATCTCTCCCTTTTTCTTGTTTCTTTTTTCATTCTGCAAATGCAATCTGCCCTCCCAGCTGTTTACACGTGGCTTTGTGAGGAGGCAGGCCAATGGCCCAGATACAGGCAGACACCAGCAGCAGCATGACAAGTCAAGACAAGACAAGACAAGGAAATGGCAACATTTATCTTAATCCACTTCCTATTGCTTCCTTCTGTATCTATGATGTTTCTTTGTTTTCAAATCCTTGTTTTTGTACTTCTTGGCTTACCAAAAGACAGTTGCCAATGCAATGCTACAACCTTATTCATCTGATACTTCAAGCACTAATACATTCTGAAGTGAAGTAGCATAGAGAAAGAATGTCTGGCATGAGCACAAGTCTGAATTGCCAAAAGTACAGCATTTGCTTACAATTTGCTCATAATGGGCAATTCCGTAAAGTCGGACGTACAGATCAGACACATTACCAGCTTGTGTAGCCCTACCATTACACCTTAGCTATTCGATTGTCAAACAGGCATAAGGCCCTGTAGTAGGGCTTTCAAACAAGTCATCAACCAAGGCTCAAAGTGCCATAGGAGCTGAGAAAGAAGGCAAAATGTCATGGTGTCGGACGTACTCAGAGAAATTACACTTTTCTGACTTGATGACTTGTTTCTCAAAACTATGTGATATGTAAGGAGAAAAATCAATCAATTGACCTCTATTGTCAAGGGAACTATATCTGGCATCAGCCAGGTTAATTTCCATGGCAATATGGTGACTTGTCATAAAGCTGTAGCCATTTGTATTCGGTGTCGGACGTACATGTTTTTGGTGTCGGACGTACGCGTGTGAATTGGTAGAGGAAAAGAAGCCTGCAGTGCAACAATTAATCAAAATTTTCACAAATTTTCGTCTTTTATATAAAGAAGGGTTCTTTTGCAATAATTAGGAACCATAAAATGGCTTCATCATAGTATATTTGAACCAAATGTGGTGTCTCAAACATGCTAGTTATTTTCACAATTTTTACCACCAAGTTTACAGTAATTACTGCATAGAAATATCAAAAAAATCTCAAGTTATACCAACAATTGTCACTGGAATTGCACATATTTCTTTAATATATGTTGAGGGAATACTTGACAAATACAATTGTGAAGGTATTTGGCATAAATATGTAAACAAATAAAGAAAATCTGCCATTTTCGGACAATTTCTGTATATGCTTTTTGGTACTATCACAGCTTAAAATACTGGGTTTAAGCTGGTAGATATAATTTTATCTTTCGTTTTCTATGAGTATAATGTCTGCCTTAGCTTGTGTCATAATTTCATGCCAATTACACGTGATGGAGGCAAGCGATGAATTACCTTTCATATAATTTCATGGCCTAAAACAGAGTAAAAAATTACCAAATTTCAAGGATACCATCTATTTCCTGTTTTGTGACCTATACCACTTTAAGGTTCACCCAAACAGACTGGCCTATGGGGTTCTAATGAGACCGAGCCTGTGTACCAACATTTGTATCATTTCCTTTGTTCCTGATGCACTTTTATATTTTGGTGTCGGACATACATTGCCTTTTTGGTGTCGGACGTACACACTTTAAGCACTCTCCCTAGCAATAGTATTAGGTTCAGATGGTTCAAGTGGCCACCGTGCTGTTTATGGGCATAAATGTGCTTTGTATCAGAAGTTTAATGAAGTTAATATCAGTAACTTGTCAGCAGGAAAATTATTTAGTAATTTTGGTGTCGGACGTACATTAGAATCTCACTAGGTCAAATGTCACTGCCTGACAGAATTCACAAGGATTGATGCAAGAATTTTTAATGCAAAATGAAAGTGCACTCCCATAGGCAGTAACTGACAGCAAAACGAAACCAGCTTACCAATTTCTCTACTGTCAGTGACATCTTATATTAGAGTGTTAAAAAATACAATAATTGCTGTCACCAAAGATAGCATTACTTAAATGCAAATATCTCAAAGACCAAATGAGATAATCAATTGATTTTTTCTGTTCCTGAAAATATACTTATTTTGGCACATTATAACACCCATAGCACGTACTTGCGTCAATTTTGAAATTTTGACTGGTTGGTTGATGACTTTCCGGAATTGCCCTAATGATTTCATTAGCCCCGAGCAAATATTTGAATAGCTATATTTACAATGCTTTTTTATTCACAATGCAAATTTCCACAGACAACCTAATTGACACCACTCCTTGTTTGCACACAATTGTTTCAATACGTGTGTGTACATATTCTGCAAAGAAATTTCAGCAAGCATTTCAGAATTTTGCAGTATTTGCCTCCACTCCATGCTAAAAATTCCTCTCTTGCACGTGCTTTCTCTCAGTATGTGCTTGCAAGTTGCTACTCTCTTAGTTTCTCTCTATCTCCTTCATGTATTGTTATGAATACTTATGATCTTCTCACATTAACTGATTATCATTACTGATATCTCTACTTTGTCAATACACCTAGGGTACTATATTGCTTAGAACTATATGTCTTTGCTGACTTTGCCAAAACAGAGCAATGAATCAATGATCATCCAATATACCAGTTAGATCGTTTTGAAAATTATTAGAATTATCAGCCTCATCATGACACACCAAGATAACTTGATAATTGTACCACTATTAAAGTTGGTAACTTGCATTCCATAAAACCATGAGGCAACTAGAGAAATATCCACACATGATTGTATCTCTATATTCATCAGCCACATCTCCTTCATCATAGTCCATTACATGATGCCAGCCTTGCCAGGGAGTCATCAGACGGCCCACACAAGCCTTGGTTGCTAAAGTGATGGGGCGTGACTGCATGTCTTTGGCTTTTCATGCTGGGACTATGTGATGAGTGAGGACATCATTTACAGGAATGTGGTGACGTCAAAAGACAGCAGCTAAGTAGCAGGCTAAACCTCAATCTCCCTAAAGCAGTGATGAAGCAGCCATAAAGCCACAGCTCCCTCAGCTTTTTCGCCAGGAAGGCACTTACAATGTATGAGACAGTACAACCTGTATGTCCAGAAAATAACTATACTCTTGCATCAATCCTAACATAACTTAATGCACATCCTCGGTATTGGCTTGCGAGGGTGCTTAATGCATTGCTCATTGAGTACTGATAGCATAAGAACAGTAACAGCTCATGTGATATAGACACTATATGTTAAGCTATAGGCTAAGCAGAGAGGAAGTGCAAGATAAATGTACCCTAACACCAACCCAGATTTACTCAAGCACAATGGCTGGCTGGGTCTGATTCCACAAGTCTTCAGGGCAGACTTGGAAGGAGACTTGGAAAGCAGACTTGGGAGCTTGGGTGAAGCATCCACACTGAAGCACCCACACTGAGCCAGACTTAATTGAAGCCTTCTGAAGCAACCTGGCCCTGGAAGACCCCACACACTTCAGGGTCTGGAAATGGGCCTGGCTGCCAAGGCAGTTCAACGTCAGTTCAACCTCCAATTCAACAGTTGCAGTCAACTTGCAGATTTACCAAATGTTTACTCAGCCTGAATCACTGATATCTAACTCGGACGTTTGTTTTCCAAAAACCTAAGAGCTTTCAATGATAAGAAAAACAGAAGTGCAATTACACAAATACGAAAGCCAAATATATTTGACTGTTCTCAAGTAACACACCAATTGAACTCATATACTCGAATCAAGTGCATTCAATTCACTAATTCTGGACCTAAAAGTCTTTTTTTCTGACAACAGGGATTTCCAATCTTTTGCACTGTACTCTCTGCAGTCAACACTGCTTTGCACTGTACTGCAACTGGCTGCACTGCATGTACTGAGAAGAGCTTTAAAGGCACTTTTAACACATGATTAAGGTTGCCATGGCAATTGGCAGTGACTGTACTAACAGAACAGCCTCGTTCCAGGCCAGAGCGTGACAAGCTGTGTTTGGTTTCACAGTGAGGTGAATGCGAGTCCCTCCTGCCTCTTTGTTACCTGCCTCAAGTGAATGTGAAAGCCACTTGGCCCAAGAAAAGAGGGGAGGGGGGGGGGGGAGACAACAGCCCTTGACTAACCTGAGTCACTTCAAGCATTCTATTAACACAATACAATTGTCTGGGGCACATAAATGTCACATTTCTGCATATAGAAGAAGTTCAGATTCAAACAAATAATGCACCTTCACTAAATCATATTCAGCAACTATCATTAATTGTCTGCAACCAGTAAGAAAATGTCCTTTTCATTCTGAAGGGCAACGGCCTTTCTTGAATTGAAATTATTCATTGTAAGGTATTATTTAACAATGAGCGTAATTCAATATCATATTTCGTCATGAAACAATGATAAATTGTTCTTTACGTTTTTTTATGCATTGCTTGAAAAATTAGGGAATAATCCTACAATGTAATTTTCCACAATGGGTACCATATCTAATATGTTTACTTCCTAAAATGTTATGACCAATCTCTTTCAATATCCTTGTTTGACATATGACAAATCCTGCTGATCCTTGACAACCCCTCAAGAGCTCTTACTCCCACTGTGACCAGTGACCACCAGCTCCACCAGCTTACTCAAGAGCTAGCCGAGTTACTCATTCAAGATTATGGATCTTATCTCTTGTCAGTTGATCTTTTACATTCTCTTATCACCACTTATCACTATAGACACGTCCGGGTTCAACGTTCCTTCCAGGATTGTGTCTTATATCACTGCCTTATATCACTGCGGGTGACACTAAGTTAAGTCAGCTGACACAGTGACAAAATGGCTTCTCGAATGATTTATAACACTTCTTACTCTCCAAGATTTTCTAACAGCTACCACTCAGTGGCTCTTGTTATTTCTTGGCCATTTCTTAGAGTAGCAAGGCTCAATCAGTCTGTGTGTTGGCTAACAAAGATTGACTTAATTTCTTGAGTATGGCACTATAACCATGACATAACCATATGAAATGGCAGAGAATTAGTCAAACGAGTAAAACATTAGATGTTGTCAGTCTGGAAGTGATTGCGAAGTAATTGGTATGGTTGTCAAAACAAAGCTGACAACAATACTTTCCAATTAGCACTCTATTCAAGATGCAAATACAGTGTCTTCAGTCTCCAGAGAAGAGAGTGATGAGTGACACTCAAATGCAAATCACAAAGCAATGTTTCCACCATTGATGCAAATGTACTGCTCTTAATGATGCTGCAGATGCCTTTAGATGTACATTATGCTTTGTTGCAGGTCTCTGACTGTTAATTGGGCATGTCTCTGACAGTCTCTGACAGTCTCTATCATCTCCATGAATCTCCATGAGACTCCATCACAAAGCACTGCAACAGTCTGCGAGTAGCATCAGCATCATCAGACAACCATCCTCTGCCAGCTTCAACATCAGCAGCAAGTTGCCATCAACAGAGGCCAGTCCTGAGCAGTTCACAGGCTGATTAGGCAGGGCTGCAGTCACCCTCTGACTATTTGTAATCGCACCTCTAATTTCCTCCTGGCTCAGTCAGCAGCAAGCAGGGTCTGCCAACAAGGGGCCAATGCCACACCAGTGCCATACCAGAGCCACTACAGTTCCACTGCCACACAAATCAATAGCCTCTAAATTGCAATCATGTCTCACACTGCCCCTGGCTGGGCTCAGAGTGGCCCAGGTCCCACTTCACTAACACTGCCCCTACTTCCAACACTAGTAGCATGCTAATCACTCATCCAGTTGATCTCAATGCCATCTGATCATTTCATCACTCAATATTTAGATTCCCTCATAAGGAGCTACACCATAGTTTGTATACAAAGATAATATAGCCAATACAAGGCATTCTGGCATTCCACTCATCACATACTATGTATAAGTATATTGTTACTTGTATATATATAAACATGCGTACAACATAATGTCCCTAAACTCCTTATATCTATCAACTCAGATCCATATGAAGCATTCGTGTATCTTGCTTCATTTCATGTATCCATTTTAGGCAGCAATTTAAAGCAAGGCAAGCTAATTACTTGACAACCTTGCAAAAACAACTTGCGTTAGCTGGTCTCTAAATAACAGCACATAATAATTGCCTGCAGCAGTTGGAGACTTGCACAGCCCTGTGAGTTTTGACAGAGGGCTATTTCAGTTCTTTTGACACTGCTAACATTTCATTTACAACACATTTGTTACAGGTCAGGGAGTTCCATGCAACTCTAGCGGAGTGTCTGGCAGCAGTCTTTAAACCTTCAAATGTGACACCACCAATGCCATGTGAGGGCATCCATCATATTCAAGGCTCAACTCGACTATCAGCTTCAGGGGTAATCTATGCTGCAAATAAAATCTGTCACCTCCAACTCTCCATTTCTTGTGATCTGGCTGATGTAAACAGTAATTTGCTGGTGGAAGTTTGTATTGCAAAGTGCAGGAGCAGCACAAAAAGTGATCATGTTGAAAGGCATAATGGGTTGAGAAGAGAGACACTGTGTCTGCCTTTCATCCCTCTTTGAACATCCAATTTGGCGTTTGTGATCAAATATTTAGCCTTCCTGGCTAATTCTACAAGTTATTTCAGTGAAATTGTACTACAAGCCCATACACTGTGTAAACACTAAATTGTAAGTTGTACAGTATATAAACTATCAAATTGTCAACAACATATAGAATTTTGACTAATTTAATCAGACATGAAAAGTCACTTTCTGTTTCATTGAGATACTTTGTTAAACACATTACCAATGCCAATTTGAGTACTGTGTAGACTAATTGTAACTTGAGAATAAATGATTATCATCACCAGCATTCAATGGCCATAAACTCCCTGATACAGCTCATCTTCACGAAGCAGACACACTTTTAAAACTACAACAAAATCTTGGAAGTGTCATAAAGGAAGGTAGGAAACAATTTAAAAAGAGGGTCAAAGAGCCCCAAAACTAGTGACCAAATAACCATTTTCTCCTGACTCCAAATGTGTTTCTGGTCTATTTTACTTCTTAGATTGGAAAATCTACCAACAATGTGTGAAAAGGCTTATTGGTTAATGTGGAAAACAACTTGGTCAATAGTTTCAGGAATCAATTAACTCCATTTAAATTGCTTTATAACTTCCATTTTGGAACATCCCAGATTTTTGTTGAAGTTTTAAAAGTGTGTCTGCTTCATGAAGTTGAGCTGTACCACCAATAGTGTCAGTCATACTTTTCCATATACTGTCAATGGAATTTATAAAATCATTCATAGCTCTATAGTTTTGCTAAAAGGAGAATGTACACACAACACTCTAAATTGGAAATGCGTACAACCTAAACAAAACCTAAACATTAAACGTTCTCGCTTTGAGAGCGTTTATTGGTGTTTAGCTTTTTCTTTATAAACACTATGTTTAGCCAAATTAAACAAGCTGTGTAAGCGACTGCGCAGATACAACCTAAACAATTATGACAAAAAACATTTAGTTTTAGCGTTTTATTTGTTTAGAACACTAAACAATACCTAAACGATTAGGTGCATAGTCTAAACAACCAAGTGTCTAATGCCTAAACTACTAAATGTTGACAACTTAAACAAAATCTCAACAACTAATGTGCGTACAAAATTCCCGCTTTGAGCGCATTTAAAAGTGCGTACAAAAAGTAAATGTTTAGGCTGTAAATAAATGCGTACATCTTCAATAAAACTTTATATCATGTGAAAAAAGGTTTTCCATACTTTTATCTATACATTGATAGTGACTGTACAGGCAGCAGTTCTATGCTTTACATACCAAAAGTATATTTCCAAATAATCCCACATTCTCATTACTTACGATCTGTCGTAATTATGAAAAATTAATTCAGCATTTTATAAATTATATTCTCATGCAAAAGACACAATTCATCATAATTGTATAACATCTCCTGTCCAATAGTTTACCTGCCTACATGCCATATCTAATGATAGTGCCTAAAAAAATGTAGCAATTTAACTTCCCAATAAGTAGTATTGACAAATATTCTGTACTTGAAAGCATTTTATTATAATGACTAGCTAAATCGATGACTGTTTCTTTTTTGTAAATAATATTTTGAGACTTAACAATTACCAAATTACAAAATTGAAATAAATACCATTTTGTAAAAACCTTACTGATCAATCGCGGGAAACTTCACACATCAAAACAAACAACTTTTTGGATTACAATAAATTAAATTTGGTACATAATTAACTCTTTTGCGTTAAAACTTTTACTAAAATATCAACAACATTTATTATTCTATTCTAAATACAATTACAAAATACCTTTTTTTGTGCACAGTTTGCATTTTTCATGGTGCAGTTTCACATAGGCCTATCATTTGTGTGATTTAACAATTTCTCAAATTGTCCCAGTTAGAGCCAAAACGAATTGGGTTGGCCTGAGGAGAATGGCACTAATGTTGCACAAGTTTTGTTTGTTTTGTGACGGCTTCATTGTAAATTGCATGAAGAGAGGCCACAAATACATTTAGTAAGGGCCTAGCGGCCCTAGCCTCAACGAATGATCCTGCTGCTATCTGGACAATTCTGAGAGTCTCCTTCAAACATCTCTGCATTTCCAAACTTCTTCTTCCACGTGAGAGCTGGGTTCATGTGTTGAACGTTTAAGCTCTGCAGGACTGCACAAGTGTGCATGAACAACAGATAACACAGCCTATAAAAATGTGGTCCTAATGGTTAAAATCAGTGCGTATGTATAACAACATTTTACGAGCTGATGAAGGTTGTGTCCGTTGTCCAAGCATGCGCTTAATCCCCCACTTACAGGCTTTGTCTCTGTGTGAAACTGGCCAAGTGATCCAGACATTCTACTTTGGCATCAATTATTTGTCCTTGGAGACCATCACAGTTTGTGGCACATGTGACAGCTAGTGCTTCGTGATTTCTCTGGGTCCTGGCCATTCCACATGCCGTTTTCATAATTTGAATAAATGCAATGTGCCTGAAAGTAGACATACGCACCATGTACGTGAACAGCTAATAACAATATCTACTGGTATTCAGGCAGAAGGCCATCATTACCTTCTGAGTTATTATACAGAAGAGACAGTGTTAACAATTTTTCATCAGTATTTTAGAATTAATTTTAAATGATTGCAAAAAATCTAAGTCTGACAACATATCAATGGCTCTTACTTAATGTACTTTCTGAAAATCTGTGCTGGTCCAACTTAAATTTAAGGCAATGGCACTTATAGAAAATGTGCTTTTGACTTAGTCCAAGAGTTTCTCTTGACATGTCCTTTTGTGAAGTGATTAGTGATGGCATGGATGCCTGGAATCGATCATTTGATCAAAGATTGGGTTTGATTACATCTACTCTAACTAGGCCTACTCCGGAAATTATGTTTCTACTTTGAGAGTAAACTACTTCAAAATTGCTCCAATTTATAATGAAAACGAGTACGGAATACCCTGGCTGGCGGCAATTCAAACCATCATTTGACATCTTCAATTGACTGACTTAATTATTTCAATTGAATTACAGCAATCCACACCATAAAAACAACCAGCCACTAAATCAGAAGTATCAGCTTTTTATGTAATCAATCCCAGGTCATGGGATATCCCAATTTCTAGACTCGGATGTACTTCCGGAGATGCAAAAAATGATTAAAAGTAAACTACAGTACTCCAAGAATACCAAATCAAATCCACTCAGCATTCACAGACTGAGTGATATGATATTGTAGTGAAATATGAAACCATTCTGGTCTGGATGGTCTATAATGTGCCATTGCACTGCCATTACCTGGACCATTGATATACTGTCAGCATGATGAACCAGTTATATAGCCATATGATGGACATTGTCAAAAATAGCAATACTTGTTTGTTTTTAAGTAGTTACCTGAATAAAATTCCAGTAGCACCAAAGCAAGGATTCAAGGCCACTATTAGTGTCTGTCAGGTGGAGCCACAGCAACTGTCTTCCAAAAATAAAGTTAGGTGGCACTGCCATCAAGTTTCCCAGTTCAACAACTTGTTTAGTCTGAACAAAAGATCATGTAGATATCTACAATTCTACATAATGTGTTTAGGAGCTCCACATATTCCAATTCTGATTCCACAAATGTTTAGCAAAGCTACGCAGTTTCTTTAAGTCAGATATACATGTTGTTTAGAATGCTCAACAACCCATTTAGACTGTAAACGTCATGTCTTCATATTGAACATGGTCTTGTCATTGACAACATTTGAAAGCAACATCCATGGAGAACCTAAACATTAAACATTTGAAATGTTTAGAATTTGTTTAGGTCAGTTTAGAGTGAACATAGTACACCCAGTGCAGTATCTATAGAGCAGTCAGTAGCAGCCTATAGTTGGTGCTGTTCTCTTTAGTTGCTTTGCCATCATTCTTCAGAGTGAGACAAAACAGGCCTTTCAGGATTATTGCAGCTGACAGAGGAAGCAATTGCTTCTGACAGCCTCAACACTCAAATCGATGGATTGAGGAAAAATGGCTCATTTGTGCAGGTCACATTCCCCATCACATACAATTCAGGGAGCTGCTCTGAGTGGCAATTGGTGTCAGGAAAAACACAGGGAAGATATGTTCAATTAACACCAAATGGGAGATGAGAGGGATCAGGGAGGAGGGAGTCAATGAGAGAACAAAAGAGAAGTAGGTCTTTCTCCATATCTTAGGTTTCTCCCCCATTTTCTCCAAAACTGGAGAAACTAGAAAAATAAGAGGAGAAACTGGAGAACAGAGTGGAGAAACTAGAGTTGTCAGAGGAGAAACCAAAGAGATGAGTAGATACTGGAGAAAAAGCCAGTGGAAATGAGAGGAAAGAGGAGAAACTAGATATGGAGAGAAACAACAGATGCAAGGAGAGAAACTAAAGAGGAGAAACTGGAGATGTAACTGGTGAAAAAGAGTTGAAGATAGAGAAAATTTGGCCTCAAGCAACCAGAAAAAGGTACATACATTTACTTTAGAAATGCAAGAAGAAACCCATATTCTTGTGACTCTCATGAAGGAAAGAAACTAGAGTGAAACTGTGGAGACATCAGATGAGAGAAACCAGAGATAGGAGTGCCTCAACTAGAGAAATGATGTCACGAGGAAACAAACTAGATATGCGGAGAAACTCAACATATAACTAATATTAACTATTATCTCCAGAATAAAACAATACTCGAAGAGACATGAGGACTCGAGGAGTAAAACTAAAGAGAACAGGAGACAGAGAGAGAATATGGAAAACAGGAAAATATCTCTTTGAACTCTTGACATGATAATATTTCCGTGGACAGATGACACTGACAAGTTGACAACCAAGCATGGTTAGTGGCACGTTCTCCATGAATGTTTTTATACTCCATAATCCAAACCGGTTATGAAAAAATCTTTTTTGAGAAATGCTAACAAACGCAAGGAGGCCGGAGAGGAAATCAACAGAGGAAATTACCCGCAATTGAAGGCGCAATTGAAGCCATTGTCCGATTGCAGCTAATGCATAAATCCAATCCGTGTTTATGAATCTAATTCCCGTGAGCCGCCTCATTTATTCTTGGCAAAAGAAGCTTCACACAGCTTCCCACCGACAACGCTATCCGCAGAATCTTAAAATGAAGACATAATGGAAAATTCAATACTCAGCAGTGCTCTTCTTTTCCTCAAATGATTAAAACAGAATAATCAGTAGCTCCAAGGATTTCCATGGCCTCTCCGCAAGAAATCATATTCGGCTGCGGCCGGGCTGCCACAATTGCATCTTATGAGGATGTTCAAGAACAGAATTGCAGACATGGCAGCTGTCTAATTACCAAATATTATTTAACAACACAAGCTGCGAGAGTACTCCTTAGCATTAAAAGCAGGATGAACACACTCACCACTTTAAATGTTCATTTAAAATACAACTCATCTAAAAAGATTCAATTTAATCTTATTTGAGCGATAACTAATCAAAGTTAAGTGTGCGATACGTTCAATGTTGGTGTTTTACCTCCTTAGTTCCTGTCAATAACTGGAGCCTAACAAGAACTCAGCATTACATAGCTGCAGTCTAAGATACCAATTTACCAAACCACCACACAGAGTCACAAACACAGACAGAAAATGAAAACATAGACATTTAACAGACTTAGATCCTCACAACACCATAAAGTGCACCACAGTGGACTCTACATCCAAGCTCTTAGACAAATTGTTCAATGATACCCTCCCAGTTCCCATAGGACCTGAGCAATGAGCACAATTGGACACTGGTCAGACTGGACACTGCCCAGAATACATGTACAACCACCCACAACAACCTGCTTCGTAGAGCACAATATAATTCGCTTTCATCCATTTTTTTGATATCTGATTGTTTATGGAGGATCAGAAAATGAAACGACAATTCTCATTTCATAGTTGTGTTAATTCACAGCTTTGTCCGCTTCTAAGTTATCTAGACTTATAGATAGACTTGAAGAGTTATTAACTAATTGCATCTGGTAAAAGCATGGCCTTCATTTAAGAAAAATAATTCCCTCAAGTCTAGGCCTAAAACCTCCTAAAATTCTCAACGTCCATGAACATAACTTAAGCACAGACAGCTAACTGCTTTAAATGGTCTATTTTCTACCCCAGAGAGAAGACTTTCATCTGTTTTCAAAAGCAATTTGGACTGCACCTACTCTCCTTTTGTCATTAAAAAGAGAAAATCAGAGACAACAATATCTGGCTGACTTCCAGTCTTTTCAACTCAGCCAAACATAGGAGTGATTTGAATCAGTCTGGGGGAGCCAAAAGTTCATACTGAATTGATATTGTGTATCATATGCTAACCGGAGATATTCAAGTATCTTCAAGAGCCCGAAAGGTTTGAACATGATCAATTTCCAATTTTCAGATTGTGTTTACAAATTTGGAAAGAATCATATTGCCCGACCATGTACTTGGTTTCGAGAGAAATACATATTTTTGAGAATCCAGGAAGAAAATTGATATCCCCAGGTAAAATTTGGGTCTCCCGGTGCCCTCAAAAGACTTAGATTTTAATACGTGGCCTGTAGTATTCCTCCAAACTAAAAGAATAAGCACAATCAAGACTCGTACAAACTTATGAAAGAGGACTAATAAGTCTACAGCAGGCAGCCCAGAGCAGCCAATGCAGTCTGCTGGCATTTGAAGGGAGACCATCCAACCAGTGCCAAGTCTGCTTAAAGAGCCCGCTCGGAGTCATGCAAAGATTTCTCAGCCCCACTAAAGTGCCATTCGCCATGAAACGAAACTGATTCAGGAGGGAACGGAGAGAAAAAATAGAAAGAAACAAGAGAAAGCGCAATCAAACTACAGGCCTACACTCATTGCTCACAAAGACAGAGCGAGAATTTGTTGAGAATTTGTTGAGAATTCATTGAGAAATGCAACAAAAAGGACTCATTACGACTGGAATCAGCTCCCTAATCACTTCATCATGCCGCAAACATCACTCGCCCACAAAATTTCATCAGTCACGAGACGCAACTTCAATATTTAAGAAACAACTTCAAAGTTTTCCACAATTATGGACTGATTTTCAATGCAATATCGAATGCGGCTTTTTCGTACCACATTAATCACATTAGCATAACATCACAATATCATTTTTACTATTTATCAGATTCAGCAGACATTATCGGATTACGTTAACGTGAAGATCATTCCACTGCAAACAACTTCAGGTTTCAACAAATTACTAAATTAAATATTGAATTTTAACAACAAAACACCTTTTTTACAATTTATCGAATGTATTAAACTATCATTTGTGACAAACAGCCACAACACAATGAGTAACTTATACCATAATTGAACGGAATATTTCGGGAGTCGTGATTCAAGTGTAAAGTCAACAACTCCACACGACAAACTACAAATAAACTATTCTTTTTCGATTCATCAACCTAAGTCGTGTTAAGAAAGAATTACTGAAAAATATTAAGAGTTTCAAATTAAGTGACCAATATTCAAGTTAGAGCAGTTAGAGCATCATCAACAAAGTTGACATTGATAAATACCTTCATATCCAAGAACATTTTCTGAATACATTGTACCTTCAATGCATGAGAAATCAACATTCGATACTCGGTAAGCCTCCCATTTGGTCATTTCAGCAATGAGTCGATCAAATTCCAATTTGTTGTTTCACTTACCTGCAAAATAAAGAAAGGATATTTAACATTTCAATCATATCATGCACACACTTAATCTAAATATTTCCAATCAAATATCAAAACGCACACAATTCCAGTTATCCGACCGGATTAAATTCTGCGAAATTCGGAGGTAACATGACAATCTGCATTTTGAGAGGAGGAGGAAGAAACTTTTCAAACTGAGATCTAGTTGCAAGAAGTTTCAAAGTTCACTATCGCATAGTAAAAGATGCAACTTGATAATACCAATGCGCTCAACGCGGCTCAAGAAAAACGCTGCAAGGAAATAGACAGAACTATCGCATTCCCCGCTTTAACCGAAATAGGCTCGCTCAAGTGAAATGTCTTCATGAAATTGCTAATCATTCGCTAATCATTTCCACAGAGTCAAATGCCAGAGGCAGCTAAGCTACCAATCAGACCTACACTTTAGTAAAAGTGTAAATTTATCAAATTGCCACTTTATCAAGTCATTCACTTAGATTTAATGAACAACAAATTATCTTAATGAATCTGAGGAAATTTGAATAATAGTTACTAATTAGGAAATTTCATCTTCTACTTCTGTCTATCTGTTTCATCTATTCATTTGCAAGTGACAGTGACTTGGTCTGTACAAATAATACACCAATTTATTCAAAAACAAAAAGCCCATTTTCTCCCTTTTTGTTGCCAATTTTTTATGCTATTTCTGTTCCCAGATTAGGTTCGCACTCCCAAGCCTGTAACACAGGTGAACTTGTAATCCTCGAGTCATCCTGCACAACTTCCCATTTTCATTCTGACATTCAATGAAACAGAAATCACAAGGACTTCAAACAAGGAGTAGCCACGAGATCATGCAAAATAATCGCATCTTCAAATAAATATGAGTTTGGTAAGTATGGATAGCGCAGCCCTCTCTAGCCTCTAGGTAAGTTCTTGTCACTCTCAAAGGCCGATTGATGAGACAAGAAAGAAGTTCAATCATTTATCATGTGAGGGAACTTTACTGGCCCAGTATTGATACCATGATGAGTTAGTTCTGCAGAGAGATGGACTTCATCACCACAAGTTCACACATTTCTGTTACTGTGGTTACTGTTGCTATGGTTATTGTAAATTATGTGTATCTGACTGTATCAGCACATTCACTCAGCAACAACAATAACATCACCACAGCAACAACAAACACATCACAATAAGTTGACAATGACATCACATCTAGCCTCTGCACTGTAAGGCTATCAATCCATAACAATACTTCCCTGCCTAAGCCCCCACAGTCCCCCTGACTGCCAAGTCTCCCCATCTCCCTCATCCATCTCCCCATCTTAACTCTGCCCAAAATCAATCTTGCCTCACAGTTTTGACACAAGACATCATCTGAATCAAAACAGACTCTCAGCTACATCTCTCCATCTCACTCTCTTTTCTTCCTGCTGCATTTCTTTTGTTGTCTCTTCAGTTTCTTAACACTTTTTTCAACCTTTTTCTTCATTGTTGTGTGTTGTTTGAGTCTATTGGCGCTTGTATGTCCTCCTGAGAAATGTCAACCAGATAAAAAGCTATATGTGTTTTCACAATTCATAGATGATTTTTATCCTCATACTACCCTCATATCAAGTGTTACATATATCTGTTTTCTTACAAACTGCCACTCGTATAAGCAGCTTGTATTAGGACAAGGCGGAGCGTTGCATATAAATATTATCCAGCCCTGGTGTTCAGGGGGTGCTCAGCTATCACCAGTTATCATAATAGAGCACATTTCCAGGCACATAAGGCCATGAGCACCTTCAATGGATTTGCGCATATTTAGTTGACCCCATGTCAAGAGGCCGGGTCATTACTCATAACGGACCCGTGCAGGTTTGCCAGGCTTGCAGGAGCTTTCAGGTTTGCAGGGGGGTCTTTCTGGGAGTTGTGAGCACTTTTCAGTTCCTTCAAAGTCTCGCCAAATCCCACCTCACCCGATAACACGCCATGTGGCCTTGTGAGATGAGTCGTGCTACAGTTAACCTCTCTTTTTCTGGTCCTTTTTATCGCCATACAATAAGATGCTGCGATCTAAACACAGATCCTCAACCCAGGAGGCCTTATGACGACAAGTAGATACACTTATCCCAGCTAATTACAGGCAATTGTAGCTGCAAGAGATAAGATAAACAGATACATACATTTCCCATTGTTCCTGGCTGTCTTCTTGGTCTTATCATTTTCCTGAGTTTTTCCTCCAGATGACTATTATTTCTTTAACTAAAGAAATGCTTAACCCTGACTGATTATTTTAACTCGTCAACTGCAAGATAATCTTAATGATATCCTTACATCATTCCTGCATTTCACGCCCTTTTCTGGCAATGTACCTACCACACAAGAAAAAGCAATGTAAAGAATCTCCAATAAGTACTGCCTGAAAAGTCTAGCCTCCAGATAAGTCACTTCTCGGAGATGAGATCTCATTTAAACAAGAATGATTGTAGTGTGCAAGTCACTTAAATCTTTAAAGTAAATTAAATTGGAAATATTTTCTTCCCTAAACAAACTGCCAGTTCCACTGAAAACGACTTTTCAGCTTTAGAAAAACGTGGTGCCTTAATTACGTTCTTTGTACAGCTCGAATTCTAGTTAAGTTGCATGTTTACCTCCAATGCATAGCATGATAACCTTAGGGTTTTAAAATGAGTATTCCAAAAGCATAAGTCTTCAAACCTTTTAAGTATCTATCCTGTCATTTCCTGACATCCACGACTATTAATTTAATCATTGGAAGCTAAATAAAGAAATATAAATAAAAAGCCTGACAACAGCTTACTTGTCAACACATTTTTTAAACCTAATTTCTTTTCTTTCATATCTCAAGAACACTAATTTTCACCTCGCAAATACTGATGTGTTACAGTAACATAAGGAAGAGGTTTTCATAAATATCCACATTTCAAGGGGGCATCAAATTGAATCAGGGGTTGTGTTGATTTAACAAAATTGTCACAAATCTCCCCTCTTTGCAAAAATGCCGGCAAAAAACTGAATTGTCACTTGTGAACCCCCCCCCCCCCGCTTTATTGCAGTGTGCCCTTGACTGTTCGCCAGACTGGAGCACTTGGCCAGCCAAATGCAGGGCTCTCCCTCACGCCAAAATCAACTGCCACTCAACTCCAGCCATTTCTGATCTCTCTCAATAACTCTCTGATAACACTGTCTAAAATTGGTGAGGAATTCCTCTAATCAACCTCACCACATTAATAACTGTTTCTATACCACCAACATGCCACAGCAAACACGTTTACTAACCACACAATTAATTGGAGTAATTGAATTATCACATCTAATTAGACTGAACTTAAAATAAATGTAAACCAATTTAAAGTTCCATCACCAAATTTTTCCCACTACTTACATCGACAATTCATCAAAACTAAATAACAAGCTTATCAACATTTATTGTCTGATCGATTTCTTTTTATTACAGGGAACCATGAAGATCCAACGACTTATCTATCAAAAGCAGCAAAATTTACAGATGCCAAGCATTGCTGTATAACAATATTGCACCCCAGAAATAACAGGCAATGCTGACATTGAGATGTGTCTCAATGATATGAAATGAATGAATACTGTTTTTGTATGCAAATGGATAAATGCAAGATACAAGAGATACCATCACAGCAGATAACAATTGCAAAAAGTCCAAAGCATTGCTTAAATATTTGTGGAGAGAGGTAGAAGTGTTTACTCGAGGTAGCACAAGCACCTTGCGACACACCAAGTGAACTAAGCAGTGGATGCCACACTATTGTACATCTCCATTAACTCTTACATCATGCTCTTACATCACAGCTTACGTCACAGCCTACATCACAGCTTACATCATTGCTTTTTGCAGTCTTGCCTCCAGTCTCTTGGATCTGCTGAAAGGTTGCTAATTCCGTTCTTAGATTAGCTCTCAAATTAGCTGTAAAGATAACTTAGATTAGGCCTCAGATCAGTTGTTGGTCCAGATCCTAGATTTGCTCGGATTACCCCAATAGTGAACACTCATATAAGATCTTAGATTAGATCTTAGAAATGATCTTCATATCATATCAACGCTTAGAATAGTGCCCTTAGATTCTGCTCATCTATTAGCTCTTTAGCCGAGCTCTTGAATTAGCCGATTACTCTGCTTACCTCAGTCTCTTTTTTAGATTAATCTTTCTAGTATTAGCTCATCTTCCAAACATCCAACTCCACTAAATTAACTGTTTGCTGCTCACTGAATTGGCTTTTTACTCATCATTAGCTTCTTACATTTGGCTTTTTATTGGCAACAGGCATGAGATGATAAGAATACACAAATTGCCTGACAGATTTAACAACATGATTAACTCCATCTGTCTGGAGCCATGTGATAAAATAGACATGACGATGAAGACAGAGAAGAAGAATCAGATGACAAAGGTGAAGACGATGAAGAAGCAGATGAAGAAGCAGAAGAAGAACCGCAGGAGGAAGAAGGAGAGTTACATGACAAAGAAGATGAAGAAGGAAAAGAAGATAGAGAAGAGCGAGAGCAGGAGCAGTCAGGATCACTTGCTAAAAGCATAGAAGTAGATGTTTTCATCGACCCTCTATGTATTCATAGAGGTAACCTCTATGAATCCATCTACCTTGCAGTATTTCCTTCCATGCACAAATTAAATGAAGATTGCACTAAATATTTTTGCATGAACTGAAAGAATACATGTTTTGGAAACTTTTCATTGCGGGAAATCAAAATTCCTATGTGGCGTTCTCCAGCTGGAGTCTGTAAAATCTGCAGAAGAGATGCATTATGGGTGGTTTATTTATGTGATGAAAAGTGAGCTAAACCCTTCCTTTTTATGCTGGAACAAAAAAAATGTGTTTAATGTTTGATTGCTTTCCTTGAGGTGCCAAAAAATAGTAAAATTGTCAAGGTAGATGAATTCATAGAGGTAACCTCTATGAAAATATCGAGCTCTATGAAAACAGCGACCTCGATGTTTTTAGCAAGTGGCCCTGACTGGGAGAAGGAGGAAAGGGAAATGAGAAGGGGAAGAAGAAGGGGAAGAAGAAGGGGAATAAGAAGAAGAAGAAGGGGAAGAAGAAGGGGAAGAAGAAGGGGAAGAAGAAGGGGAAGAAGAAGGGGAAGAAGAAGGGGAAGGAGAAAGGGAAGGAGGAAGGAGATGGAGGAAGGAGAAGGGGAGGAGGAAGGGGAAGGAGAAGGGGAAGGAGGAAGGAGAAGGGGAAGGAGAAGGAGGAGAGGAAGGAGAAGCGAAAGCGGAAGGAGAGCAGGAGGATGAGGAGGGCGAAGAATACCGTGCAAGAGGAGCAAGAAAAAGAATACTGAAGCCAAACACTCGAGAAGAAATTCAATCACATTTTTATACATCCTTAATGTGCTGTGGTAGACTCCACAACTGACAACAAAGGCAAGATGTTTGTGGTTGTGCATATGAAAGTACAAGCCCAGAGTACTTAGTACTTTTGTAAGCACTACCCACACAGGTCTGGGTTGGCTAAAAAAAGAAGCACACTGGTTTATAGTTGAATCTGAGAGAGCACTCAGGCTTGAATCCTGCCAAACCACAAAAATGTCCATACCCAACTTGAAGCACAGGCTCTGGAATAGCACATCCAAGTCACAAGAATATCTGGGTTAGATCGAACTACCAGCACCTGCAATTGATCAAAGGCACATGCAAAATGCATCTGCATAGGCTAATCATTTACATATCAAGGTCAGTAGTACCATGACGTCACTGCATGAGTTAACGTGCAATAGTGACATATGGTACTCAATAGACATGCCAAGCTTGGTCACCATGTCCATGTCATAAAGAAGAGTAGATTACCACACAAGCTTTAATAGGAGTAAAACATCATGACACTTGACAAGTTGACAAATTATAGTAATTGGATGCAACTTGAAATTGTCAATTTTAAGAATTGTGTAAATGGGATACATGGAATGGATCCATACAGAACGTACATAGTACTACATACATACGACATCACTTTAAGAATATGAGCAAAATTGAGACAGAAAGCAAGTACAAGAAGATAAGAGAAGACCTAAGAAGGACTCAAAGAAAAGGCTGTTCAAATCTGAGGCACGTTTCGCAGGGGGATGTGGATAATCTTGGCAGGTTTTTACAAGAAACATGTCCCAAAAAAAGCATATATGTTTTTACAAGAATTGGTGAAATGAAATTGGGTTGGAGAAAATAATGAGACATGTACATGTATATTGACACTAAAACTGGCTAGAAGAATAATCAAAGTAATATCAAACACAAACCACTGATCAAGATAGTACAGCTCATAATGTTTATAAGCCAAGAGGCAGGTTTTAAGGCAACCACTTTCAAAGAAAGTGCATTTTGAAATACACAATATAAAATTTATGAAGTACAATAAAAATACTGTTGATATACAAGAGAACAGTGTTAACAAAGCACCCTCTTCTATGAAGTACAGTGTGAAGCTGAAATACAAGTGCAATACAAGAGAAATAGAGATGTGAAAATGTTTGCATAGCCGTTTGTAGGATGACTCAAGGATTACAAGTTCACCTGTGTTACAGGCTGGGGAGTGCGAACCTAATCTGGGAACAAAAATGGCAATAAAAAATTGGAAACAAAAAGGGAGAAAATGGGCTTTTTGTTCTCGAATAAATTCACACAAGTCATACAAGCACACTGAGGCAAGCAGGCCGTTGAAAAAGAGCTAGTACACACCACTTACACCAATACAGGATTGTAATATTGCTTGGGTAATAACATTCATCAAAACTTGTAAAAAACATGAAAATCTTTACATTGTACACAAAATAAATTTGCCAAGGTTGTGTATCATAATGCATGTATATTATTGTATACAACAGTAATTCATACTTAAGTCAAGGTTTAACCAATATGTAATACATGCATGTATTATTTTGTAGAACAATTAAATTTTATTTCACACAATATCAGAAGAAAGTAGAGTACTAAAACACTTGTAAGATAGCTAGCAAAAGTTTTATAGAAAGAGCCCAACTTCAGAAGATAGGACTGTAACAGTTAGTCCAGCGGTGTTCACCAGTTCAGTCTTGAACAGTAATGCCAGGCATGCAGTGCTGTACAATTGAGCATAGCTTCTCCTTGGAGGCAGGGTAGTGCAGACTTTTCAAGGTGTGTATTATTAAAGCATCGGGCCAGCACCTTGACCTGTCATCAAGTTCTGCCTGCAAGTTTTCTTAACCCATTCATCCTTGTGGGTTACTAATGCTTCTTGTTGAACCAACGACACTTTGCACATCCATCAGGGACTACCTCAGTGAGCTGGAGAGGCTGCTGCAACTGACTATAGACTATGGGGACAATCATAGCCACTACAATACAAGTGTTGAGGAGGACGACCGTGAAGACAAGTAAATGCCAGCAGCACCATAAAGCAGAATGATCAGACTGCCAAGGAAGTATTGGGACAGCTATTTCATTCTGTATAGAATTCGAAACCAGAGGAAGAAACAAAAATCTTTTTATATTCAAAATCAACAGGGACATTTAATTTCACATCTACTCGTAAAGCATGTACACATCACGTCAATCACACTTGGTTGATTTTAATTAATGTGTTAATAGCGGCCATGTTAAATAGCTTTATACTTTTTCAGATCTTTTTGTATTAAATTGAGTAGAAAATGAACACTTGATGAGCAGCGTTTTATGCTTCCCCTTCGTGGGTGGTGCTTTCTTTTTTCTTTCCATATCTGTCAGAATCTTTAACACTTGTCTCTATTTTTCAACATTTCTTTTCTACTTTCTTCTTTTCTTTTACTTCCTTGCTCTTTTTAACACTTGTCATATCAACATTCAACAGTTCTCAGCTCATTTCTTCATGAGATTTCTTTTCTTGTAACTTGTCAGGAGCTGACCACCTATCTCTTGCTCCCCACTTGCTCTCTTAACTTTTTTCACACATTTCTTCTTTCTTTTACTCCGATTTCTTAAAACTTTCTTCTACATTTTTAATAACTTTTTCATTTTTAGAATTCCTCTTCCTTGTTCTCTTTTCATTTCAAACGGAACTTTACAACAAGTGTATCATTACAATTGAGTTGACAAAACTTCAAATGCTGACCAGTCTTACTGGTGTCGCCAAGTCTCAAATGTCACACTTCTTCTCATAACTCCTATACATTTCATAAACTCTTTATCCATTTGCCATAACCACTGCCTTCTAAGTTAACAACTAGAGCTTATTCCTCCTAATCATAACCTTCTTACATATATATATACATTGTAAATGTGTACTCATTCAATGTTCAGCATACTCCGAATTATTGGATTAAGTTAATTCATCACTCAGGCAGATGTGGGGCAGAATCAAATAAATCCATGAGACTATAAACTACTCCCAAGGCTCATCTGACATTCAATTGACATCATATTGACTTATAGGAATATCATTACAGCATATCAGATCCTATCTTAAAGGGACTTTTTCATGACAGCATCCAGGAAATACATTACTAAGGGTGCAATTTGGTCTCCGGAATCTATACAGACGCCTTATGCTGAACATTGATACTTCCAATGATGCTACAGAATACAGATACGATTCAAGTTTATTGACACTATTGTCGGTGTAGATAGCCATTAAACCGATAAGCCATTGATACTGCTGTTAATACTGATGCAGTTGATAGGCCTACTGATGTGGTAGATACTGGTGCAGTTGATACCAGTGCAGTTGATACTAATGTAACGGTGACAAGGACATACTTGTGCCAGTCTCCATGAGACTGCTTTATTTGTTAGACTTTGTGTCATCGGAAAAAATAGGGACTCACTTGCGCTATTGATACAGTTACTTATCAAATGTGTATAATTGTTGATACAAATTATTTCCTGCTGCAGCAATGATGTTGATGTTGCTGGAAGATGCAAGTTCTTAAAAGTGACATTTTGGATGTGCAGGATGGCAGATTTTTATCAGATCATCTTAGTTGTGTGTGGCAGGCTGTATAGGAAATACCTACCAGAAAGCAAAGCAGCAATACTGAGCAATGTCAGCATTCTCTGTAGCAGCCACAGCCAATCCATCCAATCACACACTCACACTGTACAAACGGACAGACTCAACAGCAGGGATGTGACGATTATGGCAGTTAACCTAATATTTTCTTAAATATTCTGCTTTGAAAACGTAATATTTGATACCAGCATAATCTAGATTGTTTCCTTGGTATATCTTGATGATGCTGGGTGCACTACATATTCTTATTTTCATGGATTATCAAGTTATCGAAGAATAAAAAAACCTGGGAATTTTCTACACTGTGACACAATTTGTGGTCAATTACTTTATAACAAGACGTTGGAAGTTACATTAACATGTTCCTAATATTTTTGGTCGTTTTATGCACACTATTTCATTAATATTTGACCAGTCAATTACATTTAAATAAACAAATACTGAAGGCACTATTGAAATGTTCCAAGTTCAAGCCTGCCGCATTCAGCTGTCCTTTCAAGATCTGTGTGAAGAAGCAGAGTTTAAAAAGCTAATCTAGTGTATTAATGAAGCATTTTGAAGCTTGCAACATATCTTATAAAATGCCTTATATTTTTAGATTTATCCTCCTATTTTGTTTTTCCAAAATTTTCGCAGAAAATAACTAAAAAGTGAGTTACAAAGACAAAAGTGAGACATCAGTCAGTTAATATACCCCAAAATGTTTGTGGTTACTTCTGTTTGAATTTTTCGTTAGGATAAATGTTCTTGTGATCATTTCATTCATTTAGGATCATAATATCAAAGCTGTTACATGGACACTGTTATTTGTCTTCTTTTAAAATATGTTAACTGCCTTATTTGCCTGATAACTGCCGTTAAGTCTGTCCGTTTGTACAGCGTGACACTGCCATAATGCAGCCATGTAAACATGAGAGGACAGAGCATAACGCACCCGTGCAAGGTTTCTCTCCACTTCTCCTATGCTCAGCATAGCAGCTCAGCTTGGCTGTTTAGTGAGAAACAGTCTGTTGCCTCTCACAGAGCAGGGCTGAGCTCTCAGCACTCCTAAATGCTTCAATAGTGCTGGAGCTTTTGTGTCACTTCCCATGGCATTCGACAGCACACCATTGTCACAATTTGTCAGCAAATCAATCAAGATTAATCCACCCCAATGCCTCATTAATTCGCTGGTATACCAACACACATACACTGTATCATACACATATATACAGGTATTTATCACATATTGATATAGCGTGATGACTACTTATACACACTTAATTACCCAGCCAAGTGGGAACTCAGTGCTCAAGTCACTGGTAATAAGCCTCAATCCAATAACACACACTTTTATGCCTACTTTATACAGCATTGAACATTCCCAAATAAAAAGCTAGGAAGACATTAATTCACGAATAGAGAGAGAGCTACTAGTAAACTGTCCCTGCAGAGAGATAGTTCCACTTTTCACATATTTTAAACTCAATGTGATATTTACAGTATCTTCAGAATCCATTATCAAAGTTCATAAATGAAGTATGGTCACGTTTTAATCAAAGAACCCACCGCACCAATGCATTAAGCCTCACTTAAATCATTAAAGACTCAAATTGCGAGTCAATCAAATGTACAGGCAAATCCACAAAAACTTGACTGATATCCCAATCATTGAAAGTGCTGCTAAAAAGCACTGTTAAAGGGGAGATGAGTGATTAATCCAGTTTTTGCACCTCCAGAAGTCCCTCATTCTCCCCATTAATGACATCCACAGTTCTTGGAGGGGATGTTTGCCAACCTGTCAGCCTGTGTGTCAGCATCATCATGTTTTGTTTCATCTTCATCACCACCAACATCAGCAGCAGGCCAGCAGGAGCCCAGCATCAGTTGTTTCAGCAGCTTTTAGCATCACAGATGGCAAGCACATTTACATCTCCTAGTGATCCAACTCTGATGCAATTGCAAACCTCTCCACCAAGCAGTGCAAGCACACTACTGATGTGAATCATTGCTGAAGTTGGCAAATTTAATTGGTAGTGATGCTGATAGTAACTGATTAACAGTCTGGGAATAATCTGGTGGAATTCTGGCAATCTGTGACAGTTTAAAACATTATTTGTATATTTGTGAATATATTTATCATGGTTAGCAACTTATCATTATGTCCTATATCCCATCAAATCCAATCAACCATAGTACCACACACTACTACCCTCTCCCTTCATACTGTAAACTTATACATGTATTTCTTCCAATATCGTCCTATCCTATCCTATCCCATCCTATCCCTTCCGATCTTATCCTATCTCGCTGATGTTTCCTCTACTACACTTGTTGTAACCTCCCAACTAATACAGTATTAGATGTATTTCTTTAAAATCTCTCTTTGCCATTTCTTTCTTGACGTTTGACAGCCACCATCAGCCAGTGACAGCAACACTGCAACGAGTCCCAATGACACTGGCCAGATTGTGTGGACAACTAACACCTACTTTTATTTGAAAGAATCAAGATCTTTTGCACCAGCTCAGTGAGCTTACCTGCTTTTTATTCTATTTTTCTCATTATTTCTCCCAATACAAGAAGCAGAAGTTTGGAATTAACTCCCTGGGTTCCTCACAACACAATACTTCTCAGCTGTCAATCCTCAGTCTAAACAACCCCCGATTTTTTACCCCCTTCTCCCGAGTCTTGGTTAAACACTAGAATCGGAGATACACACAAACAGAAAAGCTAACTTATAACCATTCTCAAGCTAACTTCAAATATTTCTACTTGAAAGAATAATTATTTCTTAGAAATTCACATATATCTACAAAAACTAAAACTAACTTAACAAAGGCATCCCCAGCATTTAAACATTTTTTAAGAAATCAAATTCAATTCTCATTACCAATGGATACATAGTAACTGTTCTTCATTTAACTTAAGAAAATTGCTGCAAACGCAAGGTTAAACACATAGGTGTGATTGTGAACAAAATGTACTCATTATTTCATGAACACATGTTACTTTGTAATATGGTTGTCAGGCGTGCATGTACAATGTACGTAAAAAAGAGTAATACAAACCTTTTAAGTAAACACTGTTGACGGTTAAACCAAATACTTCGCGGCAGCTTTTGCTGCAGAAGCTAACGTGTAAGCTGATCATTGTGCAGCACAACAATTGAAAAGTCACTTTTAAAATTGTCCCAAAACTCCCATGTTCAAAATTCAACAATTGATTATTTCTATTGACTGAAACCATTCTTCATTCCGAAAACATCACGTTCAACGCAAAACTAACTTCAGTAGTAATTCTACTTGGAATATTCAGCTAAAATTGTATCTCAGACACAGTCTTAATGAGATGATGCAAGGTGGCATGTTTGGCAGGTCAGTCAGGTTGGCTAATGGCTAGTCTGGTGTGTAAGTCTGGTTGGCAGAGGATGCCATGACTTGTTGGCAAGTCTTGTTTGTGACTAGGTTGGCAAGTTAGTAAAGGCAACAAAGTTTTGCATTCTTGTCAACGAAATGTTGGAAGGTGACACCTTACCAACCTCAAATATATTGCAACCAGCCCAGCACATCTTGTACCCAGTCTACTTCTGTACGACGTACAAAGCTGTTAGTTGAGATCTCAGGGGGGGGGGGGGGGCAGGAACAAAAAGCTGAGAAACCTAACCATCTCACTTCCTGGGCTATCCAGGCCTTTTCTACTCAATTCCTAGCAGCAAAGTAGCCAAGCCAAGCAGCAGGGAGGGAGCAGAGAGGATGGTCTGAGCTCCCAGCCTATTTGAATCTGCCTCCAGCCATTTACTTTTTAACTTGAAACTTTTCCAGAACAGATTTATGACTAGAGAACTCCTTCTAGCCTCTCACACAAAGTGGAAAGAAACACGAAGCAAAAAGAAGGAGAACTGCTTAATTGATTTCTGACCCACACATCTAAATCACCCAATGAGTACAGTCAAAGCAAACAGACAACTTCATTCTCAGTGGTGGTTAAGTTTATAAGACAAAGGAGATGCCATTTAAATCTTTCTTTTAACAAACAGAGGTGTAACAGTTAGAAACTTAGGACTACTTGACTGGTTGGCTGACTGACAAGTTGGCAGACTGATTGGCTGGCTGACAGACTTGTTGGTTGACTGGCTGACTGGCTGGCTGACTGACTGACTGACTGACTGACTGGCTGCCTAGTTGGTTGGCTTGCTGGTAGACTGACTTTTGGCTTGTTGGCTGGCTGGCACCTTATATTTCCCTGAGTGCTGGCTGGTAGACATTGACCTTTACTGGCCGACATCCTGACTTCTAAATGACTGAGTGACAGACATACTTACTGAGTGACAGACAGACTGACTAATTGACTGATCTCATTCTAAATCTGCAATTTGCATTACAATGCGACGTCATCTATAGCTAGATAAAAGAGAGTGCATGTCACTCAATCAAGAGCGACAGTGGCTGACTGCGATCTAAAATTCTAAATCAGATCATGAGGAGATAATGCACAGACCAGAGATCCATATATACATGCTGTGTACATTCTGTAGTCTCCAGATCTAAATATACATGCAAAGGGCACATCCATGTACTACATATGACATAGCAGATATACATATACAGTGTACAATGGCTATATTTATGAATGGCAATTATACTGCCAAAGTGCCAATGCATAGGCTATTTATCATGGAAAGCACACTGAATTGGCAGGGAGAAAAGATTGGCGGTGTAATTGGGTAATTTGTCTGGAAGCTAAGAGTATAAATTTATCAGTGAGATCAGAAACACAAGCCCCCCAAGGGCAAGTACATTTAATACCTCCAAAGTCATCTGTTCGCTGTGTATAAGATGTATGATAGTGAAGCAACAGCAACCAAGGTTGCTTGTGCCATGTACTGTTCCCTGTAAGAAGCAGCATCAATTGACTTACTGGAATTTCATCAATAAGCAGTTGCTTCAGAAGTCAGGAGTTGAGTCAAGCTGTTCTTTAAGCTTAAAAGACAAATAATACACTCTAATTATTTCAAATTAAAGACTAATTGTATCACATATCTCAGCTATTCACATTCAAGTTGATGTTTATAATTGCTTTTCAAAAAGAAACTGCAAAAATTGAAGATAAAACATATGTACTAAATTGTAATTCAATCTGTTTAAACCAGATCATTCGGCAGTTTTAAAAAGTTAATTAACACAAGAGCCGCATAAGCCTTTTTTTGCTCTACATTTACAGCAGCTGCTGCGAAGATAGCAAATAAAGCAGAAAAAGAACTACACCATATCCATTTTGAGTACTGCTCAAGAATTATCTGGGCGTCCTTTTAAGTACATTGTATTTGTGGGAGCTAAAATTACCCAAAAAATTGCAAATGAAATATGATTACTCAGGCCTGTCAGGGAGCACCTGGCGGTTTCTCTTGTAACTCCTTGAATGCACAAAACATTGGGAGGTGCTCCAGTCACAGAAAGAGGAGAGCATTAGACACAGGCCTGGCCAGGAAGGACTGGTACATTGTATGGCATAGGAGAACCACACTAGAATTGCAAGGAAGACCACTGGGACACCATTGGGACACTGTCAGGCCAGGCAGCATTGGCAGTGTCACAGGTCACGATTGAGTGAACAGGGGCCCTAGACACAAGACTAAAGGGGTAATCACCCTGCTTTGACCTTCAGGTCACGACCAGCCACCCTCTAAACTGCTCACACATGCCACCCTACTACCCCCTCCCTCTCCCCTTCCCTGTAAACCCCTTCCTCCCATGAGCATGCATTTGTGATGACAGACCCTTGTTTATCATTCAGGGTCACACTGCCAGTCCTGAATCTCATTGAGCCTGTGTCGAAGAGCATGTACTACATCGTGCAGCCACCGAGAAAGAAAAACACCCAAAAACCCAGAACAACTGACGAGGTTCACATGCCACATACATGACACAATGTTCAATCTTGCCCAGAGGCCCAATCATCTACAGAAGTTTTGAGTCTACTATGGAGTGAAGACGATAGTAAAAATATCCAAATATTGAGGGCTGCAAATGCAAAACCATACACGTGAAAGGAAAAACAGCCTATAGCTGCAGAAGCAGATGATCAATTGCTCCAAAATACTCTAATTGTGGTCTCGATAGCTGCTGGGAATATTTATATTGTAAACCTGAATTAAGGCTTATTAAGCCAGTGGAATGAATTCCTGAGATTACAGTGATCACACCAGCCTATCTAAAACTCAAGTGTGTGGGACACTATCAACAGGAATGATCTAACTACAAGTCTGATAATTCTTCGCCAGATAACACCCCACAGAGAGCACCTAACATGGTGCAATCCCTCAGCAAATCCATAGTAATGTTCCTAGGGCAATCTTCCCATCCTGGACTGCTTAAAAAGAGCCAGGCAATTACTCCAATCACCATTGATTTATATGAGCTACGTGCTATGGCCACATTACTCAGCCTCTTTGCTATACTTCAACACAAATGAGCCATAATGACACTAAACACTGCTCAACACTCGTTATTAGGGCACAGCACAGAGTTGCTACACTTCTAGTTTAAGCTCAACAGTCAACAGTCACTATTGTGCATGTCACCTTTCTCATAAACTTTTGTCAGAAACCCTGAAAATAATTCCTCAGCTTCATAGAAGTTCCTACAACTGTTTTGTATGAGACACTCAGAGGCAGTGGTCTTGGCAGAGACATATCTTCCATCTCAGTACATACACCGTGAGAATCAGATAGATAGATAGAGTACATACAGATCAAAATGGCACTCAAATGTACATAACAATACTATAATGGGGGGAAAGTTAGAATGCATAAATATACAATATCAATATCGGTACACAGGCGTAGTTGGAAACAGTGACACAAGTCATTCAACTAACATCAGAACTTCTATGAATAAATCCCAGAAGCAGCATGCAGTCAGTCACACATAAATAGAGCTATCAATTCTAAAGGCAGCAAACAGTTACCATGTGCAAGAGTACAAAATACTTAGCCAGATACAACGCCTAAATTATGCATGCAATCATATAATTCATCTTTTTGTGCTTTTATTGAAAAGAGAACCTTTTTTTTTTAGCTAATCTGCATTTAATACAACACCAAGAAATACTAATGTTGTGTGGCAGTGTGCAATACACTTTGCACCAAGTAATTGTACCTGAACACTCAAGTAAAGGGAGAGAAAAAGAGAAGAAGAAAAATCCCAAGCAGTAGAATAAACAGTTGGTGTTTCCCACAGGAACAGATCACCAAGTTTAATGGCTGCACTTCGTCTGGGATCGACAGACAGACCGACAGAGGTACTAGAGAGAGTAGGAACACAGATGGACAGGTTGGACAAGACCGATGGAAAGGGATGGATGATTTGAGCTTTACGTCTTGTATTTGTGCACTGATGCCCCAGTCTCACGGCGGCTCCCGGAGAACTATTTAGATCGGCGTCGAAGTATTTCCTGGTAATTTGGATGAATTTGGGTGATCCGCCGTCGACTTTTAACATCCCCCAGGGGAAGTTTTTGTTCCCCTCAGCGGTTCCTAGAAATGGGAAAACTGCGCCGTGGATGTCAAAAAAGATTCAACAGGTACAAACTTTTTTTTCATGACGGCGGAGCAGAGCCCAAAATTTCCTTAATTTTTGGATGTCCGGCGTGGATTTTTTCAGTGAGAACGCCTCAAAAACATCTCCGCCGGGATATTAGGACATCCCCTGCCCCTGAGGGGACCTCTCCTTTCCTGCCCCCGCGGGGACCTTTCCTGCCCCTGGGAGGACATTTGAAGCCTCGCCGGCAGTTTTTGACATCCCGCCGCGGTGAAATAGGTTCACTGAGGGGCAGTTATAGGTTCCCTGAGGGGTACTTTTTATATCTCGGGGCGATATAAAAGTATCCCTCAGGAGGAGGAAATTCCTTTCCCCCGGCGAACTTTTGGGGACGGCGTACAACTTTTCTTCCCCGCAGTGAACAAAAAGAACCCCGCCGTGATATGCTTTTAATTAATTATGTAATGGTTTTATAAACATTGTATGTCGCCGTGATGGTCATTTTTTTCCTAGAATTCAACTCAAGCTGCCCCTCAGTGGTAAAAAGTTCTCCGTAACGTGCCGTGAGACTGGGGCATCTGGCAGACCTTATTCTCTAAGGACAGTGTGCAACCATCGAAGGTATTCGGCCAGTGCCCAACAAAGGTTCACTCGAATCAGGAACCCTGAGAAGAGCTGGAATTGAATCCAAGACTCAGGGAGATGATGCCCAGAGCACTACCAACTGAGTATCAAGACAGACAAAATTTAAAGAAGAGTGGATTCATAATTGACGTAAGAGTGAGATATGTTGCAAGTATAATGCTGCACAGTACAGATGAGAAACTTGAAAGGGCTTTGGTTTTGACTTTGAAAGGAGACATCAAAAATATGTCACTTTGTCAGATCATGGATCTACAACTCTATGGTCAGATGAACTGTCAGATATTAATCCCCGGAATAATACAAGAGTCACTGAGTCAAAGAACTTTCAACTTCTGCAGAATGAAATTGTATCAAGCTACACCTCAGCCAGATGTCATGACCATTGTGATACAATCTCTCCTCTTAAGATTATCAGCACAGGTCAATGGCCAATGCTGCTACAAGCAGATATTATATATATTTATAAGTCAGCAATACGTCTGGAAGCTCTAATCAATAGATTAAATAAGAGCAAAGACATCTAAATTTTGAAAAATAAAAATTAGCGATGTATTGTCATTGATATATCTTTCGCTCTGTGATCACATATAATTTTGGCTTATCGTATACAGGAAATTGGCAAAACAAAGAGAAAAGCCAATCTACGCATTGAATTTTCCTTCAACCACTGCTTCAATTGTGTTGTTAGCTGGTGACAACTAAAATGCAATGTTACTTTATACCGCAGATGAATTAGGCATTTAGATCCAGACATCAGACATTGACAACCAGTGAAGAAGGCCTGGAAGGCTGAAGAGACAGAAACCATCCCACAAATCATAATGATTACAGTCCTTTTGAGACAGACATGAACAGTTGAACACACTCAGTTGCTTCTGCTGCATGTCTCTATTGGTTTGCATGTCAAGGCAGTTGAAGATACTGCGAAACATATTCATTGACACTCAATTTGACTAGCAGGCTTTTAAAATCAGCCTTTGTATGAACTGCATATTGAGAGCAAAAGTGGAAGTGTCAGATATTAGGGCATTTCCTACAGCATACCCTGAACAAACATGTATTTTTAAGTTTTGAAAGTATGACAAGTTGTCATTGCATGGGAGAGCATCATGTCAGGATGCAACATTCAAACATACAGAGACTGGAGAGCTCAAAAAGACATCTGAATTTCAAAGATATTCAGGCTGCAAAACTAAATGCATTATGCCATAAGGTCACAGTTTCTGAAGCTAGAGAAAGGTGATACATTGAACTGGTGTTATTTTCTGTAATCTGATATGTGCAATAACACAAGTACTCTAATAAACGGTATATCAATTTGACTATCTCATATTGAAACCATAGTCACAAATTTCGCCTCAAGATTCAAGCTCAGGATCATTATTCATTTTTCATAAAAGATCTGACTGAAATATCAGATGTCTTTATTATAATTCAACTGGGAAGTAAATTAATCAGAAAGACTTGGGAGAACTAATTGAATTAAAGGAAGTATATCTAATAAATAACGGCCATCAACAGTACATCCGGTTCTGAAAATTAGGAAATTGAAATATTAGGCTAATATTAGGCTATTATATTAACTCCTGCATTCCTAATATTCTCTTGCCTTAATCTGTTAACCAAACATTAATTCACCTGGACAAATGTTTCTGCATAACTTTGCATCAAATCATCAGTTCCTGGAGCCTCAACTCAGCCCTCAAGGACCTGCTCAGTCCAAAGAGGAAATATAAAATGTCCCCATCAACCACAGGCTACATGGGGAAATCCAAAACTCTCCGGGGAAAAACTCCCACATTGGCCTACTTTTATACACTACATTATACATGTAATATGCTGGCCAATGTTACAACTATACAAAATACTGAATATTTATCAGTAAATCAGAAATTGTCCCAAGAATTACACATTGTGATACAAAATATAGTACTAGTGTCTTGTGCCCTAAATCTCTATCTTTTAACTGTCTTTCTTTCCCTGAAAAGCATCAAGTTCAGGAACTGCAGGGTATTCCATATATACATTCTATATCTTCACAATTCTATTAAGAATCTTCCAAAGTTCCCAAGGCAGTAAACTCTTATTCCTGCTGCTTTACCCTACAACTTCAAATCTTATTATTGCCTGAACCCTCCAATAAGTGAATAACACATTGAGAAAGTTTGAACAATATTGTGTGTAGCATGAAAGTGTTTCCAGTTATCTAGAACAAACTACACTCCAACTCTCTCCTAAATATATTACACCTGTCTAGTATGTCTTAATGGTTCCCCCTGGCAGTCTGTCAACCAGTAACACAGCATATTTACACAGCATATGATTACACCACTTGATTTACAGCTATATTATAGTAATGCCTCTCAATTACAATGTTAAAACTATGAGATATGCAACAGTTTTGTGTTCATATAAATCTTAAGTTTTAAGCACCGTTTAAATGTTCTGTTTTAAGTTCTTTTAAGTGTACTTTTTCATACTATTTTAACCAAATTAGTTATGATAATTGTAAAGATAACAATATAATTGTTGATATTATTACAACTTAATATGAGAAAAAAGTCAAAACACACACAGAGTAATAAAATAAATTCATAATAATAGCAGGATCATTACGCCACTTCATCACTTAGTTAAAACCATCTTAAATTTGTAATAGAAAACTCTAGTGACAAGGAAAAGGGAAAGAGAAAATAATACTATGCAATTGAAATATGATTGTCCGAACGAAAACAGTTCATTTCATATGATCAGTAAATCATGATTTAGCAGACAGAGATAAATCATCATCAGACACAGACCTATTGCTACAGTGACCATCGGTCAAATGCTGGCCACTGCTCTAATTGAGTGGAGTCCAGTGGACAACACTATATCCCAGGAGAGGAGATGTCAGTGGTCAAGGCTCAAGACTGGTCAAGCCAGATGGCCATTAGTGTAACACAATATTGTCTGTGGACAGTGGACACTGGTCAGTGGACTGCTGTATTTGATAAGTGAGAGAGTAGGAATTATGGATCACGCAGCAGTGGATCTTGAATCATATCAAAATAGAGCTGACTGTTTATTGTAGGATATTATTAAAAAGTTCCGCAATTTCTCTTATTTTCTAGCATCATGTAAATACTGAGAAAGTTCTATATATTAGGACTATGTAAATGCCCCATCTTCAACATATATCTCATATATTCCCATTGCCATCAACATAGATTTTACTCTATTTCTTCAGCCATCCATTGTTCCAGCATAGCAGGGAACTGAGGGAAGTGACCTGGAAATAGGCTTTCAAATAGGGCCACTCAAATAACAATTCATGCAGGAATTAATTGTATCATGTAGTGAATGCTGATGCTGTTGAGAAACATCAATGCGGCTGTTGATGCTGGTGCTAGAGGGCTGCCCCCCCCCCTCCTCTCTCTGCCTGCATCTAACAAATGACAGATGCACAGAGTCCTGTGATAATAGCAGGCTGCATTGTTAATCTAGGGCCAGACCCCAAAGAGTGATTCATCTGGGCTTGCATCAGCAACCCAGCATCACTAGCAGTCATCATCAGCAAATATGCCTCATGGATCCCTGCTGGATCCCTGCTGGATCATGTTATGACCTTATCTGCCATTCAACGTTCATCAAACAATGAGAAACGGTCATAAAACGGTAGGCGGGGCTAATCAATTGATTGACACTCAGCTGTTATGATTACCTAATTGCTAATTGATCAGCAATCCCGTCAATTCAGTCTTGATTGCTTTTTGCCCATTGTTTTGATTAGAGAAAGTCAAGTTCAAGAGAAAGTCAAGTTCACCAAGCAGGAATCAGATCCCACCTGTCCCATCTGCCAAAATGACTCCGAAGATGTGGTACATTTCATAACAGGCTGCCCCAAACGTCCCCCTTCCACGGAAGACGTGATAAAGGATCTACAAAGACTCTACCGGGAAGAAGGCCTACAAGTTCCAACATCTAACGAAGAAGTCACATCAGCAGTCTTGAATGGGTGGGGTTACCGCTGTGGTTTTCAGGAGCTCCAGAGTAGCGATAGTAGCACCATTGGTAGTTTAACAAGTAGTAGTAGTAGTAGTAGTTCAGTAGTAGCACTAATTAACAAGTCAATACCAGCAAACCAGCTCTGTAACAGTATTTGTTTCCGTCTGCATGTCAACAGGGATCGTGAATGGAACAATATTCTTATGGACCAAAAATACGCCTAATCCTAGGTGGTTACTCGACTGAAACGGATGGATATCAAATACCAGAACCAGAACCAGAACCAGAGTGAAATGTTTTGACTACAGGAGATCAAGTCCGTTGGCTTCTTAATTGCCCTTAATCACCTTACGTAATGAAGTAAACAAAACCCGTAACAGTTGTGCTGTAACAAAATGTGTCAACTAATCTATCTATCTATCTATCTACCTATCTATCTTTCAAGACTCATGGTATTAAAACACCTTTATAAAACAAGCTTGATATAGATGACCACGTGCAAGTGCTATGCTCCCATGTCTACTGAGGAGTATATAAACCCAGTTAAGTGTTAATAGAACCTTAGGTGGCCTCAGATGACCCCTTTCCTTTTCACTGAGGCCTATGGAGCTCTATGGGCTAGCACTGTGGACATAGAAAATCCCCACTCAATCATATCAAATGCATAACATGTGCATGGTTTTTAAGCAAAGAAATCCTTCAAATATTTAGACATTATTCGCATAACTACTGGAAATCACCACAGCCGAAAGTTTGCAAACAGCTTGATACCTTGCAATTTTCAGCTTCCAAACCCCCAAATTAAACTAATTTAATCCTTTTAGACTTTTCAGTTCTCAACACGAAATAACTTCCCCATTGTCCATATTTTAATGGCTATCTGAAGAAGTCTGAAGAAGATTGAATGATTTTCAACACCTCAAGAAGACACTCCTTCATTTGTAAATTATTTAAGATAAGACAACAGGAGATAAGAGCAATGTAAATGTTGCATCATGTTGCATAACAGTGAATCAGAGCCACTTGAAAATCAAGATTCTCAAAGATAAAGAGTGAAATGAATGCAGCCTTCTCGCCATAAATCTCAGCTCCCCTAACATAATATAATGTGAACAATTGTTAATCAAATTCTCCCAAAGGCTTATTTACTGTAGAACTCAGTCCCCAGGCTTAAGGAGCAACATTTAATTGATGCCTGCAAGGGGTTTGGCTACATAACAAATTGCTCATACTTTTCACTGATTCTGTAATAGGCAAAATGCTTACTTTTTTTTCAATCCAAGCAATTTGGGAAATATGGGATAATGCTATAAACCGATATTACACTAAACAATTTTATATGTAATACCTAATAGGTCAATTTAAATATCTATCCTAGATAAATTCTTAATCCTCATTTAATGATAATAAGCTCAAATGATACTAAATGAGATCACTGCTATAACAATTCCTACAATTAGACAAATTAATCTACCTTTTTCTCCTCTTTTATCTTTCACCAATTACAGCTCAATCTTTTTTCACAAATCATATATTTTAAATGACTATTTTAATAAGCTCTGTGGTTCCTTACTAATTACAGTATTAGCATTTCCATACAAAAATTTAAATAATTAGCATACATCAAGGAGTCCCTTTTTTTCTGAGGGGGGAATGGGGTAACTTGTACCAAGGGGCCAAGTGTCAAAATGTCATTTTAAAGAGGGCAAAAAGTTGACAGGAGAAGTAGGGTGAGAAGGCAACCTGGGTGGCCCAGGGACATTTACATAGGACATTAGCACAGAGGATGTGGATTCAAACTCTTTGAACTGACCCTTGGCTATTCTCAGGTCACTCCATGACTACAGGGCAAACTGTCAAGACAAGGGTAGTCTCCCTGTCTGTTCAACTCTCACAACAAGAATATCAGTGTCTCATACAATTAAAAAGATACCCTATTTATCATATTATATTCAGTTTTTGACAGTTGAGTCCCTCGTGTGACAATTTGTAACCAAATCATATACAGCATCTAAACATTTATGAGAGAATGGATCATGTAATGTACAGTATAATGCACTATCAATTTATGGATAATTGAAAAGTATTATTAAAGGTTAATAAACTTTTCTTACGGGTAATAAACTTTCTAAGAAATTAACGCAACCATCTCTTCATTATTAAACCTGGAGGATGCTGATTAATTCTTTACTGTTTCTGGATTATTTTAACAAATTATCAAAAATTATGAACACTCCAAAGCACACAATCTCTTTTCTGAAACGTGACCTGCATTTCATTACATTTCATGAAGATGCTTTTTTCGTTCCTCAAATAAAAATTCTTGTTTTGCCGAGGTAACACATTGGCACGAGCTGAAACAGTTTTTTTGCTCTTTTTGCACTTTTTTCGCTTCAATTATAATTTGAAAGACCACATTTTCAAATTAATCATATTTTGAAAGATGAATGGAGTTATTTCAGCCAAAGAAAAATTTTAAAATTCTTACAACAAAGTCAACAGATGTTTCTTGCGAACTGCTCATAGATATTTTAGTAATTGCACCATAATTCATGTACTGCATCAAAAATGTATTAATATTTTGCATATTAATGCAGTTTATTGTAATGCAAATTGGTTATTTTTCATAAACAATTAACATAGAGGTAGTAAATTAGCAATAAACATATTGATAATGTTGGTTTCATGTCCAGAGCAAAGGCGAGTATTAAGCATTAACAAATAATAACGTATCTGTATCGGAGTAATGAATTTAGTTTGGTGATACTGGAATTGATACAACTGATTAGGTCCCATCCGAGCAACAGCTGCCCTGAATCGACTAGTTATATCTATTTTGATTTTGGCTTAGATATTAACATCACTAGAGTATTGTATTGGTTTATAATCCATGGCTGACAAATATGTATGAATTGATGGCTTCGTGAATTTTTTGTTTTCAATCTATTATGTATCTATAATAGATAGTATTGTCTACAGTATAATATCACAACATGTATGTGTTATGTATATGACTAAGTACTGAAATTTACTCAATAATCAACTCAATAAGGTGTAGTAACTACTAAGCAATGTAAGCATGAGTACAAAATAAGAAGTAGAGCAATTTCGAGCTATTCTTTTATATGACCAGTCACCATAATTTAAAAATGTTTATAATATAGGTTGTGAAGTGGCCATACAACTGACAATCGGAAACGGGAAGAGTCCTGAGGACCCCTGTAGATCAATGATTGAAACAAAATTGATCTGTAAATGTTGAAAAAGAGGAGTGACCTAAGTGATCTGAAAGTGATATCTTAAGAAATGTCCAGGAAAAAAGGTAACACATATTGAATGTTGCACTAAACAATGGACTTGTCATTGAAGAGAAAAAACTAAAGGTACCTAAACTACACATTAACCCATAAAGAATTGCTTCTTTTGTATTCCTCAAATTTTTGTAATTTGTCATATCAAATATCAAGGCAATCAATTGCTACTGTATTGGTATTTCTTTCAAATAAGATACACATTTCTTTTATAAGAGAGTACTGTACTAAACTTGTGAAAACTCATCAATCAAAATACCTCATCTTACTGCTCTACATACACATATATATACATACATAGCAAATCATTTACAACCAATTAAACGCAATTAACACAAATCAACATGAACAATTCTCGTTACTCATCAGTCATCACTTGTTGCATGCGTTCTACTTATCTTGTCTCCGCAGCCGGGATGCAGTTACAGGCAGATGGATGATACATCAAGGTAGATCCATGAAGCATGAATTATGCGTAATCCATAAAGTATGAGGGATGATACATGTATTATTGATATAGATGCAGATTGCCATGTTCCTCCTATCTTAGTTGTTTCTATATTTGAGACATTCGATGTCATGGGCACTTACCTGCAATAAAGCAAAAATATATATTAGCAAATTGTTAATTTTCAGAGAGCAAATTATTCAATAAACACAATGAGCACATTAATTTTTCAGGAAATATATGATTTTAAAAGAATTTCGAATGTTTGTATGGACAGTCACTTGAGCATTAGTAGTACAACAGAGAAACAAGGTTTAAATTTCTGGGCATTATATTTGCATAAATGATCACAAGATGGTCTCGTCATCCAAAAAGTAAGTCAGTGTTGTTCTATAATGTTTATAAGGGACAGCTGGCCGGTTGTCAAATACAATGATGACATAACATCACAGAGTCCACCAGAAAGCTGAGCTCCCATTTAGATGAATGATCTTGACTCTTAAACCTAAGCTATCCGCAAATTTAACATCACATTCTAACAATATCACATTCTTAAAACATCTAGCCTTGATGAGATTCATATCACAAAGAGTGCTAAACTGGGATTCATATTCAAATAACATGTTATATGATTTATACCAATATTTATAAACAATTTAATTGAACAACTTTTCAGATCCGAAATACCATGTATGCATGATAAATGGATATGATCTGTCCATGCTACCTTAGGCATTATACTGCTACACACACACATTGACAGAATAGGAATATATGGCCTGCAGCTATATATAGTGACCCAACATGTGATTCATAGATTTACTACACTACAAATGTCGTGTGTATTCAATACTCTCTAAGCTGCTGTCAGACAAATTGAAATTATTGAATCATGGCAACACATGTTAGTATAGTGGTTTTTCTATCCAATGATTTTTTTGTTGAACATAATCACTCATGGTGTAACACTTATCTGACATAAATATGTCAACAGGCTCAACACAACAGTACTGCCCCAAACAACTGTAATTCTCTAGCCATATCCATGTTCAGTGGTGATTGGAAAATTGGAACATGCATCTGCTTTGTTTTTGGGTCAGCAAAATTGAATATGACAATGCAGATGAAATCCATTACTTTGTCCAAATTGTTAATTCCCACACTCAGGGAAATGAATTCAAGTTATGCCAATTCACAATGCTATTCATCGGAAGTATAGAGTATAGACCCATAGGCCTACCTTTTTCAAATGTCAATTCATCAATTTAAGTAGACCTGCTCTATAGATCATGTTCATACTGTATTTATCACTATACATAATTTACTGCTCTTTCAAATATCTCATATATATCAGAAATCTTTTAAATAGCTAACGGGTGGCAGAATTTCAGTTGTCAATATTCTGTTAACAAAAAGAACAAAATACTCTTTTAAATATAACTCTACATAGAAAGAATGTATCTCTTTGTCTTTTAACAAAGATAGCTAAATGGACAGACAAGATACTTGACAACATTTCAGAACATCTTGAAATGTAGTGCTTCTTAAGAAAAGAACACTTTTGGAACACTTTGAAAGTAGTTCCATCTGATGCAACCAATCAGAAGACAGGTCAAAGGTGAGTGACCTCTGACCCCAACCTGTTGTCAATTGTTTTCTCAACTCTTATCTTGCCATATACATCAAGTCTATCAGCAGGCAGTCCTATATATATGTTGGCCCTGACAGAATTATTACCAGTATAGCACAAGCCCTGTGAGACTGTCACACGTGTAATTTGCAACTCCACAGATTTGGACATTCAAATGATATATGAAGGTGAACAGAAATATGTTGACTCCATACAGTGAGGACAAGTTATATGTTCATACTGACAGATCTATACAGTATGATATCAAATCAAACCATTCATTGCAACTATATAGCTCATCATTACAAATCCTCCAAACTTCTAAATTGACCTGACAGAGAAGGTTTAGATCTTTAATATAAAAAAAAATTAACATTATTCCACCACAAAAATCTACACACACTGATTGCAATTCTATCTGCGTTAAAAACATTCACACAAACTGAATGTGTTATCAACAAGAACCCAGGGGTTCAAAATGGAGGTGGTGTTGTGTTTTAAGTTCACACACCATGAATCCAGCAGATGATTTGTCCTGTGCTGCTAAAGCTATTCCGATAGATATAGATATATAGACATAGATAATTAGATATATAGACAGATAGATAGATATAGATAGATTAGCAGATAGATATGACTGATATGCACAAGTGCTGCCCTTTAAGAGCAGTGGTTGCTTACAGTGGTTCATCAATGGGAGATAGAACACGAGTCCTCTACATGTTGCACATTAACCCTATTTGAAAAAGATCAAAGAGGCACCAATTTAACATCTCATCTGAATGATACCCATCTGGGATTTTGATCTTGAAATTCCACTGAAAATATTCTAAATATGCTGCCCCAGGTTTGAACTGAGGCATGCAAAGAATATCAGGATTTTGGACTGACAACTCTTGGCCACCCAGCTGCCACAGAAACTCCATATATGTATCTTAAGACCTGCTTAGTTCCCTACTATCATGTCAATAAAGATTTTACTTATTCACTAACATGTCTATACACCTGTCAATCCTCCTACCACTGCCAGCTAACTTATATTTATAGACTGTCAAATTGACCAACTGGATCAATAAAATCTATCAATCCAGACTTTGAAAAGAGCTGAAATGAGGTGAAATGTCATGTCGGATTGTCATGGATATTTTGGAAAGATGGATAGATGATTGGGGCTATACACCCTGTATTTATTTACATTGTAAGCTAATTAGGACATGAGGAAGAGATAGCAATGAGGCAAAGGACGATTGAAACTGCTGTCCTAGGTGACCTGGCGAGAGCGTTAATCAGGCCAAGACGAGCAATGCCTTCAGCCCCACATGACACTCACCTTAGCACTGTCATCACCCTCCCATGACCCTCTCAAAGTGTCATGGCCCAGTCATGACTTTGGCAATGCTCAAAATCATCTTTGACAGGCTCTTTAAAAATAACTGCTGCTTCTATCACTTCCAAACTTGCATAACGTCATATCACAGTATCAACTATTCTATAAATTTTGGCAAACCTATCCATCACATAGGCCTAATTAGGAAAAGATGATTGAGTGTGCGGGCCTGCGGGGTTGGTCAGCTGGGTATCAGAAGTAAGTCTGATCTCTGTGCAGCAATCCTCACCACACAGCAGCATGACAGTTCCCTACTTTCTCTGGAGCCTTCGGATTCCTGTCAGGGCCAGGACTTAGCTGAAATTGCAATTGTCCTCATATGACAGTGATTTCCCAGACAGTGAGACTGCAGCCAAGTGTGCTACAACTTAGCTAACCCTACCCAGAAATTTTGGATCATGGAATAAATTATTTCAAGTACCAAATTGCAACCTATTGCGTGGCTTACTAAACCCTTTTGATAGATCTGTGTAATCTTACTAGCCTGTGAATTCTATCTATTTGATCTATATAAGCTATCCATCTAATTCATGCAATTATATCTATCCAATACCTCAAATGTATTCATGCAATCCACCCTTGTCTATCTATCTATATATCTATCTATCTATCTATCTGTCTATCTATCTGTCTGTCTATCTATCTATCTATCTATCTATCTATCTATCTATCTATCTATCTATCTATCTATCTATCTATCTATCTATCTTTCTATCTATCTATCTATCTATCTATCTATCAATTTACCCATCCATATATCTGACTGAAATAGCCCTAGTTGTAGATTCATATAACTACTGAAACTCATCTCTTGTGACCTATTATTATGATGACATCAATTTCCAGGTCAGAAAACCAACCAATACACATCTTAATGTCACCTGGTCAGCTCATTTGCATACACAAAACACAATACACATATTTTCAAAATGGTGGACAGCTCATTTGCATACCCAAAACACAATACACATTATTTTCAAAATGGTGGAAGGCAAACATGTAAACAGCAAACAAGCAAACACCAAACAAAAAAACTGATAAAAGGAGTACTTAGAATTACTTCAGGTCAACACAAATAAGCTCATATAACAGGCCTGCATCTCTAGTTATGCTGAATTTAGCAATTTGGAGAAAATTTAAAACATGCAAAGAGTTATTTCAGATTTTCTTCTCCTATTTCGAATTTCCCGCCTAAAGTTTGCCTCTCTCACCCACTCTCTTAGCCCCCTTTCTCACCCAACTACATAAATGGCGGTGTGTTAACACACCTCCATTAAAAATACAACAAAGTTTAGATATCTTCAGAATTTGTTGAAAATTGAGTAATTCAAACCAGAAACCTGACACATAACATTGACCCTCCCAGCAAATTCAGCTCAAATTCTGCCCTGCCCCACCCTACAATTATTCCTGACCTTTTTTGTTGTGCCCTACTCATTTTCTGGGCTCCTGTGGGGAGAGGGGGGGGGTTTGTTTGGAAGTGGCACCAATTGGGGGGGGGGATCTCAGCCTATCTGTAACCCTTCTGTTTCCCTACTGATTTGTTGTAAATATCACAAAAATCTGAAGTTTCAGCACATCATGATAGAATAAATAGTTTAAATACACAAAATATATCTGCAATGCCAAATTAAATTTTCAAATTCCGAATTTATTAGCCCTCATACTGACACACACAAGTTTGAATCTCTAAGCAATTCTACTGTGTGTCATCAAGAACTATCACTTGCCTCTAGATACAAGGGAGGCATGCCTTCATTTAACACCAACTACATCCCAACACAACTATCACGCTATCCCAGCACAGCATGGCATCAACCTGCAGACAGTGTCAGACACCTCTCCAGATTGACTTGTAAGTTATGAAGCCATCTCACGAACTATGAAATATGCTGCTATAAATGTTTGTCATTTGTTTCCTGTGGCTGATATTGTTGTGCAGACTTGCCAGCTGACTGACTAGCTGACTGACTTACTGACTGACTGGCCGACTGAATGTTTGGTTAAGTAGGCAGTAGGCTGATTTCCTGGCTAAATAGATAGACAGATAGATAGATAGATAGATAGATAGTAGGAAAAGATAGATAGGTAGATAGATAGATAGATAGATAGATAGATAGATAGATAGATAGATAGATAGATAGATAGATAGATAGGATATGATAGAATTACACGGTGACTCCCAAACATTGAGCTAACTTCAGGTTTATACAGTGATGAAGTCTTGTTGAAAAGTCTGTTGAAAAGTCTGTCAAAGCCTGGCAATTGGCAAGCTGAGTTGTCTTCAGTTATGCAGCAAAAAAGATAGTATCAGGACAATTCTTTACAACAATAGCACACAAAGGGTCCATTCTTGTGCCAGTGGGGGACCGCTATACTATGCATTATGTCTTTCTGTTTTTTCTTTCCCCCTTTTTCCTTCTTTCTATTATCATTTCTGCAGACTTTTTCTGCATCCCATTTTTACTTCTTTTTGCCTTTTCAAAACAGTATGCATCTCAATTCTATGAGCAGTGAGTACATTTTTATAGCTTGAATACTCCACTTTAAAATGACAACTGTTGAAAACACACAATTTACAACTTCACATTGAAGGGGAAAAAACTCCTGAAATAGGGAGAATCTAAATGGCATTGTGAAAATGTGAATTATAAGCATCACTGTAGCAAGTTATTACTCAATTCATGCATAACAGGAGTTATAATTGGTGCTACAGTTGTTCTTTTTTTGCAAAGCGGCAATAACTCATAACCACTAAATGTTAACAACCCTTTTATTTTCTTCTTTTAATAATTACTTTTTTTTTTAGTGATTTTTTTAGCTCCATGAAAACCCATTGAAATATTGAGGGAATGAACAGGCATTCCAGAATTCAATTTCCATGGGCAAAAATGTCAACTTCATTGAAATAACTACTTCTCAATTAATGCTAACTGCCACCATACATGCAAACACTTGAAATGCCCAGAGCCATATTTTTAATACATTGTAGAATTTGTAGTTCAATGACAGATGTATTAACAATGTGTATTACACAAAGCTCATATAAAACAAACATATATCTACATAATCTATCCTAAATACGATGTGATCTCCAGTACTAATACGTCTATAAACGAAGTAAATACTGTAACTTTTCCAAAAACATTCAAATTTTTTTACTTAATACATTTTGTTGCTGCAGCTCAAGTAATGTAACTCTTATGCGCAGTGACCCTCCGCAATAGGACCAGAGACAAAGGAGACTTGGCATTGCTGAATTTTGAAGCGCAATCATTTGCGTATACTTGTCTTGACATAAAGTTGCAGTGGAGATGATGAAACATTGATGAAACATTTCATAAATTCATGGCTCCTCGCTGAGCATGTTTGTCAAATGTGTTTGCCAATTGTGTTTGTCAATTGTTTGATATGAATAGTATTCACTTGATTAACACTGACATGGCCCAGAGAAAATCATTTATCAAGCTGTCACATGGCAGGCAGCTGTGTTTGCATTGGCTAATGGTGAATTCATCTAACAGATCCAAATTAAGGCCAAATCTACTCCTATGTGTTCTAAGCCATCAGTTAAATCTCATAAATTGCAACAATCACATTTTGCCATGTACTGATGCTTTTTATAAGCACAATGAATTATTATTCTAAATCACAAACATATTTATAGTTCCATTGTAAATAGTTACTTATATAAAGTTATAAACATCATACATCTAATTACAATGTAAAGTAGCAAATCAATATTTCAGAGTAAAATCAAACAAAATTCCATAAATGGCTAACACAATATACAAACCATTGATTGATGATATTCAAAACAATACACTATTCATATAAATTATATACATTAAATATGGCATACATATTTGGATCTATAACATGAACACCATAACTATTCAAATCAAACATGTTTCAGCATATACTGCCAAGCAAAACTAAAATTAATCCTGTTATATATCATAAAGAAACCAATTTATTTTAACTTAGTTTAATGTGTCAATGTAACGCTCATATTCACTAATTATCAAGCTAGTAAATATTAACAAATCATACTTCATTGGCAAACAAAATTTCAATGCTAATTGCCAATACAAACAGTGAATATAAACAGTTTACACTTGAGCTAGAAACATATTTGCCCTTATACTGCTAATGACACAGCAATGGTGTTAAGTTGGACGTGTTTTGACTGCAAATCACAAACTTGACTGGAAGGGCTCATTTTAGCCTTTCTAACCTCTCTTCAGCCTCTTTTTCAGCCCATTCAGCCTCTTTTTCATCTCATTTCAGCCTCTTTTTCGCACTTGTTCAAGAGCTGTCAGACGACGGTTCCGTGTGTTTCGTCATCCAGATCCTTCCCCATGAAATTTCACTTGAAACAGATTTCCATAAATTTCTCATCCATAAAGCAAACAAGTTGTCAAATATCAAGCAAGCTGACCGGTGAGCAGAGAAGTGAAGCTAGTGACTACCAAATAAATATAAATTTACTAAATCAACCAATATAACTCATTTACAAAGCCTGACTTTTGTCTGGGACTGACTCATTGACAGCATACTGATAGATACATTTTGGCTGAATGACTGACACTGGTTGGATGACCAGCGGACTGACTGGTTGACTGATTGGCAGTTGACTGACTGGTTGACTAGATCTAACTGTTGGCAGAATTTCTCTCCTTGATTGATGTATTCTTGTCATTAGGCTCTCTGCACATGGAAGAAATTGACAGGAAATCAGTGACTGAAAGCCCAATAAAGAATATATCTTTAACTTCTTTTCCAATATCTACATACACATATTTCATCTTCTTCAACCTATCCCAATATACACTGTAAAGGCCTGCCACCTTTATCAGACTATCACTGTCATCAGATGAGCAAAACTAACAACCCGAAAAACCAATAGACCCCAATACTTTGCAACTAGTCCCAAGGACCAAGCAACTGAACCAAGGACCAAGGTTATCTTCTGCTCATCAACTGAACCATCAGACTCCCCAGCATATCCAGTATATCAGCAGAAACATGGAGAAAGCAATAGACCAGGCTGAGGCTCACTCTCCCAGCTTCAAACACAAAGGTTTTTTATGAGACAAGCAAATCTCCTGCATAGCCCTAAGCACTGCAGAACTGTAGGTAACACTGATTCAGACACATCTCAACATATATTATGCTTGTGCAGGAGCAGCTTGCAGGAATCACACAGTTGTAGGAGAATGGAGAGAGAGAAGCTCTCCAGAGATACAGACTAGAAGAAAATTCAAGAAATGGAAAGGAACATGTATTGGTATTCACAATTTACACTGTCACTCTGATTGATATCACAAATTCACAATCCATGGGGACATTTCAATTGACACACTTATACAGGATGGTGGTTTTTCTATCATTATAACATGAACTGTTTAACATCACTGCAGAACTTGGAACACAAATTTTCAAATTTTCCAAAAATTCACTCTTTTAATAAATCTTACTTTATTTGCTGCAATTCACAAAATTATAAGGAGTCTGGTTTCCATAGAAATGTATTTCTATGCTGGTTTCCCAAAAACCATGGCAATAATAACATTGTCAATACATAATTCATTACCGACAAATGCAACAATGAAATGAACACATTGTACAGCATGTTAACAGCTGAAATTCAAGGAAGTCCTAATACCCCCCAATTGCAGGGATTTCCATGATTAGCAATAAGTACCAATAACAAGTAAATATAAATTTATACTAAGTACTTTCCGTTTTATGGAGAGTATCATTCAATACCATTAATTTCGGGGCATGACATTATTCAGTCATTCTACCCTAATTGGTTTGCCTTGCAAGTCAATAGTTGCAATATATGGCATATCCATAACTCAAATAACTTTGAACAATAACCATGAATAAAATACTGAGGTAATTACAGATTACAATCATTACATGTTGAATTGATGGACTGTACTCACGAATGAGTTGCCATTTAATTGATACTTTTACAGAGTCAATTGTGGTCCAAATGAGTGATTTAATGCATGGCTCAATCAAACAGATTTCAGTTCAGTGAAAAATTTCTATTCCATTCCACAACTTGCATCAACAAATGTAATCTCTGTAGATCACCAAACATCAAGTATGTGTTCATATTATAAGATGATATGTAAATAAACACTTTTCAGTTATTTGACATTTATTGTGTGCTCCAGGCTGGAATGTGGCATTCGGGTGGGAGGGAGAGCCCTGCATGGCTCGCCAACTGGCTAGTCAATCAATATGGACTGGTGCATGCTCACATAAATGCAACAGCTAATGACATTTGTCATACTAATCGTGGTATTCACGCTGAAATCAAATAGGCCCATCTCTGGCAAATCTCCACTTATCATTTCAGCCATACATACATGAATAAAACACATCTTGCTGTTAATAGAAGACCAATATACTGTGGAATCAAGACCCTTGATATAAACACAACCGGAAGGGAGGGGTGTGATCTGTTTTACAGCATTCTGCCCATATCACCAATACTTCACCAGCTATATTTACAAGTCACTGCTATCTCAAGTACATCTGGTATTTACATGAGAAGTGATGTACATAGAGGCAATTTCATGGAATCAGAGTGTACATTCAGGTACTTCCAATAGAACCTTTCTAATATGAGAACAAATAGCTCAAACTGATAATTAACAGAAGTGATGCATTGTGATCCACATGAAAATGCAGTAATTGGGAGATTCTTTCATATAATCATCATTACCATGAAACACATTTGTTGTATTTTAACAAGTAACTTTTGTAGACTTGTCAATTGCAAACCACTGATGGTGTAGAGACTTTCAAGAGCAACTGTATCATATGCAGTCAGGTCTTTATCGAAAGCTCTCAGAAAGACAGAACTGTATTAAAGCATGACAGTTCCCTGGTAACTGTCATGGTGACTGTCATGATTAAAGCAACAGTAATCACACAAACAGAGTGAGCTGTATGAAAATGCACGTACACCCACAAGCATGAACTCATTTTGTCTCATTGTACACACACTAACACACAAATGGGACTGTGTAATTTTCCACCTACAAGCATGAAACTCATCATCTGCATGATTTACACTAATATTACCCATGCAACACAACTGAACATACCTGAATACAAATAGGAGTATAGCTCAATAAGCTCATATGGTCTTTTTTCAATTCAATCAATCATGACTCTGACTGCTGCCTACCATTGATCCAACCAGGCAAATCATAGCCATTGGCTGCAGCACTTCAGCCACTTATTGATGCACTCAAATAATATTGGCCATCCTCATGAAGTATTCATCACATAACACAATTAACACCTGTTACAAAGGATGTCTCAATAACTAGCTTTTTAATGCTTTTTATTGGCTTAAATAAAACAAAGTGAAGCTGTACGATAGTAGGCCCCCATAGGCATAAACTTGCAAAGTAGATTGCAGACAATTGAGACAAATAAAACACCATTGAGCAATGAGCATTTCTCTCGAAAAGTGTCTTCCCTTCAACAAACTGAGAAGAAAAACATTGCAAAGCGAATCTGACTTTCTTGACAATCAATTATGACTTTCTTTAAACTCACAACTGCTCAAAGCTGTCATCGCTTTCTTAAGTTCTTTGACATTAAAGATCTTTTTGTTTCCATGACAACAACATTAACATATCTGTGTTTATGTGTCCACAGGAAAAAAGGGAGGGTAAAACAAAGTGCTCTTTTTCTTAGCATTCCTTTTAGAAGCCAGGGAATTCTTTTTATGGAAAAGTTTCCCCACAGGACGACCTATATTTTTTTTGTCTTCCCAACACTCTGACACAAGCCTTAGCTGTACATGCTCAAGATAGCCTTGGAAAAAATGAAATAAAAATACACAAACACACAAAAACCTGCCAAGTATTTGACACCACCATTTTGCTCTTTTTTCTTCCTCTCTTTTTCAGAAAGTTTAACCCAAGTCTGGAAGATATGGGCTCACATACATACTAAACATATCTTAAAACTTGTATATGATAACTGAGTAAGACCATAAACTATGAAAGATAACTACAGACACACACTGAAGATAATACAATTATTTACTTACAAAGTTATCTTATTCTTCAGATGGTTACTCACAAAATTCAACATCCTCTGTCTTATGACTCTTATGATCTTATCTATTATTTCATTGACTTATCTCTTTTGTATGCATGGGACTTGATGAAAGAGATCCAAAATCGTACCAGATTAAAGTAGGCATCTCAAATCTCAATATGTCAAAATACTACATTGGAAATATCATTTGGTTGCCTAATTACTGAAATGGTCCAATAAATAAACTTGAAATAATTCAAACAGGTTTAAAAGAGCTCTGAGTACAACAGGTATAGCAGGTGGCACACAAACTTGAATATCAATGCAAACAAGTGTGGTTAGTATTCATTCTTATGCTATGAGAATTACTAATATCAGTAGCTATTTACTCTATGACTATCATAAATTCCTGAGAAATCATATCACATATTCACACAGACACATAGCATACACAGTGCAGCTGATTCATATCTGCATTTTAACACTATCAGGAGCTTTTTTATGGTCAAAGAGGCCACTTTATTTTCGGCTACTAAACAGGTAGACAACTGCAGTTACAAACTTACACACAGTACCTTATATTTCTGCAAAAAAAGATCCCACAAAAAAACTGTAAATGCAGCACATTTCAGTCTCAACAAGAGGATAGCATTTCAAGGCATGCATGAACTACTTTGGATCTTTTGAAAATTCTACCTCAAAAATGTGAAATATTTAGCATTCACTATGACGTAAGACTGTCAGTAAGCAGTAAATTGCCCTCATGTATAATTGACAGTGCTCTTCTACGAGCATGAATCCTTTAAGGGTTTGTAGTGTGCTGCCGTTCAAAAACTGCACTAAGCTCAGAAAAGCAGTTGACATCACTCACTGATCACTGGCACACTAGCTCTAACCTGATCCAAATTAACTTTTTTTTCTCTTTTGAATTTTTTAGTAATCAATCAATTAGAGACAATTACAGCTGACACTTTCTGGCAATTTGCAACCAAATTAAACTAGGGTAGATTATAGAACAAAACTGAGATAACTGTGCAATTAGCAGTCCTACAAAAAAGTCCTAATCACACTAATCTCCTGTTATGTTACAAATATGTGGATAAAAAAAAAGCCAATGTTTAAAAAGCCTGCATCCTACATTTCAAGGGCTATCAGCCTCAATTATGTCATTTTGCCAATCATATTCATGTTGTAGGAAATCTTAGTCAGTCAGTGCATGCTAAAAAGTGCAAGCAAAAAACAAGCAAGGGTAAAAATGGTCGAGACAAAAAGTAAGGAGAACGTTATGTCTGGCCACTAGTCAACAGCACATAATATGCTTTTTTAGAGGTTTTTTAGAGCCCTTGTGAGCCTCTTGAATGGAGAGCCCAACACAAGGTCAGGTACACAACAGTAAAATGTTTCTTCAAAACAATTACAGCCTCAAATGTTAAGTACACAGTACACAGTACACACCAAGGATACACAACAGAATACAGCCTACTGTACTATTAAGCAGCATTAACTACATGTTTCAAATCCTAATTGACTTCCTAATTGTAGCATTCCTGTACTAAATCTGCCACAAAACACTAAATACTCCAACACAGCAATTACCAGACTGTTCAAAACAGCAAAGATCCCTAATTAATTAATCAATCCGCTTCATTCAATAAACCACTGAACAACTGTCTGGTTTTGTCTGTTTCCATTTAAAGAAGATAGAAACAAGATTCAGCCTTGAAGCAGATTTTTGTTTAATACACAATGCAAATAATAGAGGAATTAAGGAATACCACAATTGTTGGAAATGCAGCTCTCAGATGTCAAGGCGATCAAAGAGGCGGAGACAGATTCTTGAATCATTTGAAAAGAAGACTAAAAGGAATCAAAGCGGACCAGAGTGATCTTTTACATCTTACGCTCGTTCCGATAAGCTCCGCGGGCTAATTTGCAATTAGGAGTCTCTTGCAAGAGGCATTAATTTGGAGGCAAGGACCAACCGGCTTAGTAGTGTCTCTTGTCCTCCAAATGAGTCTTCTAAATTACCCGAATGAGCTTTTTGAAATAAGAGATTGAAACAGGAGAAGGAAACAGGAGAAGGAAAGCGAAGGAGCAGTGAGGCCACAATGCCCAGCAACTGCATACAACAGCAGCCAATGGTCATGGGTCCAATATTTACCAATCGTGATACTCAGGAGGGTGCTCATCATTTGGGCTGTGGACTCAAAGAGCCCCGCTGGCCAAAAAGCTGCAAATAAGCACCCAACTCCTGTGAAGTGAGATGAGGTGCATGCAGCGATTAGCACATGACACCACACTGGATTGGCATTGGCTTTGAGGTTTGTTTCACTCACAGTGGCCTGCTTCTGCTTGGTATTGCTTACTTCCAAGTTGCTTGTTCCTTCCAGAAAGGGCTTGCTTCAGCTGCATGCCAGATCTGTCTTGAATGACTCTGTATAATTGACTGCTTGATTTGGCATTATGTGGACTCCTTTGCTTGTTTTTCAAATATGATCCAGGTTAATTTCTCTGCTTGATCTAATATGTTGCTTTATTCTGTTGCTTGAATTTGCTTGTGTGAGCTTTGCCACTTGCATGGGTCACCCCAAGTGGGTCAGTGCAGCACTGTTAGTTGAGGGGCAGGGAGAGCCCTGCACAGCTCTTGTGAGCATTAGGGCACTACTTCCTTCTGCTCTCAACCCCTCTCAAGTCTCCAGCTCACCCCTGCCAGCACACAGCACAGAGCCCAACTGCATCTCACAGTCACTGGGCTAACCTCACTGAGCTGTCTTTCTCACTGTGCTTGCCTCACTTGAGCCCGTGCGTGTATGCATCATGCATGCAATTTTGTGTTCATGGCCATGTAGAATAGTCAGTATTGCACTGCAGCAATGTGTAGCATAATCCTACACCCACTGACATAATGTCACATCATGTCATATCATGTCATATCATGTTACATCACTCACAGAGTCAGTCTCATGCAGAGTCATTGCAGACATTCACTGGACTTTATGATCAGACTAATTCCCCAGTGTAGCAACAAACCAGCAACCTAAGCAGCAGCCATGATGACAGAATGATAATCATGCCCTTTAGGTCTTCAGCCTGGCTGGAGCTTGACTGGAGCAGGCATGGGGTCATGTGGTTGGGCAACAATAACCATCTTCATTTCGATTCATCAAATACAAGGACAAGCCTGTTGATGAGGCAAGATGACACTGATGACATACCCCATGCATCATTGTTATCAACCTATTATCAACTTATAAATCATAAACCCTTCTCAGCAACACTAGCTCTTACAGTATTACAGTAATAACAGGCAACAGCAATATGAAACTTCTTTATCATATTCATGAATTTTCAGTTACGATGTTGCAATAAGCTATCACTAATCAGCAATAAATCAACCTAAATGCCACCTGTATCCCAATAATTATTCAATGCCTCATTCATCATCTCTTTAGTGTATAGGCCTACAACAACAGAAGTTGCTTTATAGGAATGATCATATAATCATAACAATGTGAAAGGTATCTCAATATGATTATTTTGCATATCATTTCATACTATGAGATGATGATGATGATCTGGATGATGGCATGACACAAGGTCACCCAATCAGGGGGCAATCACCGGCCTCTTTCTTGAGCCCATTCCAAACACCCCATAACATGCATGCCCTTTACCCCCTCAAGGCCTCACAACCCAAGATCTGGATCTTCAGGGGCAAACACACAAGCCCTCAGGGTGGTGTCAGTTACCCTGCCTCAGCCCAGTGGCTCCTCAGTCTCCTCTGCTGCTGGCAAATCTTGGGAAGTAACACTGGGCAAGTTAAACTGGAGGCTAGGCAGCAGTGTCTGCAAACTAGGGACAAAACTGTGGAAATGTCTGCTAAAAACTCCCTGGGATAAGACTGCAAATCAGGGGCACATTTGCCTAAAACTTATATGTTGTGCTCCCGGAAACAAAACACAGCAACCATACCCGAAGGTCATCGAAGAACACCATCACCTTGAGAATTGAATTTTAATTATTTCAACGTCATCATCTTGTAGTCCACTAGAGGTCTACATGAACTTCATTTAAATACCTTGTCATTAGTTTACATTCAATTGAAAGGAACATGATAATCACATTATTCACATATATCAAGACAAGACCCGGTGACCTCCATGTATATATCACTGCATTATCACCTTGCCCAACAGATATGTCAATAATACGTAATATCAAGTGTACTCAAACAGTAAATACAATCAGCTGAATCAGGACCAGCTGTTTCCAGAAGATTTGCAAGGCCCTCCTATCAATGTACTGCGCTCATATCAGAGCTAACAACTTGTATCAGAAAAGCAATAAATATCTAGTTACAATGTAACAGCTTACAACAATGAGCAGTTTCTCCTGTTTTATAGAAGGCAGGTTATCCAGAACAAAGTGATGAGCAAGAGTGTTAATTAGTTAATTAATCACCTGCTGTGTAAGCCTGTGTTTATACTTTGTTGTATCAAATGTATCATACTCACACAACTGATATGCAACCCTCTGAAGAATCACAACTGATATGTAAATGCCAACATCAACACCTTGAAGTGGTTGTTCCCATTGACATAATGTTATTTCTCTCTCCCACATCTCAACAGCCACTCAAGTGTCAAAACGAACAAGCCCACGTGGGACCTGTTATCCTTGGCACAATGACAGTTGTCTGATATTACGTTGTGAGTTGAGCCCTCAGTGCCAAATGGATCATGCAGATATACTTATCAAAGTAATCAGTTGCACATATTACTGTGTTATATTATAATATATATGAAGACAGTACAGAAATCATAAAATATTATCATTGGCATATATCAGACCATTTGCAATGCCAATGTACTACTGATGCAATTTTCTACCACTCCAGGTAGCCAAAAATATTAGAAATGACAATCAGATATACCAAAGAAAAGATATATCAGGTAATTGCTGATCCAACAACAGATATGGATAAGAAATATGCTGATATCACCACAATCATGGAGTATCAAGCACAGATTACAATTGATATGTTGTTTGACTATGGGGCCATATCAGTTGGCCACACAAAATGTTTTACAAGATATATTTAGTCGTCTTGTTCAACATTCTATAGGACTGCTTACCTGTAGATGATTAGGGAAATATTCCCATTAATCAAATATTATGGGCAACACTTGCCACAAAGAAAACAGTTTAGAAAACACTTCAGATGCAAAATACACCACAAAAAGAAACAAATCAATATCTTCCTTTCTTAGTATGAAAATACATTGGTCAATAGAGTAGTCCTATACTTGACTGAGGCAACATATTTGTTTCAGTTGATACAACTTCACCTTAAAACTACTGCTAACATACTTCAGACACCAGACAAGACTCCATATATGATGCTGTAAAATGTCTAAAATAGAAAGGCAAAGTAGAGAAACCTACTCATAAAGCAGCTGCAAACTTATGTCAAAAGACATGAAGACATAACATGTATGCTAAACAATTTGTATGCCGCTGAGTCACATAGTCATCGGAGCAAATATAAAGCATTCAATCCATACTAAATAGCATTATGTCGATGTTGCTTCATACAATGAATGTGACTGGATATTGACAATTCTTAATCCCTCTCTATGCTCAGTTAAACATAACAGGTCAAAAGTACAACTCCAATACATACTATCCGACGTTGACACACATCATCATGCTTGGATTGAAGAGTCACAAAGAGACTACATATTATGGCCACCTGATTCAACCCAGATGAACAACGAGAGACCTTCAGACCTCAAATGTTTGGAGACTAATTACTGGAAGGAGCAGAGGAAACACTTCCAAACACTTCCCGACGAGAGAATCGGATGATGGCGACATACAAAGGACGCAGCCGATTTGCCTCCACATCCTACAACATCAGCGGTAGCATCACCACCGCATCAGTAACTGCATCAGTATCCCATAGCATCACTAGCACCAGCCTCATCGACTGCTTCGGCAGCTGCTTGCATCGGCTTGCTCCAGCCTGCTTCGGCAGCGGGGCGAGAGCATCACAATTACTCGCAGATCATGTGAGCCGTTGCAAACGCCGGTGGAGATGAGCACTCGAGAAGCAAGTCGCTGCGACGGCTGGGGGCCGCGAGGGGGAGACAAAAAGAATGTTTAAGCAATCAATGGGAGATGCCAACAACTCCCCGCACTCCTTCCCCTGAAACATGTGAGTTTCTCGTTGAGATCACCAGCCAATCTGCCCTCTGTCTCAGTGTCTCTCGCCGTCTCTGGCAGTCTCTCTTCATCGTGCCATCTCTGTGCTATTCCTCTGTCTCTCCTGCGTCTGCCCCCAATCTGCAACAGACTTCTTGTTCCTAATTGGGAAATACTTCCATTCACCCAGTCATGAAATCATATTAATGCGGTTTCAATTTCATTTGGTCATGTCTGCCAATTTGAAACGCCAGACCAGACAGAGCTAGTTCAGATGCTAAAATGAGTGAAACTAAACAATATCACCACCCCTGCTCAAATTTAATAATCTCATGCATGCATTTATGAATGAACTTAAATTCCAACATTTTCTACTTACACATTAGTACTTACAATGTGTATTACTCAATCTCTTGCAACACCTGTAGTGTATAAGTGCATAAACTGCCACAAAAACCCATCAGTATTCCTTTAAGCACCAAAATGTAATCTGACATCAAAAGACAAGTCGCCTCACTGGCAGTGGCTACCTGACATCAAGAAATGCATTAATAATGAAAGGACTGCGAAATGGCAACAGAAACAGTTCTGAAACACACTACAGAAGTCCCCAACAACTAACTGAAAGACACATTGATGCACAGTAATTGCACAGTGAGATGAAATAACCCAGAGATACAGTTGTACACGGGTGAGTAGCCAAGCATGGGGGAAAAAGCATTGTAGTCTGAAGGTACAAATTACAGCAGATACAACAATGCAACAATGAATGATTGTGCTGCAATTGTGTTGCAATCGTGCTACAATTTGAGCACAAACACAAGAGAAATGTAAACATGGCCAAAAACAGAATAGCCAAAGAATTGGTATACTTGGGGATATTTCAAATTCCAAATCGAGTGTCATTCCACCTGAATCTAACATTCATTTGCTATGCTTTGAAGTCCCATGAAAAGGACATTCTCAGGTCTGGCAGACCATGGCTAAACTGAGTCAATAGTGTGATGTACTATGAGGTTATATCATGGGTGGGGGTAGTATATCCCTAGTATAGTCACTTGAGACCCAGTATATCCCAAGACCCGATGGGTCGAGGGGTACACTGGGTTGAGGGTGACTATACAGGGATATACTGCCCCCACCCATGATGTAACCTTTTTATCCCATGTCTTTTTTTTTAATACTTTTATTTTATTCATGTAAAACAGTTTGAAACACTTAATGTGAATGCAGTTGTGCTACAAAACAAAATCAATAATCTTAATTGGTTGTACTTAATTGCCTTAAATCATAACAATCAAAAAAGATGCTGGCTTGTTATGTTAATAAGCATGGTATACAGAGGGTCATGTACAACGTCTTTTTGTTGATTGTGGTATGCAAATGAGGCAATGCTGTTTTCTGATTTGCCAGTTTCAGTATATCCCTGGCATCTAATGAATAAATTAGTATAGCCCTCTTAGCTAATTTATTGAAGATCTCTGATTGGGTGTACTGATATTTTTCCCTCTCGATACCCACATATTTCCCTCTCTTATTTGGTATTTACCAGGGAAAATCTCAGTATCAGGGAGAAAAGTTTGCTAGACATGGGATAAATATTAATACAGTTACTCAGTCTCAGTCTGTGTACTGTGTACTGGTATCTCTCAGGTTTGTGGACACTCTGTATTGTCACTATTGTGTATTCTACGGCTGATATCTACAAGTATCTACTTCTCTAATGAAGTTCCTTATCGACCTCTGATGTTCAAACAGGGCCATACTTCAAGAAACACAAACCTTCAGATCTGGTGCAACCTACACATTCAGCCTATACAGGCTCTACATTCTTATAAGTGTGGTATACTACACTGAAGCCCCTTTGGTATTTTTAAGATATGACATAAATCAGCTATTAAGATTGCATTAACCAGAACAGCATGGGATGTAGGGGAGAGTGGGGCAAGTTGTCCACAACTCCACAGGGGTACAATGAACCACAAGCTAACAGGGTACAAAGGGGTATAGGGGGCACAGGGTGAATACTAGCATGACATACATCTACTACACTCTCAATATCTCACTCTGCTGGCAACTGACTGGGTGAAAGTACTATCTTTGCTAACACAATTCCAGTAAAGACAACTGAAGTGATAACTTTTAGCTACATAAATAATTAAATATGGGACGTAAAGCCCAACTTCCATCCCGATAGGACAACGAAGTGATTGGATTGACTGTAAAGGATTTCCAAATACTTAGTAAATGCAATACAAGTAGCTACCAGTATACTGCATGGCATGGTTATAACTTGTAAGTTGACAAGCAGAAAGCAGTAATATTCTACAGATACATCTGTTAGCTTGGTGCATTGCTATAAACATTTCTTTTACCCAGTATCAGTGGGACTCATGTGAGAGACATTCACACTGCATGAACTTGCATAGCCCAAAGTAGGGTCAAAATACATACATAACAGGCCTACTACATAGCTCAACATGTACCAGATAATGTGCATGATAAATGCAAGATGATATACAACCTGAAATCCGAGTCCTAGGAGTGTGTCTTTTATAGTATAGTTTAATATAGATGTAGTATATACACAAACCTTTATCGACTAAGGGTGTATTCAATAGTCCAAATAAAAAGCAATAAAGCACTGCAGGTATACCCTGACTATAATTTCAGTCTCAAGACTCTCAGCATACCTTTATATCTAATTGGATTGTTTGATCTTGGATCCTTGTCTTAAAAACTCTGGTTCTCAGGGCAATTTTCTACAGGAAATGACAGAGCAGAAAAAACAGAGCATAAACATAAATCAGAGAAACATAAGTGAGAGCTGGGGCTATACAATAACAGCAGAACATGCCCAACATGTAATTAAGGACTTGGTGGCATTAAGTTATTTGCTGTTGAGAACTTGAGAGTATACTATGAAATTGGTATGAATCACAGCTTTAAATCACAAAATTAAGAAATTCAAGTACTCATTATAATGTAAAATTATTGCTAAATTGTCACTTAATTATCACAGTTGTCACTACATACATGTAATTATTTTTATCGACAGCATATCAAATTGACAAATTCATGAGAAATATTTCTGTTGTCAACAGTTGAATAATCAGACAAATAAACCATACATGATACATCTGTCACTGACACCAAGATGTCAATAAAAGTCTATATATATACAAACAAGTATCACCTTCATCGTGTATATTCCGTTCGAGCCTCTTGAGGTATCAATCCTGGGCCAAGTATCACGATTCAGAGTAGTCCTTCAAATTCATTCAATTGCAGTAAAATGTCAACAATCCAAAGTCATTGAAGTCCAACAAATTAGTACAGTTCTACTTGGCATCACTACCTACAGAGGCTTTGGTATAAACCATCAGTAGCAATCACAGAACCGATAATTGCTGCATTTGCCTCAGTACCCTGAACAGAAGCCAGATACAGTTCAGTTGGTTCAGAGAGAGTGCATCATCGTTGATGACTTGATGTGATGTAACATTACAGCATAACCTAGGAGCTATATTGCATCACTGGCACTCATGCTGCTGTTTCAGTGTTTCTGCTTCACCAACAGTGAGCACTGGCTGTCTGCTGCTGTAACATGACTGTAGCAGTGCTGTTGCTAGATGGCAGTGTAGATGCCACTGAATCAGTCTGAAGCAGCCCAAGCTGCATACATGGGGTGCATCAACTGAGCCATGTGATGCCCATTGTTGCTGCTGGCACTGAGCTGATGCGGAGCTGCTACTGCTCACAGTCTGCTGCTGAAGCAGAGTAAAGAGATGCTCAGAGATGCTCAAAGATGCAAGAGATGCTCAGAGATACCCACACAAGCTCACACTTGCTCACAGATAGTAATGCAGGGATGAGTATGTTGCCATACTCTTCTCTTGACAACCTGTCTTGATTTCATTCATGCACGATGTTGACTGTTCCACAGCCCACCATCACCTTCTCCAGGTAATTGATGCGTTGGAAGCATGATGCAGCTCGATGCCAGGGCTGTTGTTATGCCGGTGAATGATGCCATGGATGTCGAATGATGGCATTATTGTGGAGCTCCTTTACACTGAATGATGCCATGGTTGTCTCACTCTTGACCAATATGCCTGAAAGATGCAGTGACTGTTGAATGGTGCTTCTGCAATGTTACTGTAAGATGCCAGAACTGTTGAATTAACCACTTGCAGCTGAATGATGCCTCGTGAAGTCATTTAATGTAATCAGATACCACTGGGTTTTACTTTTAGCAGTAAGAATAAAGAGAATTCAAAGGAGTTGATTATTGGATAAAAATCATAAATCTTTTGATCTATAGCCTGTCAATAGTCTTAGAATCATATGAGATTCATAACATTAGGATCACATTTTAACATCGAAATTCTAAAATTTTCAATTGAATTCTGTAAACTTGTTTTTATAGAGCAGTAATACCACTGCATCATGATTCAAGTACCCTTTAAGAAGAGAGCTAACCATACTGAACACAGACAATGGCATAAAAGCAGACAGAAAAAAAACACACCTGCCAGACATTGCTACCTTGGAGAGCATGGATCAATAGCATTCTAATGAGACTAAGCCACAAAGAGGCTACTATTCAGAAATGGCATCTGCTCACATTTCACCACAAGACGTGACCAATTAACAACAGGATCACATCCTCATCTCAGCATATTTGGAATAGGTTAATTTAACATATGAAGAGATCATAACTCAATCATAAATCATGTCAATTTCTTTGGATTTAGACATTTCAATTAAGTAATAAGATATAAAGCCATCAATTTAATTTAATATAATAATCTTCTAATCATCAAATCGTTCCAATACTTCCATAAATCTTTTAACAATACCAATTCTATCACATTATCAAACACTTCAGAGTAACTGTAACACACAGCATTCACAATCAGCCACATTCCCTTGTAATACATCAAGAACACTCCAATTCCATTAAATCGATACAATTTCAAGTACTTAATCGTGGTAGTGAAAATATACCAGAAAATCAGAAAACTCGATATAACATAAACATTGTTTAAATCGCAAAACCCAAAATATGCGAGTATAACACTGGTTTTTGTGTTAACCATAAGAGGACACCGGAGATGCCTTATAACCAGCTACAGAGGTGACAAACGCTGATATAGTTTCTCATATTCAGTAGAGCAGTCTCAATTTTCTTGATAAAAGGCTTCAAGCACAATTCCATTCCGTATCTTATTTGGAGAGGGGTTAACACCAGCAAAAAACTGTGAAGAACTCGCGGAGAAAGATTAAAGCCGTTTCAACAATCTCCAAAGCACGTGTCACAACTGAAAAATAGGTTCATCGAGATATTCCTCCGATTTCCTCCAGATACCTTTTTAACTTGAAGATTCTCTATCCGAGATATAAGAAGTGCTAAATACTATTAGTTTGTACTATTAGTTTGTAACGACAACTTTCTGAATACGAATAAACCCTAATAACTAAATATTTACAATAATTAAATAATTTGCTGACACTTTAATGTATAAAGCCTTTGCATACTACTGTCCAAATGTTTCAGTTACTTGCAATGCTTAAAAAACATTTTAGTGTTGCAACAATTGAATTAACCCATGCTGAAAAACTGTCATATAAGTACAAAGAGTACTTGTATGTCTTCAGTCTACTTCAACAATCATGGACCATCATGGTCCTAACCACTAAGGTGAATGTGATTGTCTACAAAGGCATGAGTGCACTGGCCAATCAAGAGATCACATGCTTCAAGACACAAGACTAAGATTTCCCAGGAAGAAAAAACAATTAAAAAATCACTCATTTTCATGGTCCATAGGCCAGAAAATAAGCCCGGAAAATAAGCTGTTTAATTTAGGGAGTAGCATCGCCAGGTGTTTTCAGCATTCTTTTTGATACTGCAAGTTCTTTCACCCCATTTTTTTTATCTAATACGTTCTAAGTAGAGCTTGGCTTGGAAGCCACACAAGACCCAACGCTTCGGCTAAAGGAGGTGTTCCTATAATAGCACATCTGCTGTCTGCACAGAAATTATTTTTTTCTCTTTCCCCCTTTTTAGATTTTTTTTTTCTCTAAGATTTTGGAGTTTGCTTTGAAAAAATAATTTGCCCAAAGAATTATCATATCTGATAGACACATTAGCACCACTCGAAATGATATCTTATTTCAAAACGGAGTATGTGAGTCTTAGATATCTCAAATTAAATCTCCATAAAAATAAATTCTACTACAACCATAAAATCCTTGAAGATTGTATCATTGTTCAATGGACATTATGTTACTGTGGTAAATCATTAAACAATATAATATTCTGATGCAGCTATGTCATGTATCAATCATAAATTGATTTATCATCAAACTAGGATATTTCCCAAACAGCTTAGTATACAGATACATCTCTAACATATAAGCACATTAAGTTCTCTGGTTTGCAAGACTCCCTTGACAAGTTGACAGGTTAAATCAATTGTGACAATAATTCAGTGACTTCCAGTCAGTCTTTGTGTGCCCCTGGCCTATTCCCAGCCAGCCAATATATGCTGCTGCATATTTAATGGCACAAATACTTCATGCCAACATACTCAGCAATTGCTCAATTTAGCCAGCCGAAGTTCAAGCTGGAAAACCACAGAAAGAAAACTTTCAAATGTAGACATAATGAATTTACGAGCAAGCTGATACAGTATACACAACAGCGGATGGTTAATATTACAAAATTTATAAATTGGCAAATTATCAAAGCCATCTCTTCACATTCTTAAATGAAGTATTACACTATTCACTTTCAACTGCAAAACAAGTTCAATAATTCTTCAAAATGTACAAACATATATTTATTTAAATAATATACCTAAGAAGTAACAAGTTCTTCCAGCAAATCAGTTACAATGATGAATGCATCTATTGCTGACAAAGATAAAGTCACTTCAATTAATATTAGAATTGTTTGGTAACAACAAGTGTTAGTGACTTAGTGTAACTTCTGCCTGCAACTGATCAAACAAGGCCTATCAATCAAACTTAGAATTCATAATAGTTCATCTACAAAAACAATTCAGTACATCCCTATCAATCCAGAAATGCCTTACTAAGCTCTTCTGTATCTTGAGTGAGTACACCAGCCACTGAGTATATGCCCCAAAGCCTGAGGTATGCAGTTCTTCTAATGACTATAAACATAGGCAAACCCAGGTGACCCCATGTCCCTGCATAAATCAATGTTTACAGGATTTGCTCTCAGTGCTGCTCTGTATTTCAAGTGAATGGCACAATACAATATGACTTGTACAGTACAATTTCCAGTGCTCTGTCTGCTGTCTGACAGATCTAACATCTTGACAGATCGATCTGATTATTCGAAACAGCAACATTAGTTAGAAATGTTCCAGTAAGATTAACTACTAAAATCAAAGAACTGAATTGACAAGGAATGTTCTTGGATAATGTTGCTAAATGAATTGAGATATTACTGGTAAGTGAATAGTACTACTAACAAAGATGAAACAGCAGTTAGCTATCTATCTATCCACCTATCTATCTACTTATCCATCTCAACTAATCAGTCTGTACATGACAAATTATCAATGATGTCAAGAACTTGATATATATATCATGACATGCACTGTTGACACTTGAAATATTATTTGCACACATACCAAATTGACTTATCTCTCTCAGCAAGTCTCATATCTTCATGCACTATTGTAAGTAACACAAATCTTTTTTGCCACAACTTTTTTTCTGACACTTTTTCTCCAGTGTACACAAAACACCTGATGAGACAAAAAGTGATTCAAAATAAAAAGACAAAGCAAAAAGTTCACAGAAAACCCAGCGTTTCGAACTAATGAGACAAGAGAAGGCTCGTGAGATAAATCAATGACTTGAAGGAGGAAAAATACCTGAGCAAAGTGAATCCTCCAACAACAATGCAATCTAATTATAAAGTCTTCACAATATTCTTTTTCAGACCAGGATCTAAAACAAACTAGAACCATGGCCATTATCATTTAGAAGAAAGTAAATACAACACATCATTTACCTTATATCCTAAAACACAATCTCTAGTTACAAATTACATGAAGCATGTTCTAAAATGATTCAAATACCAAAGCTATACATATCATTCCACATAAAATGTTTTACATCTTGCAGATCTTGTCAGTCTTCCCTCGTGGTTTTCTTTTGCAGACTGATTTTGATGTGCCAAATGTATACATTACAAACTTCACAACCTTCAATGGTAGTACAACTATGGCTCCTTCAGTCTCTCGGTCGAAACACATGTATGTACCCTAGACAATAGTAAACACCAGCAAAAATTACAGAACATGGTAAACTAATCATTGGTAATCAAAGACCAACAGTAATGAACCTAATTTTTTTTGCAGCATGTGAAGCACATCAATGCTGACACCGCATATAATTGTGATTAGTCTTCCAACTTTTCAAAATATATTATGTACAAAGTTGGCAGTATTCTATTGGAGGAGCACAGTAACAAAGTCATATAGACCACACACAGAGCAACAGAGCTCCTAAGAGTGGGTCATTATAGACAAAGGTTAAAGGCATCAAGGCCAGTTTAGATCCTCCAAACGGATGAATATTTACTGTTATTTAGACAATCAGTTCAATTAGGGAACACAATGGAGAGTGAATGAGGTATTTAAAGCAGTTCAGGTCAATTCTGCAGTTTTTGAAACCCAGATCAAACAACTCCTGGCCTGACATTATCATGACAGACTCAATTGATTCAGATGGCCCTGGAATAAATAGCCAGTGTCAAAGTTGGCTCACAACTGACCACAGACAGGGCTGTCAGACAAGCAGAGTGACCAGCACACATTAGATTGAGCACAGCAGAATGGCAAGGCATGGGCATTGGGGCCATTGGCAGGCTTGAGTCACTGCTGAGGCCATCTGCTCTGTCCCATGAATGAATGTCCATCTTGACCCTGTGAGCGACCAGATCCACTCAAGCATGACCCCCCCCCCCCCAAATTCAAGACCCCCCTACCTCTCTCTCACCTGGTGCCTGTAATGCTTTGAACAGTCACCTGTGTAATTAGCAGAACCAGTGCAGTGCACTTAGAGCCGGTTTAGTGCTTCAGCCAGGAACCTATGCATGTCCTCAAAAAGTGCAATGCCCTAAATAAGGCCATTATGGGGCAGATTCATGACACTCAAAAACCACAAAGGTGACATCAGAAACATGACAACACCATCATGTCACCTTGTCTAAACAGTTGAGAACACTCAAAACAACTTGGGGAGTAATACTGTATGAAAAGACATAAACTGGACTATATCGGGGTACACATACTAACACCTAATGCATGCTCTTGTTGAACCAGTGAACCAAAACTGGAAATCAATAACCAATAATCATAAGAGATCAATCAACCAACAAATTGGAAAACTAACAATTTGGCAAAAGTGAGAGTTGTCGTAAAGCAAATAGCGAATTTGACACAACCAGACATAAATCTGGATGCCGGATTCATCCGAAATCAAATGACATGATCCACGGATAGCAACAAACACTTGTCACCAAGCGTTTACTGGAAGTCTGATGGACTCTCAGGGAAACAGACATTCACAGTGTGTCGCTACCATCCAGTATCTCCCTCCCCTCGGATGCCACCAAGTTTCGGTTTCCGCCAAAATCCCCCAAAGAGCTCAAAAGACATCGACGACAGATCACAAAATCAGATCAAACATAGAAGGACCAATTCTGGCTTGGAAGTTCAAATCATTCAAAGAATCAACTGATCACTGTTGACAGAAATAAACTCAATGGCTGCTGCCCATGCCGGTTTAGAAACTGAAGAATCACCTGCAAAATGCTTAATAGAAATCAACAATCGCTAATCATAAGACAATTTTTAATCAGCTATGTCAGTGTTGATCTGCACAGAGATAACAGAGCCTCAGAGGAAGAGGTGGAACATGAGGCACATTTAGAGAGATGAGAAACTATAACAAGTCACAAGGAGCAGGTCTGCCAATCTTCAAATCAACATTGAACTTCAATGTACCACCACATTGTTCTGAAATCATAATGTACTTTTCATGACAAAAAGAGAGAGAATAAATGCAAGCTGGACTGAAATTCAATACTGCACTAATCATTCTGTCCAGCTGATCCTTTACCAACACAATACTAAACAAACTATCAATAATTGAGCAACATGGCAAGGGACATATTTGAACAGTGAAGCTGACATGCCAACTCATTGATAAGTTACTGTTGATGCTAAGTACAAACAAACAAGTTATTTCAAAAGCTGACATATTACTTGTAAGTTACAAACAACAACAGATCCAAACAACCAATTGAGCCATTTAACAAACAACAAACTGAGACTATAACAAACAGAGACAATCCTGACACAAAATGTGAGAGAGAATTGAAAGTGTAATTTACCAAACTGACAGTTTCTTGTGCAGGTCAGTTTGGCCCAGTGCCAACTTCACTCTTCAAATTCAAACAGTTCCCCAGCTATGAAGAACCATGTATAACTACAATGCTATGTTCACTTTTACATTTCTAAGCATATATTGCACAGAAAAGAAATCTAACAATGTTTGTACAAGCTATGCAGGAAATCCCTTCTACTATCAAATAACTTAAAACTCACATAAATAATGAATGGTATTTGAATACACAGAATGGAAACAACATGTCAAAAAGATTTAAGCAAATGTTCTGTTAACACTAGTTACAGCCTGCCAACCCATACAAGCAGTGAGCCATGCTAAAAACGGTTTTCAACCCAAAAGGCTTGAGAAAGATATTTATAGCCAACTGACAAATGCCTCAAATTTCACACTATTTAAGTTCCCATAACTTCAGGATATGACATTATATCACACATAGTAAGATTCCTTACTAATACCATAACAAGTATAACCATATAACACCATAATAAGTAATTCTATAGTACAGCATTGACTTCTTCATTGAGTATTCACATTAATAATTCAGTAACATTTACACTGCACTTTTTTCCACTCAGGTTATCATCAATATCAACAACTAATTACAAAATGCCTCAAAACCAATTAGTACATTCTCATAAGCCTAAAGTGAAACCAAAATACTCAGCATTTCAACTTCATCTTACTTTTTATCACTGAACAATTTTTATAACTTTGAACAGCTTTATAGAACATAATCTGGAGCTTATCAATAATATGTGGCCTTTGGCTCCACTTGAAAATATCAACAAGTGCTACTTAATTTAACATGAACCAAGTTACAAGATGTGGAGTTGAAACAGAGCTCCCTATCAATAGATCTGGTTATAAATCCTTTCTGAGAAATAACAATGTATCACATGAGATGATGACAACTTTACAATGCAAAAAGATACAATAGTAGACTAGGCCTATCCTCTGACAGAAAAAGTCACAATTAAACTATTGAACATATATAGGCTTATTCCATTTAACTTGGCCTACAGACAAATAGACCTAATACACAAAACAATGTGGATCGGCCTGCTCTGATTGATCTGAAGCACCCCAGTTATACAATAACATTAATATAACACAAACTTTGGAAGCAATCATGATTATCATGGTATGCATGACTATCTTTGAAGACTGATTCATCTATTGCCTAGATCTATGCATTTCTTCTGTGACAACACAAACTCAATTTCAACACTGGACAGAACCCAAACTATTAAAAGTGACATGAACCAAATGAATTGAGCTCTTCAGAAACTTGAAATGAAGTGTTGAGTTCACAGAAATCAGTGTCTCACATAGCTAGCTCACAAAAACCCTGGATATTGATTAGGCACACACAGCCAACTGCTCCCCAAAATGTCTTTGGACAGTATGACAAAAGACTTCTCAAAAAGACCTCTCCAAAAGTTTTTACCTTCCTCTTCCAAGCTGCATACCTCCATGAAATGCTGTTCCAATCTTGTCTTAGCTGGAAAATGCCACATGAGTTTGACAGGAAGAAATCTGACATTTCATCAAGCCATGACAGATGACATTCAATCACAATACCAAAATGAATTGGCCCCATACACAATGCAATTAAGAGGTCCATCACATATTACAAGACCACATTTAAAGAGTTAGAGACCATCTTGTGTTTATTGGCTGCCCAGGATGCATGCTTTGTGTGGCAGTTTGACAGCAGCCAACCATCTCATCTCACACCATCAACTCACCTCTAAATCCTCCAGAGTCCTGAAGCTGCATATTGCAAATCCATCGATAATATCCTCTTCCATGGAAGCACTGGAACTCCTCCTCCTCTTTTTGGCTTTGCTTTTTGACTTGGGGGTAGGGGTGGATGCAGGAGAGGTGCTGTTGTCCAATCCTGCCTCCCCCTCTTCCTCCCCTCCACTTTCATCCAATACATGATTTTGTTTTTCCTGCGTTGCACAGCCTGCATGGCTCCTGCTCTCTCTCCCTCCTCCTCCTCCGCCGCGCAGCTTGGACCGCGCTCTCTTGCTCCCACTCGCCTCGCTATCCATGCTGATTTCTCCGCATAAATCCCACGGATCTCCACAATTATACCCTCATCGGGTACCTTAGAACACCTGCTTCGACCAACTGTATTCCAATTGTGTATACGATGATGCCACGAGGGTAATTTCGCCGGAAAATCCACGATTCCACCAAACATGAACTCCAAGCCTGTTCAAATGGCGGAAAATACAATATGGCCGCAGTGCGCACTACATTGCGCTGTGTCCTTGCGCGCACTAGCCTGTACAATGTAGTCCGTCGGGAAACCTCCACGGTTCCTATAATCTATCTATTTACTCCACGTGGTCGGGAGTCACTCATCTAAGAACTAAGAAGGTGCTGATTACGTTATATCCTCTCTAATACGCGGTTTAGTTGGTGAAACGTTAATTGGGGAAGCGAGGTATTTCCCTGGACTCCCGCGGGAAGCCACTCCACATGCGTGACCAGCTGACAGGGGATTCTTGCTAATTTAACACTGGCTGTCACAATGGTCAAAATACACTGTAACGTCAGAATTATTATGACATAATGACATAAGTATAAAAATATCAGTAATAGGACAGTCAGAAAAACGCCAACCGAGCTCATAGGGGGTAAATGGTGACCTAGAAATGATTTAGGCCCCAAATGATTGTGCAGGGCACACTTGGAGGTCACAGGCTTTCAGTTCTTGATATTGTTCAGGTAATCAGGTTCAAATAGGTTTTGCAATTAGCCCAACAGACTATACACATTTGCATACATGTAGGCCTACTTCATATTTTAAGTAGGCATACTATAGCTCGACTATTCGATCATGAATGGAGCTGTTACAATTGTGATCAACTGTTCAAGTATTTGCTTTTAACTTTTACTGCTTTTGGCTTCAGTTAATAAGTTACCAGTTTTACACATTCATATCGTTTTAAATCTTTCTTTGTCAGGCCATGGATCCTTTATGAGCACCTCAATGGCTCAATCTGAGGAATAACATTGTTTAAATTCATTAACCAATTTTTACCATATATGTGTCAATTTCGATAGGTGCTCAAATGTGACATTAATCGATAACCATTGCCTTGCAGTTAATTGGGCCTAATTGACTAGCCTACTAGGCCTAGCATTTACTGCCATTTTAAGTATGTGAATTGTTTAATTTGTTTTCAAATATTTTTTTTTATCCAGATCCCTGACCCTCATGTATTCTATACCTTATTCCTTACATAATAAGGCTCACATTGCTGTCAAGGTCCAGCTTAGCTTGCAGCCATCTCATGTGATCTTGACCTCAGGTCAAGGTTGGCAAAATTTGTCCCACAAGAATTATGCTGCCTGAGGGTTGCTGTCACAAACCAACAACTATTTTAAGAAGTGAGTAACTTCAAGCAAGTAGCCAATAAGGTATTTGCATTTTATGAAAATTGGAATTGGAAATTTTTAATTCTTTTGATTAAGTAGTAGGCCTAAATCATTTATAGAACTTTAGGCCTAACACTGGTCTGCTCTGTAATATTATAATGGATGGATGGTTGGGGTTAAACCGTTTACGTCCTGTATTTATGCATGTTGGTAGGTTAATTAGAACAGAGAGATTTTCCGGGCCCACTCTGGCATGCAATATAAAATTAAAATTTGATCTATAAATTCAACCATATGGCTCTCGTTCAATGGATTCCCCTCATGCATCCACTCATCCATAAATAGATCTATCCAGACTATAATAGACTATTCTTCTATATCCATCTATCTATAGATCTATCTATCTATCTATCTATCTATCTATCTATCTATCTATCTATCTATCAAACTATCTATAGATCTATTCTATTTATCTGGCTATCTATCTGTCTACCTGTATATCTATCTAGCTATCTACCTAAATAGTATCAAGGAGCAATAGACAAGAGGTTTGACTATCATTCATAGGGTGTTTCAAGGGCTCCTCTTCAACTTGAATGATTGTGAAATCAACCTCCTCACAATTTATACCTTGCCATTTTGCCAGCAACAATGAGGTCACGGGTCATTGCCCATGTTTTGGAGGGCTCCCTGGCTTGCTTTCATGTTGGGTGTTCCAGGTATATGTTTTGATGGTATGTTCAATTAAGGATTCACTGAACATTCACGCCTAAATAAAGGGTTGGGGAGATATTGTTATAAGGTGAAATGATGAAGTATTCTATGATTTCACATCATTTGTAATTTTCATAGGGGGAACCGGGGCGCATTGGGAAGCTTTGCACATCTATTAATTTCACTCAATGCTGAAAACACTGGGCAACACAGAAGTTTGTGTGAATACAGCCAATACTATTAACTTATTAAGCATAAAAGTTAAATCCAAGGCATAAAAGATTAGACTGCACAGGTCTATACTCTATAGCAGCCAGACAGCAAAATGCAATGTGAACGTAACTGTCCCAATGTGCCCCACCCCAGGGCACACTGGGACATCAATGTCATCAATGTATGTAACACGCAGAGTGCTTTGCTATAAATTTGTTCACAAAGCATGGTAATCCACTATGTCTCATTTCACTGTAGCCTGTAAACCTATTGTGTCGTGCCCCAGGTCAGTTGACTTGGACACTTACATTCTGCCATATAAAGTGCATCCCAATGTGCCCCGTTTTCAGTGTCCCAATGGTCCCCGACATAACTCTTCCACCAAAATGCTAATATATCAGGCACCAGTGCCATAGGTGTTTTATAGCAATTCATAACTGTTCATTACATAAAGGTGTCAAACTCATACAAGCAATTAGAAAGTCTGATTGCTCATGGTTTTCCAGGGGATTGTTTGAATTTAACCCCTCTCAATTCAGTTGAGTTGCAGGAAAACAACTTTTTCCCACCAAACCTCTGCATACATGTGGCTCTAATTTGTCGATATCAGGATACAAACATCAGGATGGGTATTTACAATATTTGATGGCATCGCCCATGCATATACCTTGTCAGGACTTGTGAAAGCCCTACCATCCCATTGTGCTCCGTGTCCCAATGTGCCCCGCTTCCCCCTTCTGAAGTTGACTATTAAGCACGATGTGTAGTATAGTGCTTGTATGAATTTAATACAGGCCTATATTGTAACTAACAAATATGAATTGCTGTCCTGATAACACACTCACTGGTGCCTGAGAAATTAGCATTTTGGCGTAAAACTCATACCGGGGCTCATTGGGACAGTGAATTCGGGGCACATTGGGATGCACTTAATATGACAGAATGTAAGTGTCCAAGTCAACTGAATGACCTGAGACTGCACGCAGGTATTCAGGCCACAGTGAATAGAGGCATAGTGGATTACCATGCTGAGCATGCTGTGAACAAATTTATCACAAAACACCGTGTGTCACTTACATACGTAGATGTCCGCACCCAGGACAGTTTATGGTAAATGTTTAAAACTGTTAAAAGTCATTAAGTATTAGCACTACAAGGTGTTAATGCACTATATTTCGTCTTACGCACTACTTGTAATATCTATTGCACATGCAGTGTTAAAATGATTTTTTAATTGATGTCTCAATGTGCCCCGTCGGGGCACAGTGGGACAGTCATGATTACGACTCACATTTAGCGGTCTGGCTGCAAAAGGGTAGGTGCAGTCTAATTTATTATACCTTATATTTAAGCTCAATAGTTTAGGTTATATTCGTGCAAACTTCTGAGTTGCTCAGTGCTTTCAGCGTCCCAATGTGCCCCGGTTCCCCCTACACACTAAATATATACTGTTGACATGAGCACTATTCTGTTTTACGTCTGCCCCAACCTGTGATTGAACCCTGGCCTGTAGACTGGAAGGCATGCATGCTAACCGTTAGGCCACTGGAGCAGGTGTGGCTGGCAGAATATTAATGGAGTCATCAGTAGTTGCAACTGTGCAAGATCCTTTGTGGCTGATATAAATTTAGAGGTTGTAGGTTTTTTTATAATCAATGAAACAAACAGTAATTTAGTTGTAAAGATCATATTTTAGTAATTATCCACATCATTCAAGTCATACATGAGCTTACATGATACATACATCACAATGGAGAACAGGAGAAGAAACACATGAATCAAAGATCGATATTTAGGGACTCCTAAACTTTCAAAGAAACCAATCACTCTTTCACATGGTGTTGGAAGACCCGGTGAAAGTAGAAGTTTGATTTTGACTGATTCGCCCAAATCGTATAGTTCTATTCAGGGGCGACCATTTAATAATATATATATAGGAATATTAGAATAAAGACTTTATAGCTCTTTATGTAGGCCTACTGCGAATGCTGGTACTTCAGGAAGATCTTTAAAAAAATGTCACATGGGAGGAGTTTCTCAGGAAAAAAAAACATATACATTGGCCAAAAACAAAAGTTCTACCAGCCCATAATCATACTTTGAAAAGGTCCTACCATATCAGACAACCAACTTCAAAGTGTCATAGTGACGGACACACACCGTGTGAGTACATCCGACACGATGACATTTTGCCTTGTAACTCAGCTCCTGTTGCACTTGGGAGTTTTGGTTGATGGCTTGTTTGATACCCCTATTACCTGGCCTCATCCCTGTTTAGCAATGCAATTTATTATAGTTGAGGTGTAATGGTAGGGCTACACAAGCTGCTTTTAAAAGTGTCAAATCTGTAAATCGGACTTTACGGAATTGCTCATCATAGAGTCTGTCTGAAGTTGGATGATGATGGTTGTCACATATATATATGGATGACACTGTATGTTTTACATCAAATATTTAATGGTTACATAATGCATCATGAAACCTGCCTGGAGGCCTGAGTCCTGTGCAAACAAATGATGCAGTGATATACATAGTGGGATGCGTGCTGGACCCATGCATGCAACAGTTCCTGTGAAACCTGTATTTGTTGTGGGATGTTTAGAAAATGTTTGTAACTGCCACTGTCAGCCAGGAAGTTTGTTTAACAAGGTCCTGATAACTTTCCAAGAATAAGCTGTCAGGCCTAAGATGAGGATTAGAGGTAGCATTTAAGTTGGCACACACAGGGGCGTATCTAGAAATGGCCTGAGAGGGAGGCCAATACATGGGGTGAATGCTTTTCCTATCTCTTCCATGTTAATTTTGGCCTGGGGGGGGCATTACCCGATGCAGCCCACCCCCCCCCCCAAATATTGGAAAATCACTTTTTCATGCACTTTTGGGCGGAAAATTTTGTGAATTTAATATTTTTTGGGACTATTTTGGCAATATTTTTCAGGTAGCGCGCCTGAAATTTATTAACCTCCTACGCCTACGTTTATAATCATTGGGGAACAGCAGTATATAGATAAATGCAGGGTTTCTGTTGGACTACTCAAAAAGTGGGTCCTAGCATAGAGCTAAATATAATACCTCTATTATTATATGGTCCTAGGGACCCAGTGCGGTATGGAAATGTGGGTCTCATGCAAAATTTCTGAGTCCTAGTCGCAAGGCATCCGCCAATCATATTATATGCCAATCTTGAGCTCTCCACATCTCGAAATATAACTTCAACACAGTTTTCAAATTTTATAGTGAGGGCTACACGGGACTTACAGTGACGTACGATACTCATGATCACTGAAGCTCTCATACAAAATTAATCATTCACTTTCTTCAACTGTGCGAGGAGAGCCATCATTTGAAATTTGTTTCAAACCCTCCACCATCAATACGAACTTGCTATATTCAGCATGTTTCGGTAAAAGTTTAAGATCCATGCCATCACATCTATTGTTAACAAAGTAACTATATTTTGTGTATGAGTGAACTGTACTAACTAAAAATTTAAGAAGTGAAGTTTTATCTTCAACTGTTATACTTTCCCCAAATATGGCACTGATTGCTAATGAGGAAGTTCAGCCTATATGTACAGCAATGTACATGTACAGTGGTCGAAATAGGGGGGGGGGGGGTCAAGGGGGTTTTGACCCCCCCCAAATGCTCTTGGGACCCCCTCAAATGCATTTTTTAGAAGGACCCAGAGGGGGTCCTGAAAAAACCCCCCCCCCCAAATAGTGAATTTGTTAGGAAGAATAAGCATGATCAATTAAGTAAAGATTAATCAGCATACTACAACCTCTTGTTATTTATATACATCATCAATAGGGTTTTCAAAACTAATATTCTGAGATAAAACAGGCCTATAAAGTGCTCAGAATTCACTTTTAGACCATCGAAACACTCCGGCTTTAAAGCGCTTCGGGCACCCCCCCAGAATTCTGGCTACAAGGGCTTCAACTCTTTGGGCCTTGGAACTTGAGAGACCCCCCCAAATAACATTGGCTATTTCGACCACTGTATATGTATGCTCTACAATGGGGCATCCTGGTCAAAACCCCCTTGACCCCCCCCTGATTTCGACCACTGTACATGTACAGTGCTGTAAATACAGGCTGAACTTCCTCATTAGCAATCAGTGCCATATTTGGGGAAAGTATAACAGTTGAAGATAAAACTTCACTTCTTAAATTTTAATAAAATATAGTTACTTTGTTAACAATAGATGTGATGGCATGGATCTTAAACTTTTACCGAAACATGCTGAATATAGCAAGTTCGTATTGATGGTGGAGGGTTTGAAACAAATTTCAAATGATGGCTCTCCTCGCACAGTTGAAGAAAATGAATGATTACTTTTGGCTGTTTGAGAGCTTCAGTGATCATGAGTATCGTACGTCACTGTAGGTCCCGTGCATCTGTCGTGAACATATTTTTTATGATTTCCTCAAAATCAAGATGTGGAGAGCTCAAGATTGGCATATAATATGATGGGCAGATGCCTTGTGACTGGGACTCAGAAATTTTGCATAGGACCCACGTTTCCGTACTGCAAAATTTTCACTGCGTACCACACGTTTCCGTCCCTAGGACCCACTTTTTGAGCAGCCCAACAGAAACCCTGCCATGCACTACCCATCTTTAGACAGGTACTATGCTAGTGTCCTCATACAAAGGCAATGCAGAACATGTGCATGGCTCTTCCTTTTGTTTGACAAACTTCAGACAAGATTTTCTGATTAACTATTTAAAAATTTGACTAATCAACACCAATGACTAAGCGATATACTCAAAAAGATTTTCAGTATAGAAGCTTAAACTTTTCATTTGTGAATCAAGAAGAGCCACTCAGGGAAAGTAAGGTAGGCTAAACGGTTCTAAAATGATATACTGATCTAGTTATTGCTCAGTAAGTAACCTCTCCTTTTCTCTGAGCACTCCACTCCTGTCTCTCCTTCTCCCTTCCTCTCTACTATTTACTCTTTCTGCTGTTATCTTCTCTTCGCATGTATGTCCTCTTCCCCTTCTCTTCTGAACTCTTCTTTTAGGGATGCAAGGATATCCAGCACGGTATCTGGTCAGATACTGGAATTTGCAGGATATCCGACATCCGGCAGAATTAGGGTGTCATCTAGGATGCTCAAAAATAAGTGAAAATCTAAAGAATGTTACCGTAAAACGGGGTTACTTTGGCCGTTCTGTACTACTTTGGCCGCCAAATGAGAAAAAGATTCAGTATCCTGTATCTCTCAAACCAATACGGATACCAGGAAATTTCTTTTTGTATCTGCTAGAGTAAATCGTCAACTTTTTATGTACATTAATTTTGTTTCAATATCATGATACCAGTGCTTCTTGTGAAGACCATTCTGGGAAAAAACAGATTTGCAAAAAAGTTTTATTTTGCAGGGAAGTGTCTACTTTGTTCTGGGTGGGTCAAGTGCAAGCTTACGCAGTGAAAATTGTGGACGATTTTTAAAGATAATATATCACATTTTCAAACTACACAGGATTTGTTTATATGTTATGCATTTTAGTGAGTTCAGGGCTATGGCCAATGTTACCCCAAATCTCTAAGTCAGTGTCAGGGTTACTTTGGCCACCCCTGAAAATGGCAATTGGCAAGAGTTGGAACAGTTTGTAGTTAATAGCAGTCAAGGAGTTATAAACCTTGATTTGACAAACAGTTTTATGACCCAGAAAATTATGTTGACTGCCATAGATGCTAAAAAAAAACCATAAATGGTCCAATGCAATAATTGCAATTTATGTCTTTTAACTAGCATAGCATAGCGATGATGTACTGGCTGCCCGGGAAGCTGTGAACCACCGAGGACATATGATCTCATCCAAAATAGCATAAGACAAAGTTATTTCATCTTGGATTATATTTTTTATGGTATTCGTCAACATAATGTTACATTGACGAATTATGCAAAAAATTGAAAATTAGAATAGGAATGTAAAATGTCATATGATTGATACAAAATGTTTTAAAATGACACCTTTTATGACTAGTAGCATATCTTACATTCTTGTGACCTAAGAACTGGGATATGTTCACACTATGTCATTCTGAATTAGGAGGCAGTAGTACACAGAGTGTGGCACACGTATCAATACTTAATTTTTGTTCAGAAATCTGCGAATAAGTCACAACTCATTCTAGATTACAAAAATACATTCCTCGGCTTGTTGGGTGTCCAAAATAACATAACTAACTAAATTCTACTGCGGTGCATGGTATAACATGGCCAAAATCTAAGGCGGCCAAAGTTACCCCAACTCCGGGGTTACTTTGGCCGACCCTTTAATTATGTAATAAATCGTAGAACCATCATAGATTTTGGAAAGCTTTTTGACAGATGAAAACCTCAATATACTGGCTGTGTTATGACACAAAACTGTTGATATTCAATGTATAGTTTTTCTCAGAACACAAATTTGGTACTCCGAAACGGCCAAAGTAACCCCGTTTTATGGTACAAGAACGAAGTCAAAAACATGATGTAACCATCATCAAAATTTAAATTCAGTTATAGAACATAACGAAAAAAATTCCATCTAAGAAAAAGTCCTCCTGCTGGGCATGATATCTCTCGGCTCTCAGAAAAAAATGTATAATCATCTGTAAATGCTGAAAAACATCCTTTCTCGTATGTTTATTATCCGGTTCATACTATCCGGTTCCTATCTGGTATCCGGCAATTGGTGTTGCTGGATTATCAGGTATCCGGCTATTTTCACTATCTTGTTTCTTCTTCTGTCTTTAATCGTTGCTTCTCAGAGTTCTCTCATCTCCTCTCTTCTTTTTCACTTTACGTTCACTTCTCTTCTTTTGGCTTATCTTCTCTTTCTCTCCCCAATTCTGACCTTTTCTCTAACCTTCTCTTCTTTCTTTCTAAAGTTAGTCTCTTCTATTCTCATCTATCATTTTCTCTTCTATTCTTTTCTCTTCTCTTCTATTCTCTTCTCTTCTTTTCTTTTCTCTTCTTTTCTCTTCTATTCTTTTCTCTTCTATTCTTTTCTCTTCTATTCTTTTCTCTTCTATTCTTTTCTCTTCTATTCTCTTCTTTTCTCTTCTCTTCTATTCTTATCTCTTCTATTTGTATCTCTTCCATTCTTTTCTCTTTTCATCTCTTCTATTGTTTTCTCTTCTCTTCTATTGTTTTCTCTTCTTTTCTACTCTTTTCTCGTCTATTCTTATCTCTTCTATTCTTTTCTATTCTCTTTTTTTTTCTCTTCTCTTCTATTCTTTTCTTTTCTGTTCTATTCTTTTCTCTTCTCGTCTCTTCTTTTCTCTTCTCTTCTTTTCTCTTCTCTTTAGTTCTTTTCTCTTCTCTTCTAATCTTTTTTCTTCTATTCTTCTCTTCTATTGTTTTCTCGTCTATTATTTTCTCTTCTATTATTTTCTCTTCTTTTCTCATGGCTTCATTCAGTACCTGCAACAGCAACAATTCCCTCTCAGTGAGGAATATACTAGACCAAGGCAGAAATGCAAACAGTAACATGTAATATAATCGTAATCCATGGATGTAAAATAAACATATATTAAATTTTGATTGAATGAGCTGTTATCAGTCAGTTTGAAAACCTTCTCATTGCGGCAGCAGAGGAGATGCAGAAAGATGTGAGAGCAAGCCAAAAGAAAAGAAGAAGCAGACCTACCTGATTACCTCTTGAACCTGCAGTATCCTGGAAGCCACTTGAACCTAACAAAACATCACCTGATCAAACCAGAACCGCAAGCGGTTTAAACGCTCATCTGTTAAAGTGAAATCTATCAATGTGAGCCAGATTATGACCCACAGGCCAATACCTGTAGCTAATTTATAACCCTAAGCGATATATTAAGGTTACAATGGGCAGTTCAAGAATGAAGAAAGATGGCTGCAAAAATGACCAAAATCTTGGATTTAGCGACATTTCCCTGATCTATGCCCACAGGCCAATAACTGTACCTAATTTCATCACTATAAGCGGAATAGCAAGGTCACAACGGGCAGTTCAAGGATGTCAGCCATTTTGAAGTGGCCATTTTGGTGGCCATCTTGGATTTCTCAACATGTTCTCAATTCATACCCTATGGCAAGAAATGAAGAAAGATGGCTGCCAAAATGGCCTCCATCTTGGATTTCTCAACAATGAACTTGTTCCCGATTGATACCCACAGGCCAATACCTGTACAAAATGTCATAACTCTAAGCGAAATAATATTGAGATCACAATGGGCAGTTCAAGAATGAAGAAAGATGGCTGCCAAAATGGCCCCCACAAAATAGCCGCCATCTTGGATTTCTCAACAGGTCCCAGATTGATACCCATAGTGCCATACATGTACCAAATTTCATAACTCAAAGTGGAAAACTAAGGTCACAAATGCACACTTACAAAAACTTTAACCAGGACAACGAGAACGCCGATCGAGTGAATACAATAGCTCTTTGTTTTCAAAGAAAACAGACGAGCTAAAAAGGAAACCAACTTCAATGAAACAATGATTTGTAAATTATATATCTTTGAAAAAATAAACTTGTTTAAAATTCAAATTTACTTTAATAGGAACTACAAAATTCTGACACGGAGATTGATAAAGTGCATAGTACGTGAATGGACGTGTGGAGAGCCTTCAAAGTTAGCCTGACCAGGGAGGTGTCCCACGTTCCCCTACATTTCTACCTGGAATAAAAGTTGTGGCAGTACACAATGTTCAGCTGGTTTTAGAGCTTTTTGCCGATTGGCGGCCCACCAGAAAAATAATTGTTCTTCTTTTCAACTTGCAAACTAGCTGTGCCATGTCATTCACATTTAACTATTGATTTCCTAATCTCAAATTAGATGAGTACCTTTTGTCATTTAATTAGTTTGTTGATTGGCACCTAGACTGCTTTATGTGATATGCATTGAATCAATTGATTAAACCATAACTGCTACAAACAAATCGTAACAAAATTTTAAACCCGGTGACATCACAAGTCCTAGTTGAAAGTTAATTTTGAAACTGGTTAGACCGCTAATCGGCAAAGAGCTGTAAAGCTTGGTCAACACACAATATCACAAGTTAATTTTGAATGTACACTACTTTCGCACTTGCAGCCAGCATATCATTGGCATTTGCAGCCGGACATTATTGAATCTATACACAGGCACTTTAGATGAGAATATCGCATGCTTTTTCTGTGCAGGGTTCTCTTTCATAATTTTCAGCAGATAGGCCAAAGTAAGATTAAACACCATTCAAAAGAAACATGAGTGTCCTGGTTATGAACAGATGAATCACGGGGAACAAACTTAACAACAACCATAGCCGCAACAAGGAATCAGCAGCTTTAACATTTAGCGGCCCTTAAAAATGACAAACATTAGGCCTAAACCTTAAAGCTAGTAAGTCGCCAGATTAAAATAATGTCCAAAAGAAAGGTCTTATTTAACCCATTCTACCTTCCAAATTTACTTAATTGTCATTCCATTCTGAGCTTTAGGAAGATAAATTCCTTTAAAAAATGTTAAACTTTTTTTTATGCCATGGAAAATCCTTGTTTGTTTACAAATCAAGCAATGCAGGACTCTCCTTAAGCAATTTAAGGCTGTAAAACCAATTGAACTCACTCATAATGACGGAAACCAGGCAATTATGTTAATTGGAAGTGTATTCTATTATTAAAATCTATCAGTTTATGATCGATAACTGCAACTTATTTGTTTTCGCATAGAATCGGCTGGCTTACTAGCTTTAAGCAGGTTAGGATGACCTACAAAGTAACTGCATCTGGGATATATCTTATTTCAAATGCAATCTTTTTTACACAACATTTTCTTTGCATAAAAGAATAAAATCCGCCCTCTAAAAAAAGACCTTAATTATTTTTCTCACTTAATCGATGTGTTTTTGCTCAGAGATAACCCCCCCCCCCTTGGGCTTTCAAAATTAGTTGATTTCAAAGTTTCTCAAGGACTATGTTAATGTGTACTCTTTACATTTTTGGCTCAGTGTAGGCCTATTTCCCTGACTGAAAAACCACAACTTTTTAAAAACACTAATTGAATGATAAATACACCATGAATCATGCAGGTTTATCTTACATATTTTTGCATACATCTTGTTAACAAAATTGTATAGCAAACAGAAAATATCGAAGGGGATTTGTGACCTCATTTGCATGATATAAATCAAGATTCATTACAAAGTGCCAAGAACGAAAAGTGAAAATGTTAATCCTGAAATCAACCACTGATGATACCCTCATGGATATATCAGAGTCAGGAAAAGTACCCCAGGCTTTGTTAATTATACTTGTGGATGTTTCAAAAACACTTCAAAGGGTCTTACAAGAGAGGGGGGGGGGTCACTGGGGGTACAAGGGACTTGGGGTGAAATGCCTATCTCAGTAAAAAAAAAAAAAAAGAAAAAAAAAGGGGGGGGGGTAAAAAAGAAAAGGAAAAGGGTGATAAAGGAAGAAAGCTGGCAACAATTAAAAAGAGATTGGCTTCAGGAAAATATTATGGAATAATAATTAAAAGAAACAATTAAATTAAAACTTTAATCTGGTTAATAAACTAGGTGTAGCCTGTTGAATGTAATCCAAAACAGATAGGCCTATAGACAGCGAGAGATACTTGCTCAAATGATTTAACACACAATATATTTATAATGTATAAATTTAGAAAATAATGTCATAATTGATTTTATTGTAAAAAAATAACATTATGAGAAAATCTGTGCCATAAATTGTAAAATTTCAACCAAGAAACTGAATTTGCCAAACCACTTATTTGATATCATATCACAACTGAGAAAACTGGTTTATCCATTTGTTATTAATTGTATCTTTTAAACACGCGACAAAAGGGCATCCTGCCAGCATGTACTAGTAGTGAAAATGTATGAGGAGTATCAAGTGGCAAGCCATATACTGTAGCACTGGTAGTGAAGCTGCATAGAGTGGGTGTCATCTGCCAAGACTTTTCATTCATACTCATCTTGGCAGTAAATCTCTGTGCACAGCCTTCAGTTGCCAAATATTCATATTCCAGAGCTCACAATTATGATTTGACGGACTCAAGACTCCAAGCGTGACTTTCCATAATAATGATTGTGAGTTGAGCACACAGCGCAAGGAGAGCATGTCTGCCGCTAAGATTGCCTTCGGATTGCACAAAACGGCGACAAAAGCAATGCTCACGCTTCTCAAAATCTACAAGCAGTGTCGAGTAGAATAAATTTAATGGATGGATGTCCTGTATTTATACACTTCAATGCAAAATTTGAGATTGAGCGAGATGGTTGCACAATTTGTTTGAGCTAACAAAGCTTGTTGTTTTGAGTTAGGATAACTAATCTTTCCATTGTCATAACTTAAAACAACAAGCCATGTTAGCTCAAAGGAATTGTGCAAGGTTCCATATCACTCAATCATTTAAGCGGACTTAAAATTCAAATTTTACAGTATTGGTACGCCAAGGAGCAGAAGAAGACACAGCGATGATGCGAAGGATGATTGAAATCGCGGTCCAACATAGGCCAAGGTGACCCGGAAAGAGCTATAGTTTTGAACACGGGACCCAGTGTTTGGAAGCCCTGAGCACCACCTGAGCTAACCCTCCGCCAGATAAAAAAGAACAAAATATTTTTTGTTGTGTTTCTCGGTTGGCAGTAGGAAGTTTCTGGAGCACCAACAAGCAACTCTTTTGTGTAATTGTCTAATTGATTATATTACGCTACTGCCTCCTGCACAGGTTTACTAGGTTTGGATCCCACTCCTGGAGTTGTTGCAGAGGCGCCCTTGCAATATGCAGGAATTGAGCGGTGGACTCTGTACAATCAAGTTGGTCAAGTGGTAGCGTGCTGAGCTGTCAATCAGTTTGTCTTAGGTTCTGTAGCCCCCGGGCATGAAGTCCATGGTGACGGAATGACAAAAATGAACATCATTTGTATCTTCTTCCTTTAAAAACACAAAAATAATGTGAAGGAGGGCTGATAAATATGCATATTTTGTTGAGACACACTTGATAGTTAACGTTTTTCCTGAATGCAAAATCATATAAAGGGCTGCAAAATATATATGATGCGTATTCACTGCCGTGACGGAATGACAGTGAAATGGACATTAGAATTTCATCATCTCAAATAATTAATTTTTACTGCTTATCTTATGTGTTTTTACCATACATTTTGGTTAATTTTCAAAGCACATATTCTTAGGTTGGCTTTCATTCAGAAATTGTGAAGTTTCAATAGTTTCTGTGTTAGAGCAATGAGATATACCCACCAGAGGTAGTGTGAAGGTATGACAGTTGCCAGATCTAATTTGTGACGGAATGACAGGACAAATAATACAAATAAAAACATGTATATATCTTATATTATTGCATCAGATATTCTTGTGACACACACCAAACTTGGTATACTTGTAGATTAGCTATAGTGGAACATATTCCAAGTTAAAATTCAAACAATATAAAAATTTGTATATCTTGCTATATGTTTGAAATGTATCTGCTGCTGTGACGGAATGACAGTGAAAGAAAATATGTATTTTATTTGAATTTGTTGCACATATTCTTCCAATACCTGTTTTTACCACATAGATTTGTACATTTTACAAAGTCTATAATAAGAGCTTGTCTGTCATTCAAAAATTGTGAACTTTTCAACAGTTTTGTGTTGGTATCAAGATGTACACTAGCCAGAGGCACTGTGACGGAATGACAGTTGCCATGATATATCAGGTAATTGTGGCTTGACTAGCAAAATATTAATAGGAATAACTTTGCACTTGCAAAGGGACAAATAAGTAATTCAATTGCAATTACAAATATTTAGATTCCAATGCATACATACACATGTACTAACAACTATTACATGTTGTGGAGTGACTACAAAATTTTGGTGTCAATTCTGCTCAGTCAATTGTCAAAAATGTGAAATTTTGTTGTCTGTTTATTGCTCAAATCTGATCCACCAACGTCATAAATGTATTTCATTATCAAACAATATATCATAGGAGGTTTAATTTATGTCATCAGTAGTGGAATTTGCAATTATGTTTTACATATACAGTAGTTTTTCAATTACTCTGTTTAGTATTGCGTCATTCCGTCACGGCCATAATGGCATCTCATTTGTTGTAGCTAGGCATACTAATTGACCACAAATTTGAAAAAACGAGAAAGAATACTTTTCTACTTTTGCCTCATTGTAGAATTTAACTTTGATGCACCCCCAAGTTTTGCATACTTCACAGAACAGCAAAAAGAAAGTTAACATTTTGGCAGAATGATATGATTAGAATATGTCATTCCGTCACACAAATTGAGTTGTATTTAAATAAAGTTTGCTGTCAGCTTTATTCATTAAATTTCGAATCAGACATTTCAGAAATAGTTTGCTAGAGCAATATTAGTTCATACACATGGCCATGGGAGATATGGACCACAGTAGGCCTATAATTTTCAGCTATGGCGTCATTCCGTCACATTTTGTGTCATTCCGTCACAGCCAAAATGTCATTCCGTACAGGGTAGCTAGGAAGACGAATGGACCACAAACTCAAAGGAAACCAGGCAAAATATTTTTCTGCTGTGGTCTCATTGTAGAATTTAACTTTTATACATCTCTAAACTATACATGCTATACATGACAACAATAATAAGGTTATTATTGTGACGGAATGACATAACTATAACTCATCCAGGACCCTTTTTGAAGTGGGAATAACTCATTATACTCCATGACACGGTTGAGAAAAATATTTAAAAATGATAAATATTGTCATTTTGCACAAAATGATATGCTGAGTGACCATGAGAAGTGAAAATAACTTTAGTTATCCTTCATGAAAGATGATGTATCCATCCCCTTTCGCTGTTGTTCAGATTTTGGTGTGATGTCCCGTACAATGTTGGCTAAAAAACAGGGGATCCCATACTCCAAATTGATTAAAACTGCCCGAAGTCCGAAATATAGGTTTTTATCTATCATTTAACGCCGGTTTCCATACAATTACTTATATTTTAATATTTCATTGGTTTGTCCACATTTCTGTGGATTTCATGAGGGTTCGAATCCAGCTCTCGCCGGGTCACCCGGGCCTATGTTGGAGGGAGTATCAATCATCCTTTGCCATGTCCTCCTCCCGTCCTAATGAGCCTACCAAGTGTATAAATACAGGACATAAAGCCCCGATCATCCATCCATCATCAGCATTTGATGGCTTGTTTTCAATTTCAGAAGCAATTGAACAAACTTTGCATGCACACTTATAACTTGGTTTGTTAAGCACAATTACCTCCCTGCAACAAAGCATTATCAATTGCTGTACGAAGAAGGCCTCAGTTGCAACTGATATGCACACAAGGTCTGTGCAATTTCACAGCACAACTGATAGCGGCATAACTTTCACAACTGATCTGCTTGGAGGTGCTTTTTGCCAAGAGACAGGGGCATTCAGTTTCTATGATTTCCTTCTGTTTGTTGTTTTGTTTGTGTGAAAGTCTTTAGCACTTAGAAGAAGAGAGGCAGCTGAAAGGAAGAGGGAGAGAAAAGAGAGGAGACCAAGTGAGCTTGTTTGTTGTGAATACATGTACTGCTCTTGTATAGCCCTTAAAATAAGTTCTGGGAGCTTACACATTATTTTAGAAATTAGAGTTTCAGTCAAGGAAACAATATTAGTATTGTGATATATGTACGGATGGATGAATGCAATCAGGGAAAATAAACTCCGACAGAAATGTAAAGAATAATAGATTATCATAATCCATGGAGAAATTTGAAATCAATTAATTTTTATTGAATGGCCAGTTATCAGTCATTTTTGAGACATTCCCTCTGCAGGATCTCTGAGTAAAAGAAGACATTGGCTCAGTCAAAACGATTTGTCAGTCCGAGAGTCTTACAAGTTAGTTGGCCGGTACAGTAAGAAGAAAGCAGGAAGGGATGGATTATGATAATATGGGACGGATTATGATAATACGTTAAGGCATGCATGGATGTACGGCACAGTATCCGGCACTGTATCCATCACAGTATCCAGCACAGTATCCGTTACAATATCCGGCCGGATATTGGAATTTGCAGGATATCCGGCATCGGGCAGAACCAGGGTATCAGAACCGGATATCTGACCCGGATATCTTGCATGGTCAAGACAAAAATAAAAGACTAAAATTTTGATAATAAATAAAGGAATGTTACAAGAATTCAAAATTTGAATTCAATCACAAAACATAAGAAAAACATTCCATCGGAGGGACATTCCTCACTGCCAGTCTGCCACACGTCATTGTAACTTTCGGCTTTAAGAAAAAAGATGTAGGCCTATAATTAATTAATCAACCGCGAATGCTGCAAAAGGATTCTTTTTTTTGTTAACTATCTTGAACTGAATATCATTTTCCTATCCGGTAGACCTATCCGATAGATGGTGTTGCCAGATTATCCGGTATCTGCCTATTTTCACTCTCTGTGCATCACTAATATTTCTATACATGTTATTCTTTTAATTTCTGCTTGAGTCTATTTCCCTGGGTGTATTTGTTACGAGGTCACATGTAGGGATGCACGGATATCCGGCAAGGTATCTGGTATCCGGCCGGATATTGGAATTTGCAGGATATCTGGTATCCGGCAGAATTAGGGTGTAAGAACCGGATATCTGGGACACTCAAAAATAAGGGAAAAGCTACAAAAAAGTTGATAATAAAAAAGAATGTGACAGGAACACAGTCAAAAACATGATGTAACCATCTTCAAAATTTTAATCCAGTTACAGAACATAACGGAAAATAAAAATCAAAGGAACTGTCCTCCTACTGGACATAGTGGACAATGGCGGACATTATATTTTTCGGCTCTCAGAAAAAAATATTTATGATCAACAGCGAATGCCGAAAAACTTCCTTTTTCGTATGTTTATCATTCGGTTCCTACTATCCGGTTACTATCCGGTATCCGGCAGTAGGTGTTGCCAGATTATCCTGTATCCGGCCATTTTCAGTATCCGTGCATCACTTGTCATATGAGATCCCGAAGCTGAAATAGTTTCAGTCTTCCCTGAGAAGAAATCTCGGGAGCATCTTCACTGCACACTTTAAAATTTGAATTTTGGGTTAGCTTAAATGATTGAGTGAGATGGTTGAGCTAACATAGCTTGTAGTTTGTAAGTTATAACAACGGAAAGATTATCATAACACAAAACAACAAGCTATATGATAACTTGAACAAACTGTGCAACCATCTCACTCAATCCTTTGAGCTGACTCAAAATTTTCCAGTGCAACTGGTTCAGATCAGTTGGTCTATCTCCCACTGGTGCGTCCAGAATGATCCGAATTGCAGGACTTCGAAGTCGGGTAACAAGTGAACCGACTCCTGACTCTTTTACCTCCTTGAAAAACGACGCCTGACTTCGTAGTCTTATGAATTTCGAATCCCAACTCCTGATTCCTCTTTTCAGCATTAATTCATTTATTTGGACAAAAAAAAAGTGAACTCCAACCCCACTCTCTGATCATGAAATGGTTGTATTTTGCCAACCATGGTTTGTACTAGTTTTAAAAGTCCTGATTGATCTGGGATGGGACAGGTGTCAACAAATACACCACTTATCTCAAGGGGGGCGGCTTGCCTTGAGCAGTTTTGGTGAAATAAATTAATTATTTTTTGAGCGATCTTGAAATGAATAATTTCTGGTGAGGGTATTTCTTAACAGGGTGTTACTTGATTTAGAAAGGAATATTTGGGGACATCACACACCCAAAATAAACTGCCCACACTTAAAAACGCACACCTTTTAAAAACTAACTTCTTCTTGAGGTATGGCCTGTCTACAAGTTAACCGCTATTTGCTGCCACCTAGGGTGCAAAATTCGCGAGCTCCTGTGAGCGGTCAACAGAATTTGGATCAGTGGAAGACACCAGGACAGTGTGGAAGAAACCAGGACAGTTCCATCATTTAGTGATGGTCTAGATCATTTCCAAAAACTCTGCAAGTGTCTACTCTGACTTTGGTTGGCTTCAATTTTAAGCAGACAGCTTGTAAATACCAAAATAAGTTGGAACTATTTTTTATCATGGAGGATGTATACATTATAGCTCACATACATTGCCAATATAGAGGGGGCCACTTGTGGCATGAACAAGACATTTTGCTGAGTGTAACACAGCTTTTATGAAATTGTGAATTATATTGTTGTCCTACCGTATGGTGCCCTATTTTCGTCAGAGTCCTATTATCGTCACTTTTAATCAATGCTTGCTAATATAACACAGTGGACAGACTCGTGTCTTACATTCGAATGCATTTATTAATGCGACGCACAATCGTGGTGACGTCACAACACTACGTCATACATATGACATCACGAGGTGATCATTGAAAGGTTAAAATAACGTCACTCTATTACATCTCTCCCTTTCTTTAAAAGAAATAACTGTTAACAGTATAACATCAAAATATAACTGTATGGTTATAATACAATAATTATACCAGATTTTTGTTATTACAAAATGTCTTTGTAATTATTTATAAAATGTCTTTGAAAGTCTTTAAATTGAAAATAAACATTATTTTACAATAATGAGTTTTGCCATTTATATAAAAATATATTTGTAATAATTAATAATGTTACTATTGTTACTCTTCATAATAACAGTTTATCGTAAATGTAGTACATGAAATTAAATTCATTTCAGCTTAAACAAATAGCTGATATTTATATGAAAAGTAGTTAAACAACTTTATATGAAGTATATATGTGAGTATACAGTTTTAACATCAAATGGGTGATTTTAACAACTTCACCTGAACATCTTAACAATTAAAAGTTATAATAGAAAATTACTTCTTAGGAAAATTCACTTTGTAGTCATTGAACCGTTTAGGCATTTGCCTTGAACGTTTAGGACGTTCCTGAACAACTGGCTGTTCCGGACTTGACACCTGTGGTTGTTCCTGATGGGAACTCTCGACACTTACATTTGCCGGAGGAACTGACCTATTGTCAGTGACATCAATCTCATCGAAATCTACATGAGGATCTACATGTAACAATGGTTGTTGATTTGTCATCAAACGCTTACAATGCATCAAGTTACGAGCCTTTCTCTCAGAACCTCTTTGGGCAATAATCATTGACCCTTTTCGCTCTACAACTTGATAAGGATTTGCATCAAATTTTGAGACAAGTTTGCCTCGACCAACCATTTGTTTTAACAAAACCTTGTCACCAACATTTACATTTGACTCAATGATGTTTCTACGCTTTTCTGCATAAAATTTCATTTTGGCCTTAGCCTTCTGATCTGCAGAATGGATTTTAGCTGGATCTTTCCTGCTAACATGTTCTGGTAACTTTGTACGTAAAGGATAACCATTTAACACTGTGGCTGGTGGTTGACCAGTGGTACTATGTGGAGTGGCACGATAATTACTCAAAAACCGATACATTTCACTTCTCCACCTTTTGTTTGTTAATTGTGCACCTCTAGTAACCTTTCCTAAACCTTTCATGAAACTTTCAACACTTCCATTAGCCTCTGGCCAATATGGAGTTACCTTGCGATGAACAAAACCTAATTCTCGAGCAAAAGCTCGGAATTCTGCACTCTGAAATGGAGGGCCATTGTCGCTTTTGACAATTTCTGGAACACCTCGCGAAGCAAAAATTTCTTCTAAAGCATTAATTGCTTGATTGGCTGACGTTGAAGTCAAGATTCTAGCTTCTGGAAACCGACTATAATCATCCAAAATAACAAAGATATAATGACCTGAGGGCAAAGGGCCATAGAAATCAATGCTAACGTTTTGCCATGGTCTGTCTGGCAATGGACTCATTTTTAGTGGTTCTCTAGGCTTAGTGTCATGGTTTGCACAACACGTAATGCAAGAAGAAACTTTGCGTTGGACTAATTGATCTATTCCAACAAACCAAACTTTTTCTCTAAGTAATGATTTTGTCTTGTTTGTACCTTGATGACCTTCATGTGTTAGATCAACTACCTGATTTTGCAGGCTTTTGGGTATCACTACACGTGAACCTCTCAAAATTAGACCTTTCTCACTAATGCATAGTTCAGCGGCTATTCCTCTGTAAGAATGTAGTACCTGAAAATCAACATCTGAACTTTCAGCTAATTCTAACTTGTCTAACTTGTGTCAACTGTTAGTTAGAAGACAATGTTTTACAAGAGTAAGAGTAGCATCTTTTCCGGTTGCTACAACAATTTCATCTAAAGTCATTGACTTAGGCACTGAATGATTTGCAATCATGTTTACATATTCTTCAACTGCACTTTGTTGATTGCTTATCATAGGTACGGAGTTTGGGTGACGTGACAGATAATCTGCCGGATTGTCAGAACCTCTTCTGAACTTAATCATGGGCTGATATGGTTGTAATCGAAGTGCCCATCTTTCTAATCTAGCAGACAATTTGGCATTGGGATTGCCAAAGAGACCTAACAAAGGTTTGTGGTCTGAGAAAACTTGGATCCCTAATTTGCCATAGATATGCAAATGAAAATATTCGCAGCCCCAAACAACTGCTAATGCCTCGCGTTCTAGCTGGCAATACTTTCTTTCAGTTTGGGTAAGTGATCTACTCGCATAAGCTACAACTTGCGAAATACCTTTTGAATCAGTTTGAGTAAGCAAAGCAGCTAATCCCACTGGGGATGCATCTACCACAATTTGAGTGGATTTGTTGACATCATAATACGCAAGAACTGGTTTGCAGCTGAGTTCTTTGACTATACTGCGAAATGTTCATTTCCCCATTCGAAGGGTTGAGCTTTTCTAGTCAATTTGACAATTGGTTCAATTTTAGTTGCATAGTTTGGGATGAACCGGGAACTGTAGTTTACCATGCCAAGTAGACTTCTAACTTCTGCAATGTCTGCAGGCGATTGCAATTTCTGCAAATCTCTAACTTTAACTGGGTCAGGGCTCATACCTGCCGCACTGAAAACCATACCGAAGAAGTTAATCTCCGTGAGACCAAATTTGCATTTGTCACCATTGGCAGTAAGGCCATGAGTTAGAAGACGGTTACATGTCTGTCTAAGGGCTCTATCATGTTCTTCTTTGGTTGACCCGAACACGATTATGTCATCAGATATGTTAATCGCATTTGTGAGACCTGATAAGACATGAGCTACGGCTTCCTGAAATACCTCGCTAGCACTAGAAATGCCAAATGAGAGACGTTTGGCACGAAAGAGACCAACATGAGTTGAAAATGTGGTAATGTACCTGGACTCTCTTTCTAGAAGCAACTGATTGTAGCCTGACCTTAAATCAATTCTACTGAACATCACTGCACCATTTAACTTGGCCTGTATTTCTTTGATAGTTGGCGCAAGATGACGTTCTCGTTTGATCGCTCTATTAGCTTGGCGCATTTCAGTACATATTCTAATCTCATCAGTGTTCTTCTTGGGAACTACCACAATTGGAGAAACCCAAGGCGTAGGGCCTTCTACCTTCTCAATAATATCATTGGCTAACAAGCTGTCTAGCTTTTGTTCTACTTTCGCTCTCAAATGAAAAGGAATCCTCCTGTGAGGTTGAGCTACTGGCTTTACAGTTTCATCAATGTGCAATTTTACACTGTAGTTTTTCATCAAGCCTACTCCCTCAAACAAACTTGGAAAATCTTTCTCAATCGCGTTTGAAATTGAATTCACAACATTTTGTTCAGCTATAGTTACAAGCTTTAACATTTGAGACGCTTTACAACTCAAGAGACATCCACTTTGACCTGATACAATAAACACTCTTTCTCTGATTGAGACACCGTTGTACTCAATAGTTGCGTGAAATTGACCTAGAGTCTTAATGCTCTCACTACCATAAGGAATCAATGTAGTAATTTGGTTTGAGAAATCAATTGTACCCTTCAATTTGTTATTGTACGTACGTTCATCAATAATACTGCATGACGCTGCAGTGTCTGCGATCATAACAATATTGACACCTTCAACATTCAAACTGAATTTTGGTAACCCTGACTTGACATTTTTGTTGACTGTCCACCAAGTTATGTTCTTGGGTGTGGGGATACCACATTCCAAACTTGGCTGACTTAGTCAATTTGCCACTTTCCACCTCTCTAACTTATTGACTCGCAAGGCAGCGGAGGACCAGAGATCTGAACTCCTCATGCCTCTAATCTTTATCCTTATCCCCCCAAGATCACAGAAAACCAGACTCATAGAACTTCAGTTCCCACAATTTGTTTTAATACACATTATTATATTTCACAGTTACAGATATGATTTTCCATGAAGTATATTTTCAGATAAGAGACAGTCAGTGAGTGTCCAGGTTTCATCTTAGGATGAAACCTGTTCACTCCCCAAACTAATGGGCAACCCAAACTTACAGTCGCAAGAAGATGCTGGAAAGGTAGAGGATAAAGATAGACCAAGAGGAGACCCTTTGGATTGGTCCCTCTTGGGAGTCGGGGCAAGCCCCTTCTGACCCATCCTTGCTCAGCATGCTGCTGGCCAGATTGTTGGCCTTTTGGAATACGCATGCGTGGGGCCAGCCAATGTGCTGGACACACTTGGGCCGCATGGTCAAGCCATGTTTTCCAAGTGGTAGGGTTAAGAACTACTTTTTAGTGAGGTAGGCGGCTGCTGATGCAAGGGTGAGGTCAGATATCTGGGTCAGGGTGTGTACCTGGAGGGTTCATATGATATAGAAGTGTTGACATTAGATTTGGTCACAGGTACCACCCTGAACTGACAGTTACTGTGTGGCAATCACCACACAGTTACATCCTGGCCCTTCTCTGAGGACAATTGACCTGGTAGGTCTGGGGATTGAATGATAAAATTATTTAATAAATTTTGCTGATATAGGGAAGTATTCCATATATCAATGGAGTTTGTCAAGAGGAATTTTACTGTGGGATTTCCATTGTCAGAAATTTGGCAGTCGTGGCCCGGAGGACACGACCACCCGGGGGCTGGTCAAGGTTTTAAGAAAACATATGTGGAGTCATTAATAGACTCAATTTGGAAGAAAGCTTTAACTGTGAGGTCTAAGGAGATGAGCAGCCAAAATACTGGCAAATTCTGACAATGGGAAAGAAAGGGAGCAGGATGTGTGGGAACAATTTGTAAATATATGCACAGGATAGATTTGCAATGAATAAAACCCATTTTTTTTTTTTGTTAACATGACATAGTAAACAATAAACATTTGAAATAGCAATGGTACAGTTAGGTTGTTTGAAAAAGGTTGCTTGATAAGGTAGTCACAGGGATTAGTCCCACACATGAGTAACTAAACCTCATCCCATTGATAAAGGAAGTTCAATGTGAACACATTATGGGATAGGGGTTATAGCTTGATGGGCACATACCCTATGATATGCGCGCATCAATGAAGTGATTAGGTGAAAGACAAATTGGGGGGGTGTGAGATGAAGTTGATAGCAGATACGATTGATTAGGTGAAAAGCATCAAGGAGTGGGATACGAGGTCATACATTGCGAGGGTGATCAAGCAATTACAGAGAAAACAGATGGTGAGCCAGACAGGTGGAGAGGACGGAGGGGTGGGGGGGGGTGGGCCGTGGGGGGGGGTGAATGGCAGGATGTTTGCGTGCAGAAACATATATAAAAATCATGAAATACAAGTAGAAGTTTGTTGTGGTATGTCCATATATATATATATATGTGTCGGTGCACATAGCAACATTATTGTCCATGATAATACGTTTGATTGTTCGTTTAAGAGTCTTTGAAATTTTGCTGGAATGGAAAATAGCATGGCAAAAACAGGCGATTTGCTGAAAGGCAAAAGAACATGACGAATTGGATGACGTTCAGTACAATTGAGAGTTCATGAAAAATTGTCTATTATTTATTATTAATCAGTGAGTTATCAATCGGCGTGAAGTCGTATAGTGGGTCCATTGGCCACATGGATGTCCCACAACGATATATGGATGTTTCTTGGACCTTTTCGAGACAGACACTTGCCGCGGCCTGTCGTGGCTGTGCAGGGGTATGTCTGGGACTGCACCTGTGGAACGGTATCGTGTCAGTGTCGTCTTGCGTGTGACGACGATCAGAAAGGTGCTCAATGCACTCCTTAAAGAGTTCGACACCTTTGACAGGTGACTGCGTGAAAAATATTGAAGGTCAACTTGACTGTTTATGAAAGTTAATGACCTGATGGTTAAGGGGGAATGCGAACACTCATTTGTGTTGTTGTGACGATACATGCGAGCCATGTGCAGGCGATAGGAGTGACGTCAGCACCGCTGGTATTGTTCCTATGGGAGTCGAATCGTGTGTCGTAGCTGTCGTGGTAGCGAAGGTGCTAACTGATTTGCATTGAAGACATTTGACAGTTTCAATGAAAAAGTTGTAGCACGTGCGAGACGGGGAAGCGACTTCAATGCTTCTGACTTTTTAAAAGACAATTTGGTCGTGGTCGACGATGTGGTTGTCTTGTGCTTGCGCAAGTTGCGTACAATAGCTGTGTCGAGAGGCTTGGATGCTGTGGAAGCGTATGTCTATGTTGCCAGTTGAGGCACGTGTCGTGGTGACGACGGCAGCTTCCATGGCTGAAGAAGGTCAAGTAAACGACTGACATTACAATGCCAGTAACCAATCGATAAGGTCATGTCGATGATGAGTGGTCATGATGAACGTCTTGTGCTGAAATCGCCTGTCATTCGGTGTACCATTTTCCTGACTGCAGTAGCTCTTGTGCCGGAAGGGGGGGGGGGTCTTGACGTGGGATGGACCGAGTGGGGGGGGGGGGGGGTTTGGCTCCTGCCAGTTGCTTGAAAAGGGTTGTTGGGGGGGATGAATTGCGTTGCTTGTGATTTCGTTTGAAATGAAGAAGAAGGGAGGTGGGGGGGGGGGTTTGTAACTTGTCGTGGGGGGGGGGGGGGGGTTGTGTCGTTGTTTCCGTGGTGCTGTCTTTGTGGGGGGGGGGGGGGTTTGTGTATGACCTCGAGTAATTTTCTCCAAGGGCGATGCTCCACCGTGATGATCGGAAAAGAATAAGAATAAAAGGAATTAGTTATGTGATTATAATCATAAATACAAGATGATTATTTAAGTGATATGCCATTATATTTTGTAGGTGACTGGATTAAGTTACTTAAAAGATATAGGTGAAAGGGATGTTATCATATGATTAAGAAGTGATTGGTATTGTAATTCATTGTGCATGTGTGATTGTAATTTTCACACTTTAATTGATAGTCAGGGGAGGGCACTCATCAACACCAATTGAGGCAATTAAGGCATCACTGTGATAATAATGATTACATACTAGTACATAGAAAGGCTTTGTTTTGATTAAATAAATTGGGTAAGATAATTAACAAGCCCTTGTTATGATTATACACAATAGTGATACATAAAAGATAATGGAATAAATACTTATAAGATAGTAAATAAATAAATGCTTGTAACAAGGCCTGCCTGATAAATGACCATAAATTTGGTCATTTCTTTTAAGCAGTTGTCAGTAAACTAAATCTATACTACTTCATTGTACTAAAGAAGTGGTCCTTAGTGCTACCTGAATACATAGATTTTGGTTAATATGTGTCAACATTGGTGTCAAGTCTAGAAAAAACCAACAATGATATTGACACTTCATGAATGTGTTATAGTAGATGTAGGACATCAGCCGTCATGCATGACATTTTGTTATGCAATATACAATATAGCCTTTGCTAATGACTGTATATGAGAGAAGCAATGATAATTTGGATAAAACACAAAATAAATGATGATAAAAGCTTGATCTTAAGGCAATGAATCAATAACTTTCCGCAATACTAAAGAAATAGAAACATTCCTGCTCCCTAAAAAGGAATGTCTCTATTTATGACTACTTTGTCCATTCAATATATATATACGTGTATGCAATGGACGTGGATTCATGTTATTTAAATGTATAAAAAAAAGGATAATATTTTGGTGCGTGCATGAAACATGCAATGTACAATTCAGTGATAATAATAATAAACAGTGTGACCAACTGAAAATCTGGTGTATATGGTCCAAAACCAGCTGATTACTCCATGATGAGTGAAGAGTCACTCTGGGAGTACCGTGATGTTAAACATAATGAAAAGTTGGTCATGCAGGTTATTAATAAGAAAATGCAAATGCATGTGCAAAATAAGATGTACATGGTAGTGTAGTACTTTTAGTCAAGAGAATAAAGTCAGTTGTGGAGTGACGAAAACATGTTTAATACTGAGAACTTTGATCTTGTCGTGGTGGTGAGGTGACGTTGTTTTGGTCACTCAGTGAGTTAAGAGGAATATTCAAGGTATATTGGTATATTCTTGTAGAATAATAAGAGAGAAAAATACTGTTTGTGAGGTAATTTAATGAAAAATTTTAAATGTCTGAAATAATGTACATGGATTTTGTGATCGTAGCTTCATTGCAATTGGGAATCGTGGCTTCGTTTGTGGCAGGCGTGGGGGTTTAATTGGATTTCTTCAAAGGGAAACACTTAGATCTGCTCAAAGTGTCACATCGGTTTTGGATGGGTATAAATGGGTGGCCGTACAGGGACTGGTATCATTCTCAATTTGTTTGTCAAAGAGAGAAAGTGACTTGAAAAATGGCTGTGACTCACGCTACTTTGTACTTTCCTGACCTTGGGGGCGTGGATGTGTTCATCCCTGAGGAGGAAAGGTGTCCTGACTGTACTGTTGGAGACTTAGATGGGGCTTGGTGCGTCGACCACGAGGAGGTGAAGATAAAAGAGGGCAGGAATGAGGAACGGTTGAATAGTGGTAACTGGGAGAACTATCGGTTTGGGGACGTGACCTTCCAGGAAGTGCATCTAGACATCCTCGCGCAATTCTTCTATGGTGAGACATGCCTCAGGCTGCTTCGTGGTAAGAAAACAGGTTTTTTCTATAAGCCTATCATTGTGGACCCTGTACTGGGTTTAATGTCCCTTAAGCGTATTCGGCGTGCCAGAGTATATGGCTTTGCCAAGGTAGCACGTACAGTTGAGGACCTTTTGTCTGATGACTGATTTGTGACCTAGTCTGGTTGTTAATGAAAGTTGGGGGAGGCCATAAGAGGCTTCTTGTTGAGCAGTGAGGATAGTATGGCGAGTTTGTGTCCTAAAGGGACAATGAGGAAAGAGCCATGGTTTTATGAGAGGGTATAGTACTTTTTTAACTAAAGTAGGTGGGTAGGAGCATGTATTTGTTCCTGGTGTGCCGGGCGAGTGTACCCCCGGGTGATGTGGAGTTCTGTAATGGAAGTAGGTGGGCTGCTTATGCAATGAATTGATGATTAACATGTCTGTTTTATTTTTGCAGAATGGTTGGTGTTTCTTAGCTGTATCTAATATTTACTTTTATTACTAACTGTTATTATGAATTGATTGAGGCCTTTTTCTAAAAAAGTTCAAAAGCACAAGTTTTGCACAGTATCAATCGTGAAAGTTAAAATGTACAGTTTATTCTAAATCTATTTTTGGAATTTCATTTTCAAGAGTAAAGGGTGGGCTCTCAACTGAGCTGTAGTTACCTTGTGGGGTTTCCAATTTCCTAACAATATTTTGGTGATAAAATTGGTAAGTTTATTGTAGATTCTGAAAAGTTATCAGGTACTAGAGGCTGTCTGGCAAAAGAAATGGGGATTAGAAATGAACATATCCTTAAATTAACATTAAAAAAAAAAAATTTTTTTGTTATTGGTTAGTCAGAGATAGACATCTAAAGTAAAAAAAAAAATTGTCCATCCTTTTAGAATATTTTTATAACAAACTTAAAAACCTAAAATTGCGAAATTATAGATTTGAAACCTGTAATAAGGGAACATTTAAATAAGATAATGAAGCATAGAGCTTGAAATAGTTTGTAGTGTGCAATACTGATATAAATGGATTATTATTGATATGAGGGATAATGGTGTTTAGTTATGGTCTAATTAATGGATTTGTACAAGTTATTCTAACACGTGTATAATGAAAGGATTGTAAAAGTAGGGGGGTGTGACAAGTATTGTGATTGAATTTACAGCCTGTCACACCTGGTAAATACATGTTCAAAAGGCTTAGAATCTAGTTGTGGCTATCAGTTCCATTGATAGAAGTTTACAACTTGTTACTGTTGCCAAAATTAATCTGTACATTTGTACAGGTGGACTGTTTTGTGACGTTTTACACACGAAAGGCATTACGTCATGACTATATTCCAACAGAGATATAATTGAAGTTGTTCTTATTTTATTATTGAAATTGTTATGGGATTAATGGTGATTGTATCTATCCTGCAATATTTATCCTGACTCAGGTGTTAGATTGGCCTGCGGGGCGATTTTGAAGACAGTGTTCCTGGTTATATTACTGACATTTGTATTTGTAGAATCGAATACTTTAAGGGGGGCACATGGATATTGCTGCCACTGTAAGAGTAACATGGTAGTAGGGATACCCATGTATTTGGGGGTATTAAGCACAGTGGGGGGGGGGGGGGGGGTGTATGGGACTGTTGCAACGGTGGAAAAGGGGGGGGGTTTGTGTAACGCAGTTTTAGCATATGGATTCCTTGCCTTGTGGGGGGGGTCTGGGACCGTGGATAATTGGATAATGGGGTGTTCTTGGTTGCATATAAGGGCTAGAGATGCAGTCTGGGGCTGAAGCTTGGAGAAGTGGTGTTTGAGCCGTTGCTGTTTCGCTGGTGATAGGTGGCGCTGTGTTAATTGAGTCGAAATCTCTTTGTTTTAGTTCTTGGATAAGTGCTGTGTAGGGATTAATGTCCTTTGCTTGGGTTACTTCCTGTAAGTCTTCTCCGAGTTTGTAGATATGGGTGGTATCAGTGGCCAGCATGGTGACTGTGAAGTTGCCTTTCATGATGGTCTGTAGACGTTTTTGTTTATACAATGGGACGTTAATGAGTCGTGGGAGTTCGATGTTAAGCGAATCGACCTGGAGTGAGCAGAGGCTTGCGTTCCAATTGGGTTTGATAATTGAGTAAAAACGATGATGGTCTACCTGGAATTCATTGGGCGACACTATGCCTTTAAGGGTCAGTTTGGAGATGTGAGCTCTAAGCGTCATGCAGTAACATAGGCAGGTTTTGGTACCATTTGTGACTTCCATAAAGATTTCAATCTTTGGAAATTTGCGACGTTCTGGTGGGTTATAAAAAATTCGAGCTTCCCTGCAGCAGAAATGTACCAGCTTTTTTGCATAGGCTACTATGACTGCTGCAGCGAGCAAGGTAAGAATGTGTATTATGGTAATTTTAAAGAGAGTAATATGGTCTAATGTAACAGTTGTTGTTTGAGAAGGGGGCTGAGTTGGTAGAGGGTCCAGGAGGTCCGATGCTTTGATGGCTTGTGGCATGGCAGCCATGACCATGTTAGTCAATCTGCCTGTTATGTGCTGACCTCGGCAGAACATGAAACAGGCTAGAGCCAAGGCCAGATATCCTGCTACGCTGCCAATGAGTGTTACTGCTCTAAGCCAATGTCTTCTGGTGAACATGACTGAAAAATCACTGGATGCCTCAATCTCTGCCAGTTTTAATAGAAAGTCTTGGTTCTTTTCTTTCATCATAATTTTAATTTCATTTAGCCGTTTAACTCCATAAGTCATGTTGGCCAACGAGGTGTTTGCCAATTTTGCTGCCACTGTAAATTTAGGCAGTGTAAAATTTGGAGGGGCATAATCTGAAAGTGTAGGAAGATTGGTAACATTCAAATGATTTTGGAAAGTGAATAAAGCTATGGCGTTCATTGTATAATTAACTAGAAAGGGTTTATATTTTGGAGCAGAGTTTGTGGGACATCCAGTGATTCTTTTTGGTATAAAGGCATTCTCCGAGGAGAACTCGCAGTTGCAAAGTTCGTCCCTTGATAGGACTATATATAGGCTGCCTGGCACCGTTCTAGCTACGCGGTCGTTGAGGCATTTCCTGGTCCATGGTAATGTGAGGCCACTAATCAGCAGTTGATTGCCCGCATCAATTATTCTCGTTGGTGGTGTGAAAGGTTCAAAATGGTAGTCTATTTGGCAAAGCTGTGTAATTAAATCAACAGAGGCATTATGGTAGATTGCTGCGTTGCACGTCAGTCTGGATGCGTCCAGTTGGACTGTTGATGCTGTGCAAAGATATTGGTTTCCAACATGCAGACAATCCTGTAATTCTTCGGTAGAGAATTCAACAAAGGTATTGTCATGGATGCCAAGAAATGGCTTGTCCAGGTTGATTCTGGTGTAGTCATGGTTAGAGGTGGGGTCCTGGAAGGCTGGGGTAGCTACTGTTGGAACGTGAATAGACTCTGTGTGATACAGTGTGAAAGCCTTGGAATTTCTGGATGTGATTGGCCAGAGTAGTTGGATTAGAAATCCATGTTTGGTAGGTAGGAAGGTTGGTTGTGAATGCTGGTAGATGTGTGCGAGGTCCGTGAATGCCAATTTGTAGCTATTGTGCCATGAGTACAATACAGTTGATATTTTATGGATCAATTTATGAAGGTAAGGAGCTGGCAATATATGGGGGGAAATACTGCCCGCTGCCAGGTCGGTTAATGCCAGAATAAGTTGGTCTGCTTGTGCCAACAAGATTTGGTGCTGTTGCACTTGTTCAGAGAAGAGTCGTAAATATTTAGCAGTTAGTAGGCTTAGGATCCTGATTGAATGGATCTTTCTTTGGAGGGCGTTGATTGCCGAGGACACTACTCCAAATTGGCTTACTATCTCCTGATTGGTGTCGTTAAGGAGTGAGTGGAGTGTGTTGATGTTCTTGGAGGTATTGGCAAAGGTATTGGCTATTATACTAATGGTGAGTGACATGTCGTTGCGTAAGTCTATGTAAGAATCTCTGAATAGGTCTTGCTTGGCTGACATTGATCGTATTGCTTTCAGGAATATTTTGTCTCTTTCCTGGCGAATGCCAACTGATTTGGTTGCCCCTACTCGTGGGAGGAAAGAAGACCACCATCCAGCTTCGTCGTCCTCTTTTTCCCATTTGGAGCTATCTATTGCTACTGAGTGTTTATTTGTCTTTGACTTGAGCAATTCTTGATATGCTTGGTCCGAGTTTTTATCAGCAATTTTAAGGAGTTCCTCCGTATTTTGGTCCTCAGATGCTTGGCGTTTGTTTCTGATGCTAGCCTGTAGGTGAGCCGACTGTGTGGATTTTGTTGGGTAATTATTAGTTGGGGTAGGTACCTCGAAGGCAGGACTATCTGGTGTAGAGCTTTGCGTATGGGTGTGTCTTTGTGGTCTGCTGGCTTTGATGGATGGAGATGGCTCGTCTGGTATGGGTTGGAATTCTGCAATGTGTTGCTTAGTGAATATTGTTGATATGTGGTGTAGTCTATCTTTAAGGGCTGATTGATAAAAGTCGATCTTCTCTAGAGTGTTTTTGACCAGTGGCACGAAGTCTTCGCAAATGGCGGCTAGAAGGGATTCTGGGCCCTTGCAGAGAGTTTCAAAGGTCTTCAAGTCCCACTGAAATGAGGGGGTCTGAAAATCCTGCCATTTGACATGGACGTGAACCAAGAAATATTCAACACTAGGATACAGTAGGCCTCTGAAAGAATAGCCCACTCCATAATCAGGTCTAATTAGTGGTGGCGGGGATTGTAATAATCGTTGGGCAGCTTTCATGGGTAATTCGTCTGGTGTGGTTGGTGCGTTGTCTGACAATTGTGCGGCTGTTTGAATCAGTTGCATGTGACGCAATTGTTCCTGGATGGAGCGAGGCTGACGAATGAGTGGCATGGACTCGCAGGAAGTATAGTTGAAGTTGGCAATAGGATGTACCTTGGGTTTTTTGCAGAAACCTTGAATATTGGTGCTTTGTGGTAACGTGCTTAAGAAAATGGATAGATCACAATTGCACGTGATTGGGTTGGCCGTGAAATTGATCAGTTTGATGTGAGGTGCTGTAAACATAATTTGTTTGTCTGCACCGTCCAACTGTTGCAAGCCATTGTGTTGCAGCATTATTTTACGAATTTGTGGTCTGAGGAAGATAATGGCTGGTAGGTGCAGAAGAGTATTATGACTGAGATCCAGGATTTGCAAACTTTGTAGGTCCTTGGAGTCAATGTCGAAGGTCGTCAGTTGGTTGTACGATAGGTTAAGTGTGCGCAGTTGTTTGATGTTGTGGAAGAAATACTTAGGAATAATGGTAATGGGTGTTTTTGTAATTGCAAGGTGGGTTAGGGAGGGCAAGTATTGTAGTGGTTGAGATAAGGTTCTGGGCATTGACATGTTGTTGATTTCGAGTGATTGCAGTGTCTGCGGGAGAGATGTAATGGGTTCCATACCACTAGACATGTCCCTTAGGACAAGGGAAGTCAGGTTCAGTTTTGACAATTGCTGGTTGGGCGATAAAGTAAGGGCACTTAAATGTAGGCTGGTCAATTTGGAGGCTGCTTGTAATTTAGACCCAAAAACATTTTTGATGTCAAAGTGCAAGTGCTTTGAACGAACTTGTAGATGTTGGAGATTTGGGAATGGAATATTATTTATAGTGCTTCTAGGATTGGGGAGGGACAAATGAAGGGATTTGAGTTTGGTATTATTGATTTTAAAGAAATCCCATGTAAATGCATGGTGCTTGCTGAATTGGATGTCCAAATGTGTGAATTGGGAGCCAGGAAAAAGCAGGGGTTTAATATGATAGGCTGCATTAGTCAGTCGTACCTGTAGTGCTGTAAGTTTGGTAAGAGATGGCCATGCTTGCCGTGCTTGTTGTGTTGTGATAACTAGGTTGGTAATTGATACCAGTTCCGTCCTTGCGCGGGTATAGTGCATGTCTGAGATGGCTGTTCCAGAAAGGTCCAGGGTTTTGATGTGGGGGAAGTATTGCAAGAGTGATGAGAAGTCTAGGGTCAAAACTTCATCCAACACGTTGAGGTCTGTTAAGTTGGGATAAGTTGCAAACGAAGCCATTTGAGGTCTGGCCACGTGTCCTTTTTCGAAGGTGAGAGAGGAGGCAGGTGGAGAGTTTGTGGGCCATACACATTTTGGGAAAGGTTGGGATTCACTTAAATCGCAATATATGTGATCGACACGATGGCGGCACATTGGGAATTTACTGAGCTCACAAAGAGTGACTGGTTGGGGAGTTGCTTGTATTAAAACACTGGTTACTAACAACAGTGGAGTAAATATCAGGTAAATGAAAATCATTGTGGTGTAATGAAAGAACGCCATGATTGGCAGTAATTACAGTATCGTCACTGGCACCATTCACCCTAACTGTTCGTACATAATGTAAGGGGAATGTGTCAGTGCTTACATCAGAAAAAATGCAATTGTGCTATCACATCATGCAGATGCTTGAAAACATGCAACAAAATAATAGCAAGTGATGCCCTGTGATCGTTCCAGGTGGCCCTGCTGCGAACAGGCAGTAACAACTGGCGGCAGTTATTAACTTGGTTTACAAATTCTGTACATAATTGAAATGATAATGAGTGCTATCAGTGCGATTAATGGAAATAAGTATTCATAACATCTTGGTAAGAATGGTATTGGCATGATATGTCATGTTGTCAAAATGTCAGCCATGGTGGATGGTTGTAGCTATTTCTGCAGTCTTTTAATATTAGTGTTGTTATTCACCGCCAGGTGAGAACAACCTGTCGCAAGTGTTGAGATTGTCTTTCTGAAAAAAGGATGAAAGAAAAAGGACGGGCATAAGTAATGTGGTTTGGTTGATTCAGCATTTATGCATTGGGAGAGTGGTGTGTGAAAGAAAGTTTAAGTGGATACCAAGCCTGGTCATATGTTTACTTTGACGTGCATGTATTTTAGACAGCATGAATTGTTGTGCTGTCTTTCAAATTTTGATTAGAAGTGCCTATTAATGTAAATCTTTCAATTTTGTTAAAGTTTGACTTCGTCTATTTGGAACCGGTCGCAGGGTTACGAGTTTCAACATCAACAATGACAATATGCATGTGATAAGGCCCTGAAAATTCTATGGAAGTTCTCAAAATGTGAAATCCATAGATGCACAGTTCAGGTGCACTTGGGTACGTGCATCAGCAAAAGAGACTAAGACTGACCAGTCGTAATAATAGTATTTCAGGGCCTACCCCTGAAGATGTGTCAAGCTTCCTAAGGTTCTGGACACTACAACTTTCCCAAATAATGCTTAAGCAAAAACCCAAGAAGAAGGAAGAAGACCAAGATATGAATGATGTGTAAGCACCACTTACCTAATTGACAAGATGGGTGCTCTTAACTGGTATGTCCCTGGTTGTGTACTAAGACCACTGGGATTGGGGTGTAAGGATATGTAGTCAGTGGTCAGTTGGGCTGGAGGGGACTCACGCCGCTCATATGGCTGCCACCTGGCGGAATCTTTTGGTTAGGTGAGGGCGGGCGAAGGTCATTGACCCAAGTCTGATGGTTGGGGGGGGGTGTGGGGGGGGGGGGTTTGTTGCCCATGGTATGCATCCCATGGGGTCAGTCAGGGAATGACTTTTGTTAATTTATTTTATGTATAGTTGAAGTGCGGAAAAAAAAGAAACCAGTTCACTTGTGGGGAGCTTTTGGTGTAGGGTTGTAGCTATCTCTGCATAACACTTTAATGAGTGAATGTAAGGTAGGACTGTGGGTACTATTTAAGAAGGAGTATAATGTGTTCAGATTCAATGATTAATTCAGTCATATAAAAAACAACTAGGTTTGAGGATGTGCTTTTGCATCAAGCAGAATTCATGATGCTGCAGAGGAAAAGGTGGCTTTTCTGCCGTCTGGACTCGGAAGAGAAGTGTCTTGTATTTTTCAAAGAGATGCTATGGTTGTGGATTTATAGGATTTTAGGCGTGTATACTTGACGACACGCCTGAGTACTGCTAATGGCTCTACACATAAAATGCTTGGAGGGGATGATGTTTTCTTTTTGTTTTTTTTAAGTGCATTTGGACTTCAGGATCGAAGAACTGTGAGGTATCCCTGTGGTCCAAACGAACTCATTGCAGGGGAAGACTGGAGTATGGAAACAAAAGATTCAATCGAAGACATTGAGTGATGGTTTGGTAATGCAGTGCATCACTGTGGCCTTAACGAATTAATTGAATCCTACAAAAGTCAGCTTGATGTTTTAGGATCCATTCTATATATATTTTTTTTTTTGTTATTGTTTTTGGAATAGTGTGTGGAAGGCTCGATGGAGCTGTCCAGGCCTGTGGCCTTAGGATAGGACTCACTCCTGGGAAGTCCTGCAATTTTGTGAACTAATGGGTGGGCCTCTAGGAAGAGGTCTGCCTGGACCCAAGGCATGATGTACAGCCGATTCTTCAGGCTGTTTTGGCAAGAAAAAGGATATTCGTTGAAGATGGGGACATAAGGATTGTTTTGTTTTTTATTTGTGAGGTGTGCCTCAGGTGTAGCGGTCTCGGCAAGAGACGTGTATGATTAAAAGGGAACAACAATTTCTCGCACATGTACAGCCGTTTTGGCTTTAATTGCAATGTGGAAGTACTGTCCTGTTGGACTTTTGCATGCTCACACCTTTTTGTCTGAGACTGCATGGATTTTCCAAACATAGGTTTCACCCTTTATATTTATTCCTTTAAACAATAAACCAAACAAATTCAGTGGGTAAAACCAGATTCATAAATTGTGAATGAATCTTTTTACTAACATGGTTGTGAGTTCAATCTCATAATTTACATGGATGGATGGCCAGACAGATGGACGGACGAAAATGTGTATTTAGCATTAAATCACACACAATTACAATGAGTAAAATACAAAGTTTTATAATTTTAAGGTCAGGAGCCATTCACTTTGCCATGAATATGGCGCTACCATGGATACCACCTGTTAGACACAAAGCTCCCCCCAGACAAACTAGCTCATTTTCCCTTTTTAAGGAGGGAGAAGATGTCATCTACGAGGCCATTCTAGATTGTTGGTCCACTGCGACTCTGCAGGTTACAAATTGAGAAGGTTTGCTGGGTTGTCGTTCTTTCGAAAGGGTGGTGGTGCCTAAAAGATACTTTCCAGAAGGTGACTAGATTTGTGTCAATTTTGATTATGTGTAATTCCCTAGATTCTAATGTTGATAACTCGAATGTGATGTGACCACTGACTTATGTGAGGGCTAGGTTTGGAGGTGGCTTAGTACAATAACCGTGGGTGGGGGGCCATGAGCTCATGGGTATGATAACTGGTAACGCGGTTTCATAAAAGAAAGAAGGAAAAAAAAAATAACCAACCCATGCAAGAATGTCAACAAACTGAAGCTGTCGATTTTCTCAACTCATTAAGGTTCAACATTCCTGTAATTGCAATATTCCCAAAATCCTCAATATTCTCAATATTCTTATAATCTTCAATATCTTCAATATCTTCATATTTCTTCAATATTCTCATAATTCTTCAATATTCTCATAATTCTTCAATATTCTCATAATTCTTCAATATTCTCATAATTCTTCAATATTCTCATAATTCTTCAATATTCTCATAATTCTTCAATATTCTCATAATTCTTCAATATTCTCATAATTCTTCAATATCAGTGATACCTGGAATTGTGTGACTAGCACGAGGCCTTGTGTTGGACACTTGTAAGAAAAAGGGGTCATCGTGGACACAATGCAGGATATCAATACTACGCTGTATACAGCTTGAAAGTAAAACCTCGCATTGGGTGACTAAAACTAGGACGTGTCATGACACTGTTATGATTTTTAAAATTCCCTAGTTAAACTCAATTGCAGGCTGTGCTAAAATGCGGTGGACTGTCCTTGCATGACTAATGTTACCATCATGCATGCTTGGTAGACATGTGGTACCTATATACAATGTCAGCCCTACTACTTTTCTTTTCTCAATTTCAATATCTGCTCTCTTAATCTCATTGTTTTTCCTTATATACATATATTCTGGCGAACAACTGACATGTCTAGGCTAGTTAGTCAGTGTTCTGATAAGGTAAGTTCTGCGACCGTTTCCTATAAATTCATATGATGCACTGTATTTTAAGCATTGGTGGTTGCAAAGAAAGCAGGGCGGTGTTATAAGCAGCTGAATGTTGTGTATAGAGATGACTTATAAGTAATTTTTAATATCTCTATGGATAGGGTGCCCTTTCTTGGCGTTCTGCATGTGCTGATACAGGACGTCAGCCCTGAATTCTCAACTTTCAACAATGCTTGTACTTTTCCAAGAAGACTTGGTATCGTATTCGTGATGGTTTTCCCTGTCCATGTTGTGCTCACAAGTAGGAACACGATAGTTGGATGTGAGTATAGGTTACATGGTTTGAGGTCTTATTTGCAAGGTTTATGATCAATTGTTTTTGTGGAAAAGTTGGTAAATTGACAATTTTAGCCAACTTTTCGAAGAAATTCAGGACAGGCAATTGTGCAACTTGCCTAGTGTGTCATTCCACTATGCAATGCAACCGTCAGCATTTGCAAGAGACAGTGTAGAATTCATAGTGCCGTGAGCCTGCACACGATATAGGCACAACAATCAACAGAAACAATCAAATGGACTTATTGATAAATGGCTCCATTCAACCATGTTGTAAAATGAGGGTGTGCATTTTTGATTTCACATGCACGAATTGTTTTCACAGGAGACCTATAATTGAATTGATATGCAACAGCCAGAGAGACGTGACGGTGTTATAAGTGCAATGATTGAGTAGTGACATTAGAAGAAGTTACAAAGACTTATGTTATTTCTATATGTCTGGTGACTTTGTTGAGACCTGCCATGTGCTGATGGCATGGTGTCAGTCACGTGTCTCTGGTCGCTGGATGAGTCATGAGTGCTGATTCATGACAGGGGAATAACGAGATATTAAGTTGCTATCGCCACTACTTAGGTTACCCGAGATGAGTAGGCCTGTAAGAAATGAACAAGTTTTGTCAACTTCAATTTTCAGTAGCCCAACTATCCTCAATAATGTTTTATGGTATTGCGCACTTGCCTGTTATTATTTATGAATTGCTTATGTGAAAGAAGAAGGCATAGGTCAGTTAAATGTAAATTTTAATTTAAAATACGTGTTATTAATAAGAGTTACATAATGTCATAATATGGTAACATGATCGTTAATATTCTTACTGATTTTGATGCCTTATTGAGTCCATTATGGAGGTAGTCCTGAGAGTCACATTTAGGTTATATAACTTGTAGTTAAATGTCATGGGTAAAATTCCTGAGAAACTTGAAAAGTCTTACAGTTCAGTCACTTTTGTATGGCCCGATGTTGGTGCCTGTGCTTGTTAGATTGCCTTATCTTCGGGGGTGTCCAGGTCAAGGATCATAGGATCACCCAGGATTTCTGCGAGCTCGTCGCTGCTCCAATCGATCGGGGAGGGGGGGATGCGCAGGGCACGAGGGGTCGAGGGCATTGGGTGTCCCGGGCTGGCGAGGACTGGGAGCCTGGGGGATCCACTGGGCGATGATGACGAAATGGGTGAATATGGGCCCTTGTCAGCGATGTCCAACGGGTGCTGATCGTTCATGATGTCGTCGTCACTGAAGTCTACATCGAGTGGTGACAGTTGCTGGAAGTGATGAGAAAACGTGATCTGGACGGGGGTCGGTGGTCGGCTGGTGACAGTGATTGGGAGGGGTGTTTCGTACCTGGTGGGATCTGCCACAAAAGGGGTAAATTGTGGAGGGGAGATGGTCTCCCAAGATGAGTTTGACGCCTCCTCTGTGTTGACCTCCATATCCTGTTGAATGGTTACTGGGCTCGATCCACGGTCAATAAAGGTGGGCTCCGCAGGTGTTTGGATGGCTGTCCATCGGTCGTGTATAGACATCGTGCAGGTTTCTTCGTGGCTGTGGAGTGTCCTGTTGGCTGCAGTCACCGTTCTCTCGATGTCTCTGAGGCCCAAGGGGACTGCAACGTCCAATGTAAAGAAAAACCTTGGGCGTCTGTACCCTGATGCCCTTGGGGAACTTGGTGCCGATGAGGTCTGTGATGACGGATCTGTAAAGGGCTTTCTGGCATAGCCCTGTTGTGTAACAGGGATGTCAACAATGGAGGATGTAGTTCCCGTCACGGACCATCTACGACGGACGTGGGATAAGTCCATTGTCATCAATGGCGGTGCTGTTTTTGAAGAGTTATCCATGTTGATGTTATTAGTATGTATATGTGAATAGTAAGTGGTGTGTGTACGTCGAGTGGTGTAGACTGACTGACTGTAAGACTGTAATGTTGGGGCAGATATGACTAGGCTATTAGGGTAGTTTGCGATAGTATGTCTTGATGAGTCTGGGTGTATATCCATTAATTGTGAAAGTCTTGTCTGGGGTTCTGCTTTTTGCTGGAAATGGCTACTTTGCAGCAGGGGTTCATAAGCAAAAGGGTCATGTAAAGTTGGCATGCCGAATTGATGTCTGATGTACCTTTGATAATAAGTGGATAGGTATCTGAATTGGTCTGGTTTGGAAAATAATGACTGTGTTATCTTAATAGTATAGTGGATGGGAAGATACTTTAATGAAATGCAGTGTTGGACGTAGTACAAGGCTGTGTTGTTTTTAAAGGGGACAGTAAACAGCAGGGGATTTGTAAAAGAGTCTTGAGTATTAGGGGGATGGTTCACCCTTAAATATAGCAGGAGATAAGTGTGCGTGGCACAAGCCAAGTTGATGAAGAAAGCATGATGTTTTGTTGCATATTAAAATTTAGAACACCAAATGATTACCTACAAAGACAAATAGATAATATCACCGAAGTTTACCTTATTATCTAACCATTTAGATCCACTCATCCTACAAGACATTTGTGCTTACCATTCATCTGCCTTGCATAATGGAGGCTTCGGTGACAGTCGTACAAGTTGCCCTGTCAGGCAACAAAAGGTATTTATCTCAATTAGTTTATAATTTGATGTTGGCAAAACCAAAAAAAAAGTGTGTTATTCATGGCAAAGGTTAAAGTGCAGTGGACCTCCACAACATCCCTAATGGCCATGCACCCCCTAAAATAAATAGACACTTGCATCCATCAGCCCATAGAAGTTATGAGCTGTGCAGACAAATGTGCAAAAGATTAAATGAAGGATAATTATGTGGGTACCTGGTCACCCTCCAATGGACTCAACAGACTTACTAAAGTTATTGCAGTATTAGAGGTCTCAGCACTGGGTTTTGAGGGATAGGTCTCCTGTGAGGTTATTTGTTCTTAGGCTTAATCGTTGTCTTGTTGTCTTTTCTGTTTGTTCATGTGCTGGAACGGTCCAGCCGAATGGCGGTCTCCCTGTGGGGTGCAATTTGTTTATTTGATTTAAAAGGGGTATCAGTCCTGGTTCTTGGTAGAAGAAGTACCAGGAACCTGGTAGGGTCCCGCAAACTGCAGTGGTTACGAAGCCCTGCAGATGGCCCTCATTCCATCTTACTTTGGTAAGCTTGCCTGTGAGGGGAATGTCCTGATCTGTTGCCACATGCCATTCGTTGCACTCAAGTTGTTTATTTTGGTCCTGTGCACTCGAGAGCATGGTGATCAAAAGGGCATCTGTTTTGATGGTGGCTGGATTTTGCTGACTGGAAAATGTGGTGTATTGCGTTGACTGAATGTCGCTGTCGTGGGTCAGTTCAATGGGGGCTCCATCAATTTGTTCCAGTTTCAGCTCTTGGGATGCTATCTGAAGCTGGAGTTCTTTGAAGTTGGATATTGGTTTGCCCGTTTTGGATCGTACCAGACAACTTTTGATTCTGGACACGTGAAAGGTCCCAGGAAGTGTTTTGTTGTCAATGGTGGCCAGAACAAAACGATTCGTTTGGGCTTCATGCTTGATCTGCAGGGGGCCAATAAATTTGAACGACATTTTGCGGGAGTATTGGACACCCGTGTACTTGGGTGCCAATAGCAACACCAGGTCTCCCTCCATGAACGTGGGTGCAGCTGACTTTTTCTGATTGTGCGCATTCGTTTGTTTAATTTTGATGGCGTTGTGGGATGACATGGCATTGTTCCTGACGAACGTTAACTTGGCCTTGATGCCAGTGACATATTCGTCGTATGATGTGGCCGTCAAAGCAAGAGCCTCTGGCTGCAGGTCCACCAGGTTTCTTTCTTCTCTTAGGAAGGCCAAAAACGTTGGTGAATACCCTGTTACAGCGTGAGGTAGTGAATTATACGTCTTGCATGCGTATGGAATAAGCTGCGGCCATTGCGAGTATCTGTACTCAATCATGCTCAACAAGAGGTTTGAAACTGATTTGATGGCCCTTTCAGCCATGTTGCTCGAGTGGCCATAAGGGGCTACAACGTGACATTGGATGTTCAGTGCTTTGAACACTGCCTGCATTACTGTGCTGACGAAGGCAGATTCCTTATCGCACACCACGTAATGTGGGATCATGTAAGGCAAACAAAAGCCCTCAATGAATGCCTTGGCAATGGTGTCAGTCTTGCGACTGGCAATTGGCAACGCCACCAAGTACCTGGTAAATTCACACTGTAGAATCAAACAGTATTGGACTTTGGCTGTTGTGTGTGGGAAATGTTTAATGTCAAAATGTATCTTCTTGAATGGGGTGCAGTCAATCAGGATTCGTGGAATCATCAGTCTGTTCTTGTTGTTATGTGGTTCTTGTGATGCCCTTTGGCAGGCCAGGCAAGTACGTGCATAATCTGTAACGTACTTCATCAAGTTTTTGATGAAAAAATTGGCATTGATGGTATCAAACAGCTTGGTTGATTTGACGTGTGCACCCATATTAAGATGAAAGAATTCTATAATATCGAATGCATATTGCTGTGGTATGGCCAATTTCAAGACCACATCATTGTATTTGTGGCTTGATTGAACCTGAAAGAGGAGATCGTTGATGACGGCGAACTGGTTGGACAAAACAGTGACTCTGTTAGCTTGGTCCTTTGCCTCTGGCAAGGTGTTGTAGGCTATATACCTGTACAAAGGGCCCAAGATAGAATCCTTTCTCTGTGCCTGCTGCCAGGACTTGTGGTCATGTGGTATCTTCACGTGATGAAAGGTATCTGCAATGTACTTTCTAATGGTAGGTTGGAGTTCAGCTTGGTGGGGCATTTTGCTGAGAATCGTTGTATTTTCGGTCAGTGGTTCCAGGGAGGTTCCATTCGGCAGATTGGATACTGGAATGTGGTGGGGATGTTCGTCTGGTTCAGGGGGTGGTCGTTTTGGCTGGTTTGGGTGTGGTGGGGGGACATTCTTCGTTGTTGAAGGCGAGCTGGTTTCAGTTTTGTTTGACAGCCGCGATGCGTCTTGTTGGAAAGTGCTATCTTTGGTTTTCGAAGATCTTTGGTCATTGCCTTGCGGATGGTAGCTAACTTGTGCAGGCTCCACTGATTGATGCTGCAGTTGTCTTTGGGCCTTGGCTGCCTGCGTTTGGGAACGTGTCATTACTGGGGCCATAATGTGGTCACCCGAGAATGAGTGGTAGACGTCTGCGTAGTAGTCAAAGCGGTCGTGTACCAAAGGACGCTGTGGGTGTTCTGTAAAGCTATAAAAGGACTGTGTTTCATCTGTAAGGCTCCTGGATTTGTCATTGAGACCAATGGGGATGAGAATCTCCTGGTTTTCATTCCATTCTGTATTGGGATGACGGGACAACATGTCAACCAATTGTAACTCTGGGGTGTTGGGCTTGGTGTACACACAGGAGAAGGTGAATTGCTGGAGTCGCCAGTATAGCCTTGCTATCCTGGGACTGACGAATTGATTCGCTGACTTGAAGATCTGGGCTACAGGGGCGTGGTCCGTCATTATTACAAAGGGCGTATTGCTGAGGTAATATTGGAACGATTTGGCTCCTATGAAAATTGCCAGCATTTCCAGTTCCGTCACTGAGTAGTTGTGTGCAGCTAAACTGCCATGCAGTTTGCTGGAATAGCCCAGCAAAACTTTGGTTTGCTTGGGGGGATTCCCCTGATTCTGGAGTTGAAATAGGGCGGCTCCTGACGCGATCCGAGATGCGTCAGTCGCCAACAATAGTAAGCCCTCTGGTCGAGGAAAGCCTAAAGCGGGGGGGGAGGTCAACGCCTGTTTAATTGCATCCCAAGCTTTTTGCTGGTCTTCAAGCCATTCAAAAACTTTCCTTAAAAGTTTGTTTAAGGGTTCTGCCATTGTTTGATAAGCTGGGATAAAGGCGGAAACGAATTGAACCGCCCCCAGAAATGCTTTAATTTCTTTCTTGGACTGTGGGGTGTCTAAATTGAGGATAGCGTCCACTCTGGATTTCCTGATGTGGAGGCTTGGACCTTGGTGCGGGGACAACTTAATGTCAAATCCAAGGAACTGGAAGGTGTCTGTTTGTGCGAACGTGCATTTTGACAAATTCAAGACTAGACCATGCTTCTGAAATAGGGCCAACACAGCTTCAATAAGCTGGAGGTGCTCCTCAGCTGTTTCCGACATTAAACAGAAATCGTCAAAATAGAAGTACACAGAAGATGCATGATGTGCTGGTAATTCGGAGACTATGAGCGTCATAATCTCGCAGTAATAGCTGGCGCTTGAGATAAAACCCATTGGCAATCTATTAAAGCATAATGATTCAGCGTTGTAGTACGTCACTACGCCAAGATACTGGCGTGATTGTGGCGTTATCTGTATCGAGTAATACGCTGATTTCACATCGAGGCTCGAGTAAAATTTGTACTCTTTCTGACCTATCTGTTGTCGGAATGCGTCTATGTTGGCACATGGTCTGTGCAACAATTTGAAGGAAAGGTTCACAGCACGAAAATCCGCGACGATTCGAGCGTTAGCATCCGTGGGAGACTTCCTGACAAGGAAGAGTGACGAAGATGCTTGCGTGAGTTCACGGGCGAAAATGCCAAGTTTCAGGAGCTTTTGAACTTGCTGTTTTACATACTTCACATCAGTGTTACTGTTGATGTAAGGTTTAGCTCTAGCCGAGCATTTGGAGATAACATCTGTTGATAAATCAACAATGTATCGATCCAAACGTCCAATTTGGTCATACAAGCTGAAAGCATTCGAAAATGTGGAAATTGTCTCTTTGAGACGACAAATGTGATCGGGTGACAAAGAGCACTTGTCCAATGACAGTTGGCGCTCAATTATGTCATCCTCAAGCATACTGAGTCGGGGATCGTCATCGGCGAGCCATGGAAACATGTCTAATCTGGTCGCCCTTCTTTGTTGAGGCGTCATGGCATTGAAATCAGGGTGTGATTGTTGTTGTGTAGCCTCTGGGCCTCTGTCGATGATGACGTAGTTGGTGTCGTGCAGTAAGAATTGGTCGAAGGTGTCTGTTGGTTGTCGGTCTGAAGAATGTTGTTCTTCTTTGATGTGTGGGGTTGGCTGGTGGTCGGCGTCGGGGGCTTTGGTGTCCGAGGTGGTAGTGTCTTGCTCTGGGAAAGGGATTTGTAAGCATAATTTGCCTACAATAAGGTCCTTTTGAAGCGTTGTGTTCAGTCCAGTCTTGTTGTTGATTGTGATGATGCCCCTGCCCTCAGTGAGGTCTATCGTTGAATATGGGTTGGGTGCGTCCGTCAATGCTTCACTATAGATTATGTCGAAGTTACCAGTGAAATATTTCTGGAATTGGTCCACTTGGACTGGCACTTCGATGGATTCACCTTCGTGCAAGGTCGTGTTTTGGACGACTGTAAGAAAGATGGTGTCTATTGAAACTGTGATGGTGCTTTGTGAAGGACGATAAACGCAGTCATATCGAACTTGGGCGTCTTGGCCCATGACGCAATCAATGGGGCTATCAACATGTAAAATGTATGCCTTGATGGGAATGCTGGTTGCAGTGAATTGTGGAACAAAATGTATATAAGTGGAGATTGGGATTTCCTTTCCATCTCCAACCATGAGTTGTATGGTATCACAGCTGAATACCTTGAGAGATTGTAGAAAAGGACTTCTTTTGAATAATGCTGCGTTAATAAGTGAATACGTGCTCCCTGTATCAAACAAGGTGAGGAAATGAGTGCCGTCTGGCAAAGTTGTTGGTATCAAATTGCGTGTCTGCAGTTTAATTGTCATTGGTTCTATTGGTTGGGGTAATTCCAGTGAGTGGTATAAAATGTTGTGTACGTCTGTTGTTTCCTGAGTGTGTTGCATGTAATGTGGTGGATCGTTGCATTGAGTAAGTCTGTATGTGATTGCATGTTGATCAAGGGTTGTTGGCTCTTGCGTGACTGGACTGGTTGTTGGGGTTAGTCAGGTCCTGCGTGGTGGTGGTGGTCTCTGGTCCCTAGGTCTTTGCTGTTGTCGTGGTCCCAAGTTATTGTTGTTGTTATTGGGGGCCCTGTTGTAGTTGGGCTGGTCATTGTAGGCGTTACTTTGTGGCTGTGCCCTCATGAGTGGAGGTGGCGCCTGCTGCTGCCTTGGTCCGAAGTTGTTGTGTTGGTACTGTTGTCCTCTGTTGTTGCTGTTGGGTGTGTTGGAATACCAACACTCAGACATTCTGTGGCCCATTCTGTTGCAAATAAAACATCTTGGAGGTGCCTGATAGGGTTGTTCCTGCATGACTGTTTGCTGCTGTCGGTATTGCTGGTTGTAGCTTCTTTGCTGTGGTCTGGGGTATTGGTAAGCCATCCTTGGGTAGTTTTGGTACTGCTGCTGTGGGAAGCCATACTGTTGAAAACCCTGGTTTGGTTGATATTGTGACCTGAAAGGTTGTCTTTGTTGGCGAGCGTACCCAGGTTGTTGGTACTGGTAGGGGGGTATTTGCTGGTTTGGACTTGGTCCTTGGAAATACGTTTGTTGATTTGGAGGTGGTTGTTCCACTGGTTGTGGTTGTGCTGTGGCTTGTGCCAATGCTGTAGGTAATTCTCTGACTGTCTGGTTGAAGTCATTCATTGCATCCTGCACAGCCAACAGGAGTGGTCTGGCTGCCCCTGTATCGTAAGTAGTTTGTGGTGGTCTGGCTACCTCAACATGGTGTGCTATCAGTTCCTTTTCCAGGATATTTTGTACTATTGGCAATAATTCGTCTAGGGGTGTGGAGTCAGGAATGACTTGCAGGCTAAGTTGAACCGACTGTGGGAGTCCACGTCTAAAATACAGCGCTGAGACTGGCTCTGGAAGTCCCAACCTGCCAACAAGTTCTTGAATTTCAGATAAATACTTGGAGACATTGTCGCCGAATGTGACACGTTTTTGAGACAGAGCTTCCAATATTGCAGATCTGCTTCTGAGGAGGGAGAATTTTGCCAAGAAGGCTTTTTCCAGGTCATCCATGGACATGGGCTGCAGGCTCTCGGCCCATGAACGACACAATCCGTCTGTGAGCAATTTGAGGCGTTCCAGGATTCCATCTGGTTTTAATTTATGCAAATTTATATAGTCCCGGAATTTTCTAATCCAAGATGACGGATTCTGGGCGTCTGATTCGCCTGTAAATACTGGTGGTTTCATCTCAGAGATTCCTAACCTTTTGGGGATGACTGCTGGTTGGTTTGTAGCTGAGGCATTCTGGGCAGCAGGTCTGTATGAAGGGTCAGTAGAATTCGAAGAATGGTGGGAAGCTAACGTGGGTGCTTGAGAAGGCAATGATTGATGTGTTCCTTGGGGACTGGTCACGTTTGGTGGTGCTACCTGATTGTTGTCTTGTAAGGTATGATATGCAGGCATTGCAACCTGGGTGTTCGCTTGCGGATGGTAGTATGGGTAGTAATGTATTGGAAGGTAGTTGTTCTGTTGTTGGGGGTCATAATATTGTTGGAAAGCTGGATTGTCTGGAGCTTGGGTGAAGTATGGTTGTGGTTGGACAGGGGTCTGTTGTGTAGTGAAAGTTTGATGAGGAGGGTACTGTTGTGCTGAGGTATCCGGTGCTTGTGCTTGTTGTGACGATGTTGCTGGTGGTGCTACTGGTGGATCGGGTGCTTGGTTGTCCTGGTAATTTTGGTTGTTTTGCTGTCTGGATGCAGGGATTGCCCTCTCAGGAAGGTCATTATACTGGGGTGGGAAGTATGAGAAAGCCTCATATCTGGGATCATAGATGTATTGACTATTGTCTTCGTCTGGAATATAGTCAGCCATAGTGTGATCAAGTGGTGGTTGAGTGGAGTGATATGTGCTAGGTTGAGGTGTGGTGTCCATTGGGACCGATGCTGGTTGGTTTGTCTGGGGTTGAGCACTGGAAGGTCCTGGCTGGGGTGTAGGTGAATGGTTTGTTCTAGTTGTCAACGTTGGGATTTGTGTTTGATTAGTTGTTGTTGTTGTCACTGACACTTTGGGTTGTTGAGTACTTGGCTGGCCTAGATTTGTATTTTGGATTGATGACGATGAAGTAGGTGGTACTGGTGGGAATCGAATGGGCTGGGGCGTTGGCTTTGGTTTGCGTGCAGGAATTAGCATTTGAGTAGTCCGCGGTGCCTGCAAGGGCATCAATCGGATTTGAGGTGTACAATATTGCGTGAAAGGTCTCTGGTTGTAGGTGAGTGTTTGAGACACTGGCAGTGCCTGGGTGGTCTGTGTAGTGGTATCAGGAGCTGGGTGGGCTGTTGGTGGTCTTGTCACGTTGTGTTGTGGCAATGATATGTGGAGTCGATCGATAGCTTGTTGTATGATTGGTGGTCTTGATGAACGTCGAAGGTGTGCAGGTAGTTCTGGGACCTCAAGGGTCTGTGGTGAAGTTGCTGGAATGGAAAGGTTTGTTGAATAGATGATTGGTTCTGGTATGTTATGTCTAGACGTGTTTGTTGTGAATGAGTTCGTTGTTCTGACAGATGCAGTGGTAGAGGTGGTTGGAGTCGATGGTCTGCTGGGGTCAGTGAAAGGAGAGGCTACTGGCTGAGGTGGGGTAGCTGCGGTTGGAGTGGAGGAGATTCTAGGTCTCTTGCTTGGAGGTGGAAGTCCCTTGTCTCCTGGGTCTTCGTTTGAGGGATTCTGTAACCTCTGTTGTCTGAGTGGTGCTTCTATGGAGGCTCTTGTAATTGGGGCCTGCGTTATATCTGGGATCTGTGGAGGCAAAGTTTCTGGCAATTGTATTTGTGCCGTTAGATGATCTCTCAAGGTCCTGTTAACTTGTTGAAGTAAGCTAGTGGTTTCTTGTAAGGATGGCTGGTTGGAAAGGATGAATGATTGGTGGCTTTGAGCTGGTGAAGTGCCCACAGAGATATTCTCTGAGCCGCTGGAAGACTGATTGCCGTCTATGTCTTCTGGATCAGTATTTGCAGAAAAATATGTAGCTGATACAATAGGTGCTTGGTGAGATGGATTTTGCGCGTTGGAGGAAGGTGATTGATGAGCAGGAGCAGGGTTGGAGTAAGAAAGGGATGTGGAAAAGGTTACCTTTTTAGGTGTAGCAGTTTTCTTAGTAGACGTGGATGTGGTTATAGTCGAGTGTTGTGCTTGTTTGGTTGGGTCCTGTGTGGTATTTGATACCTGGGCAGGTTGCCTTGGGGGAGGTTGTTGATGGAGGTCTTGGTTGCGTTGTTTGTCTTGGACAGACGACTGCAGTGATGTGGATGCTAGTTGTGGATCAGGTCTGAATTCCACCACCAATGACTCCTGACTGTCAGGCGTAGATAGTCGTGATGGTGTTGAATGGTCGGGAGAAGGCTGTTGTGTTGGTTGTTGTCTAAAGGTGAAGATATCGTCTGTCAATGGGTCGAATTGGTCAAGGTCGTCGATAGAATATATGACGGTGGCGTCGTCGGAGTCAGATTGTGTGTCAATCTGAAGGGTGTCGTCGTCGTCAAGCTCGCTATCAGAGTCACCGTGTGTGTTACCTGCACTTGGTTGTGGAGTAGATTGTCGTATGGTTGATTTAGGCTGTGATGTGGGTTGAATGGGGCTGCTGGAGGCAGGATATGGTGTTGCCGAGTGTGACTCGGGCGGTGTTTGAAGACGTGAAGATGGAGGTGTTTGTGTCCCTGGAGATATGTTGTCGTTCGATTGTCTAGCTGTACTGGTGGGAGTTGTCGAAGCAGTTGTAGTAGTTGTGGCAGTTGTTGCTGTTGCTGTAGTGCGGTTTTCAGATACTGAATTACTGAGGAGGTGTTCTGCCTCTTGACCTGACATTATTTCTGAAAGGGGACATATCCAGTTTGTGGCTTGAGTAGTAAGAAAATTGGTGTAATACTTGTGAAAAAGGTCGGAAAGGATCTGTTGTTGGTCCTTTGGTACTATAATTGAATTAAGGTCAATCAGCAGTGGTTGGTGAATGACCCACGAGGTATTAGCACTGGCTAGCTTAAATATCTTCCAGTCAGTAAAGTGTGTGTGGATTGTCTTTCTACAAAAAAGTCTCTTGCTACGGTCGTCCCAAATTCTCCTATGTATGCTAGCCTGGACCTCGGCCCTAAGCCTGACCAGCCACTGAGCAAATGTGACTTGTTGCAAAGGGACCGTCATTCATGCTACTTATGGACAGGGAACCAATCACGGAATAGATGTTTAAAACAAGTATAAGTATGTGACCAGCAGGACGCCAGAATAGTGGTCGTTCCTGTGGTGGGCTATACAATTAAGGTAGTGAAATGCATTTGCCGTGGGAAGCAAATGTTCTTTAAAATGTCTAAGAGGTATATAATGTTTAATAAACGCTAAATCATGGGTGCCTGAACGCCGTCTGACAAGTAATGGAAAATGAGAGAGTACTATCGTATAATCACCCTGAGAGAAGGTGTTGTTGGGTGTAATTATGCCCTACAGTGACTGTGTGGAGTCCTAAAGCAACATTAATTGACCCACACAGGAAAAAAGAACCACTGTTGCATGTATATGATTCACGCACTCAAATATTTGTACCCTAAGAATCAATATAATGGAAGGACTGGTAGGGAACGATCACAGAGCTCAATATTGCATTTCAATAACAATCATGAATACATATCGAATGTGCAGCATGCGTGCCAACAAAAAAAAAATGGCAAGAAGATGGTATGAAAAGTATTTAGAAACAGGGAAGGTTGAAGAAGTATTGGTGAAATCACTCTGGCAACTTGAATATATTATTAAAAGCTAAGCTGGACTAGGTGAGTTTTTGCGTGGGAACGTTGTGGGCTAGCTTTTCAATAGTGGTCTTAAAACTGGAAAAAGGTGGTGCGTTGGTGAAGCGGTGGCAATGGGGAGTGAGGGGAATGGGATGGACGAAGAAAGGGGGTGGGTCACAGCGGTGATGAAAAGCAGCTGGTTTCTCTGCTTCGAGGAAGGACCAGGGAAGACAGCTGGCGAGACTGTCGGAGGATGGCCGGAGGAAAACAGCTGGGCAAACTGTTAAAAGGACCAAGGGGAAACAGCTGGCGAGACTGTAAAAGGACGGCCTGGAGAAACAGCACACGACCTTGCGGTGTGTAGAACTGTTGTAGTGGGAATTTGCTGTGATGTAGTTGGTGGGTATGAGAACGTAGAGGCGAAATGATTAAAGGTAAGAAATGCAAATAAATGTTTAACTAAATAAAATCGATGAAAATATGGGGGGACGTTGACTGGCAGTTGTTGGTATTGCTGTAGTTTGGGTAAACTTTGGTCCAGCAATGTAGGAGTAATATGGATAGATTTGGAGAACAAAATCGGACAACTGAATGATGATAAACAAGAAGTGCAAATAAAGTTGTAAAAATGAAATAAAAATGGAATTGAAGGGCAGTGCGTAGTTGATAAAATTTGAAAGCTGTTGGACGTTGGGTGAATCAGCTGAGGGCCAGCAGGTGGACGGAAAGTGACATAAGGACGGAGAAGATGTAGAGGGTTGGAAGCAATGAAGAAACAGTGGACCTGCTGTGGGAGACAGCAGCTTGTTTGACAAGGTGTTGTACTGAAGACGAACTGTGTAAAAACGGAATAAGGAGATTGCTATTGGTACTTAAGGATTTTGCCAGAGTGATTAAAGAGAGTGTAGACTAAGTATGCAGTGGAGCTGCCTCATTAGGGCAGTGAAATAAGGTAGATGATAGACAACAAAGTTAATCATGCAACAATATGCATAGTAATGCATCCACTTTCAATAAACCATCTTTGAGGGGCAACTGATGTCCTGGCTGACTAATTAAGCTAACACCCAAATTGAAGCGTGAAAGCACAAAGTAGGTGTGATGACAACTGCTCCCTAAAATCAGTAAATGTGAAAATATCCTGAAGTAATTGCTAGAGTAAAAACACACAGTGCTACCTCAGGATGCCCCAATGGTGGAATAATTAGAAGTAGCCCTCACCTGAGTATCCATGTGTAGATTCAATGTAGTATAAGTTGTTGAAGTAAGGAGGCTGAAGTGTAGTCCAGTAAACATTTAAGTTTACTTTGAGATAATCCAAGTGTGTTTAAGTTCATGATGATAAAGAGTAAGAGAAAAAATGAATAAATTGGCAATGCAGGGAAGGTATAAGGTGAATGGAGTTGGAGGAGTGAGCTAAGATAGCTCAAGTCGGAGGGCTTTTGGAAAATAAATTCCCAAAATGTAGTAAAGGGTGGTCAGGTGCTGTCGACGTGGGCAATGGAGGGTGAGGAGGTAAGTGTTAATCCAGTGACTGCTATCTGCTGAGTGATGGTCAGTAGCTAAACTGGTGGTTATCTAAAGGGCTGCTGCTGCTGCTGGCAGGTGATGACGTATGAAGGGGCCAAGACGGTAGCTGGGGTGTGGTGGGGGTCAACTAGGGGTTGCCCAGTAGGGGGAGGGGGGGAGGGTGTAAACAAAAATCAGCTGATGCTGGTGTGAACTTAGCCGATTTGCACTCTGTAGTGACTGCTGCTGTGAAATCAGCTAAGTGTTGGGGGGTATCTTGAAAAACTCTGAAGATTTGTGGCAAACCCAGGAAATAGTTAGAGTTTTTGGGGTATGGCCGCTGAAATTGGCAGAGTCCTGGAATAGAGGCCAGAATGTTAGAGTTTTCAGGGCAATGGTTGGACTTTGAAAATGTTGCCCACACACCTTGCAATTTTTCAGAGTGTTGGAGTTTGGGAATGACTTAGTACTTTTGGGTGATTGTAGGAAGCAGAACTCTGAAATTTGGAGGCAAGTAATGAACTTGGTGAATTCGAGTAGAAGGTTATGAGCTGTGGACTTAGCTCGTGTTACAATGTGTTGGGAAATAGAATTTGCCCGCAGGAGTCAGGACTCTATCAATTGGGGGTGGTTTTGAAGATAGCTGAATTGTGAGGGAGTGGGACTCTGTCGATTCTGCAGGAGATGCTGGAGATAGCCATTTTTTGGACGTGGCTGGACTCAGTGAATTTTGGAGGGTGGCTGGAGATAGCCAATTTTTGGAGGGTGGCTGGAGTTAGCCAATTTTTGCAGGTGGCTGGACTTAGCCAATTTTTGGAGGGTGGCTGGAGATAGCCAATTTTTGCAGGTGGCTGGACTTAGCCAATTTTTGGAGGGTGGCTGGAGATAGCCAATTTTTGCAGGTGGCTGGACTTAGCCAATTTTTGGAGGGTGGCTGGAGATAGCCAATTTTTGCAGGTGGCTGGACTTAGCCAATTTTTGGAGGGTGGCTGGAGATAGAAGTTTTCTCAAAATTTACCAAAATTACTAAGTTAAAAAAAATTCCAGACTAAAGGGAAAACAAGATTCAAGAGTGTGGATCTCTGCAATCAGGGAAGGAAAAGTTAGCCGACAAGATTAGAGCATGTGGAACCGGTTCATTCACCATGTCCACCAAGTTATGTTCTTGGGTGTGGGGATACCACATTCCAAACTTGGCTGACTTAGTCAATTTGCCACTTTCCACCTCTCTAACTTATTGACTCGCAAGGCAGCGGAGGACCAGAGATCTGAACTCCTCATGCCTCTAATCTTTATCCTCATCCCCCCAAGATCACAGAAAACCAGACTCATAGAACTTCAGTTCCCACAATTTGTTTTAATACACATTATTATATTTCACAGTTACAGATATGATTTTCCATGAAGTATATTTTCAGATAAGAGACAGTCAGTGAGTGTCCAGGTTTCATCTTAGGATGAAACCTGTTCACTCCCCAAACTAATGGGCAACCCAAACTTACAGTCGCAAGAAGATGCTGGAAAGGTAGAGGATAAAGATAGACCAAGAGGAGACCCTTTGGATTGGTCCCTCTTGGGAGTCGGGGCAAGCCCCTTCTGACCCATCCTTGCTCAGCATGCTGCTGGCCAGATTGTTGGCCTTTTGGAATACGCATGCGTGGGGCCAGCCAATGTGCTGGACACACTTGGGCCGCATGGTCAAGCCATGTTTTCCAAGTGGTAGGGTTAAGAACTACTTTTTAGTGAGGTAGGCGGCTGCTGATGCAAGGGTGAGGTCAGATATCTGGGTCAGGGTGTGTACCTGGAGGGTTCATATGATATAGAAGTGTTGACATTAGATTTGGTCACAGGTACCACCCTGAACTGACAGTTACTGTGTGGCAATCACCACACAGTTACATGACAATATTGAACAAACAATCATTGACATTGAACAAGGAATCATCAACATCATCACTGGACAAGCAATTGTCACTGTCAATTTTGGGATTTTGAATTTGAACATCATACATGAGCAATTGATCGCTAGAGTCAGTTGTGAAATTGTGAACATGAGAAATGGGCAATTGATCGCCATTGTTAGTTGTGAAATTGTGAACATCATAATTGAGCAATTGATCGCGATTGTCTGTTTTGTGAGTGTGAACATCATGGTAATTGGGCAATTGATCGCCAGAGTCAGTTTCGTGAAAAATGTTAAACAGATAATTGTCTTCAAAATTATCAAAACAGTCATAATCGTAACATTCATTCTCTGAGAATGTGGTATCGACGCTGTGTACGACTTGTTTCTTCGGTCCACATGAGCGATTCTGTCGATTTTGTCCACGATTTGGTTTTCCACGATAATCCCTGGAACGATGCGATTGCGAGTTTCCACGACTTCCTGACCAGTTTCCGCGACTCTCGGACTGGCTGAAATTTCCACGACTGAAATTTCCACGACTGTTTCCAGACTGTCTTGTTGTTCGACACAGTGACGTGTAGTGTCCGACTCTGCCACATGATGTACAATTTGAGCGAAACGCCGGGCAAGCTGAATAACCTCCTGGATGGGGGTAAGTACCTGCACAATTCCGACACTTGGTACTACGGCTGTGATTCGCTGCTTGAAAATTTCGACGATCTTGACCTTGACGTCCGCCTTGACGTCCTTGTTGACGTTGATCGACGGCTTCGACGCTATTCACAACAGGGCTTGGTGATGCGTCTGAGTTCAAGTTTAAGTTCAACAATTTTTCAATTTCATCATTTTGCAAAGAGCAAAGTTCATTGTTTCTGGCATCTGTTAGCACATCATTCAAAGTTTTGTCAGCATTTGTAGGCTTCAGATATTTGTTTCTGACTTTTGAATCATTACAAGTCTGCACAATGTGTGATTTGAGTTCTTTTTTTACTGCTGCCTCATTTCCAAATGAACACATAGAAGCTTGTTGTTTCAATCTCATAAAGTAACAGTCAATTGATTCACCTGATTTCTGCCTCATGCTCCGAAAAACAGCTTTGGAATATTCCACAAATTCTTGTGGCTTGTAGAATTCCGTCAACTTCGTTTTTGCGGTGTCATAATCATCTCCTGTTTCAGGCAGTAGCTGAAAATCTTCAAAGGACTTGTCACCAATGTAGTGCAACAATACTGATCGTTTTTGAGCAGCTTCTGTTATTTTTGTTGCAGCCATGTAATTTTCCAGACGAATAATCCATTTGTCCCATTTTGGTCCTGTCTGTGTTTTTTCCTCACCAACAACATCATCAAAAAACGAAATTGGGGGCACCTGTAGCGCTGTTGCCATTGTGATTAAAAATGTGGCTGTTGTTAGCCAGCTAATCATGTCCATTTGTTAAAAATCCAGGCAATGTTTGCAGCACCATCCTCGTCGCCAATATAACACAGTGGACAGACTCGTGTCTTACATTCGAATGCATTTATTAATGCGACGCACAATCGTGGTGACGTCACAACACTACGTCATACATATGACATCACGAGGTGATCATTGAAAAGTTAAAATAACGTCACTCTATTACAGCTAACAGGCCTTTATTTTGAATGGTTTAGTACAAAATGTCACAATTCATAAATTTAAACTATTTTTGCATGCATTGTTGCATTTCAGACATCAATAGCACTCTTGAGGATAATGCAATAGCACACTAAACTTGAGTGTATCAAAAACACATAATTTATGTAATTTTGAGACAAATTAACAAAAAGAAGGCCTAGCGTTAACTGATTTTCATACCTATCTTTGTGCATCTGGTGCAGTCAATAGAACTGTGGATATAGCACTGGCTACAGTAGAAGAGGGAACATGTGATAATGAAGATTCATTTTTGAAATAAAAATACTTTTGAATGTGACATCATTAATGAGTAATATGGCTTTGAAAACTGACGGTATTAGGACACCCTACCTGATGATAATAGGTCCCTGGGGTCCTAAAATTGTCAAAATAACTTTGCTGCATATCAATGCTCACAACACATTATACATTGGTGTTGTCTATCTCTTCCTATGCAATTTTTTGCAAAACAATACTTTTCTTGATCTGAACTCAATACACAACTTGCCACAGTAGTAGTATTGCTATAGAACCTATTTAAAATGAATACCTGACGAAAATAGGGCACCATACGGTAGTTAATAAATCTCCATAATGTAACAGAATAAATACAATTGACCATTTTTGATATCACAAAGTAAAAACATTGGCTTTGTATGGACAAGTAAATAAGTGAGAATGCATTCTTTTTGGACCCTTTTCTGACCACAATTTAACATGCACTAAATGGCATAAGTAGATTGAATACCATCAAACTTCTGATGAGTAAAATCATCCCTTTCACAGGCAAAGTGTATGCTAAATTTTCAAAACTTACTTTTTGTCTCATGATTTCCAAACATTTTCATTCAAAGCAGTGGACTGGATATTTGCCAGCAACCATGCTTTGTGAAAGTAGTTTGGCGTAGTAATATGGACAGCTGTTGTGCGACCTGATCTGGTGATCTGTCCAAAACAGATCAAATTATTGTTGACCCAATTCGATTTTCCAGGGACTGTCAGCATTCTGCTGCCACTTGACAGTCCCGAACAGAGACATTTATGAATAAAGGAATGTGAAGTTGTGAAAAGTCTGTCAAGTCACTTTTAAGTCATCGACAGCAACTTGTAGACCAATAATCGAACATTATTGAAGGCCTATTAGCAAAATAATTTTAAGAAAATCGAATAATCTTTACAGACTTCTTATTCGGACCCTAAGGAAAGAGTAAGTAGAGCACTTGCTCCCAACCCACCTGTTTTAAAAAGAGAATGACGCAGAAGGCCACATAACATGAAGCCAGGATCAGACCGGCAGCCCACTTCTCCCAGTGCCTCTCATCACCTCATGTCTGCAAGCTTCCAAACGTTCCAAAGCTTTCTTTACACACCAGATGTCCCCATTGCATGGGGCATTAATTCAACTGCCACCTAGTGTACAAATCTAAATGGTTTATTGTGAAAGAGTTGCAACGACAAGTTTCCTACCTGTTTGACAGGTGAGACTTCCGGAAAGCCAACTTGTGATCATGATTGGGATTCAATTATTGCTATTTATTATACTGAATCAACTGTTAATCTCTACTCATGGGTTGCAGTCAGCTTGGACTTTCAGGACTGACAATGTAAGTACCTGCAAATTGCTAATTACAGGTGTGTCTTTGATGTGTTGGTGTTATCTTCTGAAGTCTGAGACTCCTTGTGCTTCTTTTAAGTTTTGACATGTCAATACATACCCTTGCCTGTGGGCAAATGTATTTGTCTCAAATTAATTGTTTGCTTTTGCTTTCAGGATGACCAGGAGTTTCACACATTTCCAAATTTCCTTTATGATGGGTCTTCAGTCAGTGTCAGAGGTAAGGGGAATTTTGTTGTGCATGTCAATCCTTAACTTAAGATAGTGATCTCTGCAGCTTTTTTTGCACTTTTCCTTATCTTTTTCAGTTGAATGTTCTTCCAAATCAGAAGGAACCCTGACTGCAACTTGGCTATTCAGAGAGGTGGAATGCATGGAGGACCTTTACAGGCCTTTGGTGAGTCTTTAATAGTTGAATACCAGAATACATACCCTTTTTCACATGTTTGCAAAATGCTCATAATGCTGGTGAATAGCCTAACTTCCTAAGTTATGCCTAGGTACACACCCTAGAAAAACTTATTGGGTAAATATTATTATTGAAAAATTCTAAGTTATTTTTATACCTTCACTCCTTCAGCAAAGCTTTTCTTTGAAATTACTAAGTTTCTTAAGGAGACCTGTTGCTCCTTGATTAATTGCTGTCTTTGAAATTTTTACCCTTGGGGTATTTAACCCAAATAGAAACACTGTCTTTAATTGATCTCTTCTGCCTATGAAGCCCTTTCAAAGTTTGTCCATATGGCCAATGGCCATGACCTTAAAAAAGAATAAAGATAGACTAGCCTCTTCGAAGTTCTTTTATTTTTTACTATTTTGAACGATATATATATATATTTAAAGGCAGGAAGACTGATAATTTCAAGTGAAAGTAGCTTTTTGTTTCCAGTGATGAAATTTTCTTTGTTTAATGATTAATCTGTGTGTACGCCATTTCATGAAACGTGTTTTGAAATTTTTTCATCACCTTTTTTACCAAGTAACCACTTGATGATTTTCATATTTTGGTGCATTCAGAATGACACTGGGCTGCTATTGCAAGTGGGATTCGATGCGGCTGCTGCGGAAGACGCCAACTTCAGAGTGAGAAGACAAATTCCACCAGGTGGAGCCTCTGATCCCAATGACACTTTTGCTGAGAGTGCTCCACTGCCTCTTCCCGACGAACGCCAACCACCACCTGAATATCCACAATTGCAACCACTGCCAGACGTCAAAGAGTACCTTCCGGACGAAGGAGGGGAGTTAGCCACTTTCCCTAGTGTAGAATTACCAACCGATGTCACTGTAGCTGGACACAGACTCCCTGCAGATAGACATCAACCCCCAAATGTGAAACCAAAGGCGGCCTCGGATACGGCTGCCCCTCGGTTGCGTAAAGTCTTTTACCAGTTCTCCCAAGGTCAAACGGTCAAGTGCCGCAAGTTTGGAGAGAGTGTGGAGTTGAATGTGGTTGGTCTGAAGGTGAGAAACACTAAGAAACAACTAGATTTATTATTGTTATAATTGTCAGTTATATGAGATCTGATGATGCTTTAGAATCACTGATATAATGTGATATTCATACAAGTTTCAAAAGACAACTACTTGACAATAAGCCGATAATTGAGAGAGGATTAGCTCATTGGCATATTGTTTGTAAATTGTTGTGCTACTATTAAAAAGAAATTTCATCCAAACCTCCAAATTCTTGCACTGAGAAGAAACGTGCCATGGCCTAAAGCTTCTGAAGGGTTTATGTGATGCTCTATGCTTTTCTTTCCAATTTCCCATCGGCGCACTGTCAGCAGTTTTCCAGTGAAGACTTCATTCTCCATTCTATAATTTTTACTACTAATTTTTCTGAACATGTATTGCTCTGTTTTCCTACCATTCACTGATACATGTTTTCAATTATAATTTTCAGGATGAGTCCATGATGCCATACAAACTTGCTTATGTTCCAGAAACAATCCGCTTTATTGATAAGGTAATTATTATACCGTAATGACAACGTAATTATTATACCGTAATGCTCTCTTAGGAGAGAAACCTGATGTGACATTTTCACTGATATATGTAAATCTGCTACATTTATGTTTGTTACAATATATGTTTTCCATTGATCAACAGACATATATATCAGATTACAAATTTAAATAATTGATAATTTTTTTGGTATGATTTTAATATTCAGGTAATGATATTTTGAAAATTCATGAAAATTTGTGTTTTTCAGTTTTCAACTGCTAAAATCCATTCTGAGACCATAGAAAGACCGCCAAGAAAAAATGACAGTTTCGTAAGTATTCCTGAAGTCATTGTGTCTTTTTAGCTCTTTTTCTTCTCACTGGTTATCCATCTTTTGTTCTATTACACTGTTTGTTTGAAGTACTAAAAAATTGTATTTTTGATTTTTAGAGGAGCAGATGGGGTGTGACGCAAGCATGGGAGCCTGGCATGTACCAGTTTGTGATTCAGTTCAAGCCAACAGACGAGAAAGACAAGAATTTTAATTATATTGCCAAAGGTGAGAGTTATTGGAGATGTCAATGAATAAAAATTATGGCTCAGAATTAGTGGTTAAGTTGTTCTACAAATATGTTCAGCTATTTTAAAGGCCTGAGGTACCGAAACACAATCTGTTTGATTGATTTGATATTAATTGATTGATTGATAGATGCGGAGATAAAGTAGTCAACACAGATATGCAATGTGTAAACAAATATTTATTACCAAGCGAGAGTGCGTTCCGCACTTTCCGCTAGAGAGCAGTCTTGTTTAGTCTTATTTTTGATAGATTTTAACCTTTATACTTATTTATCTGTTTGTGTTTAGTTTGATGTCACAAGCATTATGAACGTTTTTTAGAAGAGTAAAATATATGTTGACGTAATTTTATCTAAATGTAAAGTACACCCCTGTTATCCGGGCCCGTTATGTTATACAAATACATGCTTATGTCATATTTATTGTTTTTTCAGTGACTGTTGAGATGCACAGTGAGTTTGGCTACCTCTCTGCCATGGATTTTCCGTTGCTTCCAGTAAGTTGATATTATTTCATAAATTTGTAATGCTCCTATTTGCAATAATTGTCCCGTTTTTCCAATTCAGAAAAATATTAAAAATAAAAGTAATAAAAACCAGAAAAGTTACTGTACTCAATGAGGTGGAACTGTGCTATTTTGGAGCATAGAATAGACTTTATACCAAAATCCTCTAATTCTTGTTGGTCAGTCTAATGAGAAATATCCTTCAAAGAGGTAAAATGTCAGCCATTTCTAGCAGTGTCACTTGTACACGTGGTAGGATTACATGTGGCGCCACCACTTGCACGGCTGGTCTAAACTTCTCTTATTGTTTCTTTTTTTGCAGTATGCCATTTTGATGGCTCTGTTCTACCTCGTCCTCTCTTCAACCTGGATGATTTTCTGGGCCAGATCGCACCAGCATTCCCAAAAGATCCATGTCATCATGGGTGCCATAACTGTCGCTGGTATGTGTTTGAACACTCATTTTGCTCACTTCTCATTTGCCTTTGGTAAAGGATATCTTTGTTCTTATTGTGTTTCGTGGATTGAATGGTTAAACTCAAACACTGCATTTGCATATGCTGCAATGTAAAATTATGTAAAATGTGGCTGTTGTTATTTTGGTCTATGAAGAATACCGTTTGGTACTATGTCTTCTTAAACGTTTTTGGTTTTCCTGCTTAGAATTTGGATTGGTGTCATTTTGTTCACGTGTGTTTTGACAATTACTGTTTTATTTCAGGTGCTATGTGCTACACACTGCTGTTTATTGAATATGCTACAATGAATAGCAATGGAACTGGGGGTATTTATTTCATAACTTTGGTTCAAATTTGGTGCAAAATTTTTGAAACGGATTGCATAGTTATAGGCATACTTTAAAACAATTGTCATACTGCTGCATCTGAGTATTGGTATATCAGATTAAAAATAGTAATTTTGATACTTTATAATTTCTAGATTGGATTATTGTGTAAATTTAATAATTTTTGGGTTGTCTTCAAGAAGATGATTTTTGTATTTCTTATTTTTTAAAAGCCAAATGGATATAAAACTTGTATGACTAATACTAATATGTGCTTTTTTTTCTTCCGAAACTTTGTAGTTGAAATAAATAGCTCAATCAAGAAAGACTAGACATCTTATTTTTGTCCATTTACAGAAGCTCCTATTCTATGGTTTGCCCGTCTCCTCCATGCATGCCAAGTGTCCCTCTTCAGTTTGCTCCTGATGACCGTCAGCACTGGATTCATGATATCAAGGTGGGCATATATCATAACTTCATAAGAGACAGGTTTCATGTCCACTTTCTTAAATCCACCTGTTTTATACAAAAATAAAATGGCAGATATTTTTAAGATTTAGTCAGGTTGCTGTTTATGAAATCAATTGAGGCAAGTGCCACTAATTTTTAAACAAAACGACAGATCCGGTTGAGTTCTGTATGAAGTAGTTTTATGATTAAACCATTTAGGCCACACATAATTGATTCTTAGCTTCGCGGACCCGCCGACACAATAGATTTTCTGCCGATGAAAGAAAAAAAAATTTTTTTTTTGGACGTTATAAAATTTTTTTCTGTCCTACCGACCGACCCTAGAAAAAGTGCCTTGAGAGGATCCGAGAAGCTAAAGATCAATTATGTGTGGCCTTATGAAGAGTGAAATGTATTCAACATTTTGCTGTAGTCTTATTTACACAAGTGAAGTGGTATGAACTGTTGAATAAATAAACTTCTGCAGTCTTGATTAAGTTAAACATAGAATTAAATTTGTTCTGAATTTTTTAAAGGCCAAAACTGGAGAAGAAGATGGTGGTTGCGATGGTGGTTCTTGCTGTGCTTCAGTTCTTCTTCACGTTCTTCTGGGTCACTGTTCAGGATGCCGATTTACATGTAAGTACCGCATTATTAGGACTTACAGGTTCCAAAAGTGTTGAAACTGAACAGGGGCGTATCCGGAAAATGTCAGACCTTTACAAATAGAAATGTACCAAAAATATGGGAATCTAAATTTTTTTACAATAAAATCTACAGGCCCAAGGGGGTGGGGGGGGGGGTTGAATCACCCCTAAACATCCCTCCCCCCTGGGATCCTCTTTTGCTTAATTAATGATTTTTCATTTAACTGGTCACTGTTCTGCTGCCTCTGTTACTCATATCAATTTATTAATTTTTCCTGTTGTACAGAAGTTTGTACGTTTATATATAACGACAATAAATAAACAATTACATACAATTTAGAAAAGGGAAAATTTACCTACTTGGTAGTTAAGGAAGCCGGTTTATCTACTTTCCAGGCATGACCAATGACTATTGGTTTTAATCTGAGTAGCACCAACTTGAACAAATGTGTATGTCAGTTTCATGTATTTGACTCGTGATATAAATTTCTTAAATTGACTTGCAGATTCAGTATACACATCCAACGGCCACAAAAGTGATTTTATGGATCAGGTCCAGTGTGATGTTGGTCATTGCTGGTTGGGTAAGTCCATTCTTTATTTATTTCTTCTTCGTCAATTACATTTTTTCCAACTTGTTTTATGTACCTCCTGAAGTTGGCCCTGTGAATTATTTTAAAACAGCTGAACGTAACTTTGTGTTTTTGCTACATCTAGTTACTGTAAAAAATACTATTTTATAATAAATGGTTGAAAACCTGCAGACCTGGTAATTAATTTTTTGCGAGCACTCCATAAACATGTAAGATGAAATGTTTTGACTAAGTGCTATTTAAACCTGTGATCCCAGTAGCTCATATTTAATGATTGCAAGTTAGTCATATTTTGCATTTTGTAGGTTTTGCTTCACTCCATTTGGACCTCAAACGATTTGTGGAAAAGAAGATATTCCTCCAAGTTCAGAGTCTTCCTTGCCTTTATGATTGGATGTGTCACAGCATTCTTAGGTAAGTGCCTCCAATTTGAACATAATAGAGAGATTAAAAAAACCAAGGAATTTCTGTGGTATAATGATAAATTGTTCATTTGAACGAACTTTTAGTTGACAGAAATATTTTTTCAATTAAACGTAAGTTCCAGGTCCAGTGAACGATTAATCAATCAGATGTGGGAAAACCTGGAACCAAGAACAAATTATTTACCAAAAAAGATCATCATGTTGGTGGCCTCTATCCCCATGTGCTTCCAATTGCGCAGACTGAGAAAAAATATTATGATCAGTTCACATTTAATAAATTGAATTAAATATTTTTGAACTGCACTAAAAAATTGCTTGGTATCTCAAAAGTACAGTGTATCTTTAGTGGTATGAAAATAGTGCATTGTTTTTCGGTTTGCACACCCATGTAAAATTAATTCATACTAGCATAGTACCCGTGATAATGGGTATAATGAGAGCAAGAATGGCAGAGAGAGAGGGAATTGTAGATATTGGCCTATCCTTGTGTCCAGTGGGATGCGACTATGCGATGTGCAGGGGAAAAAATGTCAACTCTTAGGCAGTGGGAAGAGAATGAGGGGTGGGATTGGTGGGAGGGGCCGAGTGGAAATGGAAGAGAATGTTGAGAGGAGACATGGATATGGTTGTTGTAGATCAGCTAGATAAGCTGTGTGCAAGTTTTTGAGAGTGTGGCTTGCATAGTTTTGGACGAGTAGAGTAAAGCATCCATGAATTAATAGTATGATGATATTTCTTTCTTTTCAGCGCAACTTCTTTTATTTGGTCTCAGTATGGGTTGGATGCAGGCCTGTCGAAGGGTAAAGGAATTTTGATTTTAGACAATGGCATTGAACTCCGTAAATTTGTTGGATTTGGTCTTCAGATTTGGTATGCATCTGGACATGGATATCTTTTAATTTGATTTCAGCATTGGCAGTATACATGGGTGCTGTCCAGCCTTGGTCCTGTCATTGATCTGGTGCTGCTCATTCTTCTAATGTGGCTATGGAGGCCCATGGATATTGCTCAGACGTAAGATTTTGATATCTTCTATTTATTATTAAGCTGCACTGTTTGATAACTGAGCTTTTGAAGTAACTCTTATGTCACATGTTACCTTTGTTGTTGAGATAATACAATACACATTCTTGTAATCTTTGCTTTGGGTGATACCGTTTTTGTATGTTTATTTGGATTTATGAATGGAATCACTTGCTTTCAACTGAACTGTATATGAAAATATGATGTTTGTCTATTACCAATGATTTCATTAAGGCTACAGGCTGCAGGAACTCGGGAGTGTTGCTATGTAAATGACAATACTTACCGGTAATTTATTTTCGTCAGGTACTCGTTTGCGCCAATTGCTGCTGATGAGAATGAAGTTGTGGACACAGAGGAGGAAGAAGAAGAGGAAGGGGAGAAAGAGAAGATTAAATTAGGTGAGAGAAAAATCGATATATTTGCTTAACAGATCAACTTCACTGAAGCTTCCTCCAATTCATCAGTTGTTCAGAGCAGAAATTTCCTGCCCTTTTCTCTGGTTGGTCCAAGTTAGTGCATCCAAATTAATGGCACTTTAAGGCTTATATTATTCATGATTTTAGATGATAAATTCAGATTGTTGTATTATTTTATTAAAACATTTTTAGATCTCTTTGGTATGGAAACAGGGTTCCCACGCCTACCGGGAAATCGGGAAAACCGGGAAATTCGGGGATAGCTTTTCCCGATCGGGAAAAGCCTGGAAAATAGTATATTTCTGCCAAAAACCGGGAAAAGGTCGGGAAAGTGGGATGTAGTAAAAACGGAGCTCTAGGGCTCTTATCTCCCGTTGTCAACGCGTCCCGTAGCCACCTAGCGTGCATACTGCGTACTAGCGCTAGTAGCCAGCCAGTTCCTCTCTGCTTGAACTTGGACATCCAGTGATCCAATGATTGCAATGAAGATCTTATATTGTTGATGATAGGGAGAAGATATACACTTGGCTAATGGCAATTGGATATAATAGTTCCAGTTAATTGTAATTGAATAGAAAGGGGGTTAGTGAAGAGGTGTGAATTTTGTTAAGTGCAATTCACCATGCACTGGCCATCAATAGATCAGTTGTGCCATTTGCAATTTGCCAGAATCACTGGCAGAATGGTAGTCCATGTGTCAACAACATCAAATCATTTTAAAACCCAATTGGACCAATTATATAGAGAACAATGAATATTGTGTTTATGAATTATGATCATCTCATCATTGTCTTAAATGTGGCTTTAATGAGATGGATAGAAAACATTTTTTAGGTAGATGTGCAATGTACATTTAACATTTAGGCATGGGTTCTGTATTGTTTTGAAATTAATTTAAGGCTCAGGAATTTGAGGCATTTAATTTTTTACCGAAACCAAAGCCTGGACATTGCAATTTTGACCTTGAAAATTGGCTTTGGCAGCCTGGAAAAACCTGGAAAAAGCCTTGAAATTGATCTTGGTAAAGGAGTGGGAACCCTGTGGAAAGCAAAATAGCAAATTAATAACTGGATTACAAAAAATTTATTTGGGGCCAAACTCCGAATTTTAAGCAATCTGTGAATAAAGTCTATTGTCAGATAATCAGGGAAACACCTTTGGATATTATTTGTTGTCTTTTCCTGAGTCCTGACTTCTTATTCTGTTGTGTTGCAGATCCATTGTAGGAAAAATGTGATGCTTCAGGTGTGCTGTCAAGTGAAACTGCCAACATTTAAATTTGCTATTTCGAGTTATACATGGTCTGTGAATTAAGACAATGTTTTATTGTGTGCTTTACAAATTTTATTCTTAAAATGAGATATTAGTATTTGGTAGGTACTGTTGAATGAATATTTGACGTGGTAATGTAGCTCTCATGTTGATTTTTTGGTGATGCTACAATTTTTGTAATGTTCTAATTAACCCCACTGCTTTTTTAATGCAGATGCTGATAATCTTTTTCACGAGTGATTGTTTGTTTTTGAAGTTGTAAAAGTTTAGCAAATGGTTTTGGTTTTTTGTAGATTAACTTTACTTTTCATGGTCACATGGATTTTACCCGCAAAAAAAATATTAGTTTTATCTAAACTCACATGGTAGATCTACACCTGCTAAATGTATTAAAAAATACAAATTTGTTGGTCATCTAAGTTGAATCTTGTAGTGAAAAGTCTGTCTTTGGCCATGTGTTTTTACGAGTGTCGAAGTGTCTATGTTGATCTTGCAGTAGTTTACAATTGTACACAGAAAATAGATGTATATGTTGATCTTGCAGTAGTTTACAATTGTACACAGAAAATAGATGTATAGAAAGCTTGGAAAGCATTGAGAACTGCAGCTTTTGTAAATGAGTGTTTTGGCTGCTGTAGATTTTGTCAATTCTCCACATGCACTTGAACGAAATGTGATGTTGGACATTTGAATTATCGAGGAACTGCTTTTAAATATAATGTATTTGTTAATAAGCATATATTTGTATTTTATATTTTCTTACATTTCTACTTGCAACTTACTGTTTTTATAGTGATATTTATTACAGGGAAGTATACACCAGTATATCTATGTACATATTTTTTCATCACATTCCATGTTACATATATCTTTTCTCTTAATTTCTCAAATATTATTTTGTCAATTTATGTCTCTCTGACTATTTGATTAGTATTATTTACTATGTACAAACGGCTGTCTAACTTGTTTATCTGTCTAAAATTTGCCATTATTTAGAATTTTTAAACCCTTCAGTTAGTCTGTGACTGCTTTCCCAGACTATAAGAACTTTCTTGTAAAGATTGGTTGTATACAAACAAACTTCTGAGATATTTCACTGTGTAATTATTTATATAGGTTTGTTTTATTAACCAAGTGGCTAACAATCAATCTTAAGCAATTTTCTGTGGAAAATTCATGAGTTTCTACTATATACCCTGATCTGGTATACAGTGATAGTGAAGAATATCTGTAAATAGGTTGTGGCGATCTAAAATTCATGATGGCATGAAGTGATGTAAGTTATCCATTTATTTGCTCAATTGACAATATGTTTAAATATTATATTAATACACAAGAACACTTACACAATGTACAGAGTAATAAATTAATCTATTACTGTTTCTTTAATTGTCGCTTGTTTCTTCTATATTAAATTGCTGATGCCCATGTCACACAGGAGTTAAGTCAGACTCGAGGCCGATGTATATCTGTGATCAGAGCTGGTGGGAGACCCGCATTGAACCGCAGACTAACAGGTTCACATGCCCTCACCAAAAAGAGCATTTGCAGATTTGCTGTGCCCGTCAGGTCTGACAGCAGTGTGACAAGGGTAATATTTTCTTAGCATGTGAATTTCAACAAACGTTGGTGGTGTAACCTGGTAACCTTGTGGTTAAAGGATTGTTTTAAGAATGGATTTTTTTAGAAGCTTTCTGAAAAATCCTCTTGGAAACGGAGACATTTCTATTGGAGCAAAGGGTTCTCGTCCTTGAATCTGATTTGTCCAGCTCTTTGTATTCCAAGCTTGAGTATTTTTATTGCGTTTTAATGTAACTTCAAGGGTTAACTACAATCCGGTTCTATTTATTAATGAAAATTTTCAAAGTTGTGGTTCTGGATTTTGAAATGTATACATCTGGAGAAATGGGTCTATTGCATAGGCGTAGGAGCCAGGAGGGGGAATTTTGGAAAATCAATTTTTTGGGGAGTTTGGGGTAGGATATTTTTAAGTTAGATTTTTGGGGGCATTTTGGGTGATTTTTTTGGGCAGCGTCTGGGAGTCTGTACTTGTGCAGATCTGTGACATGGATGAACCAGCTGTGACTTGTAGAATTCTTCGCCGCCAGTTGACGACGTGCCAGGTTGTATTCTGTCGATTCGGTGTTCTCATGAAGAGCTATGAAGAGATTCAGGGTATTCCTTTCAATTTCTGCAGTTATCTGGAGAATACCATTCAGGGCATACACAGTTGTGGTTGCGCGTCTATCAGGGACAGATTGTAGTTGGTGCAATAGTTTCACCTCATATTTTTCAAGGATGAGTAGGTCTTTTTCTCGTTGAGTCTTCTCTGGTCTGTATGATACGGGGCCTTGCATATGTAGTAACTTGCAGCTAACCACGGGATTCATGCAGCTTCTGCCTGCGCGCCTGCTCCGAAGAGGGCGTAGATAGCTCTTCTGCCAAGTTGTATCCTTCCTTCTATATCATAACTCCCGTTGTTGTGGGGCAGCATGCCCAGATGGATCTATAGAGTTGTCTGCTTCTTTGATATCGTGTTCTCCTTGTAGCCAGATTTGTGATTCTTTCTTGGAGGCATTGATTATCACAATCTCACTTTTGGCACTGTTGAATGTAGAACTGTCTTTTGAGGAGTTTCTGAACATAACAATACGCGGAGTGCTGTCTTGAAATCCATAGGGTCGTCTGCCAGGAGTGCAATGCTAACTGCCAGGACTGTGATGTTGTCCGCATCTGTTTGACAGCCTGTGTAGATTTTCCTATGTGGGTGCCAATGCCATTGTTTCAGAGTTAGTCCAGAGCCTGATTGACGTAGCCCTTGTATAAAGTGGGAGAGAGTTTTGCTCCTTACATCGAATTCTTTTTTGGCATCTGAGGTCTCTAGGGCTGCAATGGTTTCCTTATCATGTCACTGTGCCATATTACATAGAATTCTTTTTTGGCATCTGATGTCGCTAGGGCTGCAATGGTTTCCTTATCATGCCACTGTGCCATATTACATAGAATTCTTTTTTGGCATCTGAGGTCTCTAGGGCTGCAATGGTTTCCTTATCATGTCACTGTGCCATATTACATCGAATTCTTTTTTGGCATCTGAGGTCTCTAGGGCTGCGATGGTTTCCTTATCATGCCATTGTGCCATACTACATCGAATTCTTTTTTGGCATCTGAGGTCTCTAGGGCTGCAATGGTTTCCTTATCATGCCACTGTGCCATACTACATCGAATGCTTTTTCGGCATCTAAGGTCACTAGGGCTGCAATGGTTTCCTTATCATGCCACTGTGCCATACTACATCGAATGCTTTTTCGGCATCTGAGGTCTCTAGGGCTGCAATGGTTTCCTTATCATGCCACTGTGCCATACTACATCGAATGCTTTTTCGGCATCTGAGGATGCTAGGGCTGCAATGGTTTCCTTATCATGCCACCGTGCCATACTACATCGAATGCTTTTTTGGCATCTGAGGACGCTAGGGCTGCAATGGTTTCCTTATCATGCCACTGTGCCATACTACATCGAATGCTTTTTCGGCATTTGAGGACTCTAGGGCTGCAATGGTTTCCTTATCATGCCATTGTGCCATACTACATCAAATGCTTTTTTGGCATCTGAGGTCTCTAGGGCTGCAATGGTTTCCTTATCATGCCATTGTGCCATACTACAACGAATTCTTTTTTCGCATCTGAGGTCTCTAGGGCTGCAATGGTTTCCTTATCATGCCATTGTGCCATACTACATCGAATTCTTTTTTGGCATCTGAGGTCGCTAGGGCTGCAATGGTTTCCTTATCATGCCACTGTGCCATACTACATCGAATGCTTTTTCGACATCTGAGGTCTCTAGGGCTGCAATGGTTTCCTTTTCATGCCATTGTGCCATACTACATCAAATGCTTTTTTGGCATCTGAGGTCTCTAGGGCTGCAATGGTTTCCTTATCATGCCATTGTGCCATACTACAACGAATTCTTTTTTCGCATCTGAGGTCTCTAGGGCTGCAATGGTTTCCTTATCATGCCATTGTGCCATACTACATCGAATTCTTTTTTGGCATCTGAGGTCGCTAGGGCTGCAATGGTTTCCTTATCATGCCACTGTGCCATACTACATTGAATGCTTTTTCGACATCTGAGGTCTCTAGGGCTGCAATGGTTTCCTTATCATGCCATTGTGCCATACTACATCGAATTCTTTTTCGGCATCTGAGGTCGCTAGGGCTGCAATGGTTTCCTTATCATGCCACTGTGCCATACTACATCGAATGCTTTTCGGTATCTGAGGACGCTAGGGCTGCAATGGTTTCCTTATCATGCCACTGTGCCATACTACATCAAATGCTTTTTTGGCATCTGAGGTCGCTAGGGCTGCAATGGTTTCCTTATCATGCCACTGTGCCATACTACATTAAATGCTTTTTCGGCATCTGAGGACGCTAGGGCTGCAATGGTTTCCTTATCATGCCACTGTGCCATACTACATCGAATGCTTTTTCAGCATCTGAGGTCTCTAGGGCTGCAATGGTTTCCTTATCATGCCATTGTGCCATACTACATTGAATGCTTTTTCAGCATCTGAGGTCTCTAGGGCTGCAATGGTTTCCTTATCATGCCATTGTGCCATACTACATTGAATGCTTTTTTGGCATCTGAGGTCTCTAGGGCTGCAATGGTTTCCTTATCATGCCACTGTGCCATACTACATCGAATGCTTTTTCGGCATCTAAGGTCTCTAGGGCTGCAATGGTTTCCTTATCATGCCACTGTGCCATACTACATCGAATGCTTTTTCGGCATCTAAGGTCACTAGGGCTGCAATGGTTTCCTTATCATGCCACTGTGCCATACTACATCGAATGCTTTTTCGGCATCTAAGGTCACTAGGGCTGCAATGGTTTCCTTATCATGCCACTGTGCCATACTACATCAAATGCTTTTTCGGCATCTGAGGTCGCTAGGGCTGCAATGGTTTCCTTATCATGCCACTGTGCCATACTACATCGAATGCTTTTTCGGCATCTGAGGTCTCTAGGGCTGCAATGGTTTCCTTTTCATGCCATTGTGCCATACTACATCAAATGCTTTTTTGGCATCTGAGGTCTCTAGGGCTGCAATGGTTTCCTTATCATGCCATTGTGCCATACTACAACGAATTCTTTTTTTGCATCTGAGGTCTCTAGGGCTGCAATGGTTTCCTTATCATGCCATTGTGCCATACTACATCGAATTCTTTTTTGGCATCTGAGGTCGCTAGGGCTGCAATGGTTTCCTTATCATGCCACTGTGCCATACTACATCGAATGCTTTTTCGACATCTGAGGTCTCTAGGGCTGCAATGGTTTCCTTTTCATGCCATTGTGCCATACTACATCAAATGCTTTTTTGGCATCTGAGGTCTCTAGGGCTGCAATGGTTTCCTTATCATGCCATTGTGCCATACTACAACGAATTCTTTTTTCGCATCTGAGGTCTCTAGGGCTGCAATGGTTTCCTTATCATGCCATTGTGCCATACTACATCGAATTCTTTTTTGGCATCTGAGATCGCTAGGGCTGCAATGGTTTCCTTATCATGCCACTGTGCCATACTACATTGAATGCTTTTTCGACATCTGAGGTCTCTAGGGCTGCAATGGTTTCCTTATCATGCCATTGTGCCATACTACATCGAATTCTTTTTCGGCATCTGAGGTCGCTAGGGCTGCAATGGTTTCCTTATCATGCCACTGTGCCATACTACATCGAATGCTTTTCGGTATCTGAGGACGCTAGGGCTGCAATGGTTTCCTTATCATGCCACTGTGCCATACTACATCAAATGCTTTTTTGGCATCTGAGGTCGCTAGGGCTGCAATGGTTTCCTTATCATGCCACTGTGCCATACTACATTAAATGCTTTTTCGGCATCTGAGGTCGCTAGGGCTGCAATGGTTTCCTTATCATGCCACCGTGCCATACTACATCGAATGCTTTTTCAGCATCTGAGGTCTCTAGGGCTGCAATGGTTTCCTTATCATGCCATTGTGCCATACTACATTGAATGCTTTTTCAGCATCTGAGGTCTCTAGGGCTGCAATGGTTTCCTTATCATGCCATTGTGCCATACTACATTGAATGCTTTTTTGGCATCTGAGGTCTCTAGGGCTGCAATGGTTTCCTTATCATGCCATTGTGCCATACTACATCGAATTCTTTTTTGGCATCTGAGGTCTCTAGGGCTGCAATGGTTTCCTTATCATGCCATTGTGCCATACTACATTGAATGCTTTTTTGGCATCTGAGGTCTCTAGGGCTGCAATGGTTTCCTTATCATGCCATTGTGCCATACTACATCGAATTCTTTTTTGGCATCTGAGGTCTCTAGGGCTGCAATGGTTTCCTTATCATGCCATTGTGCCATACTACATTGAATGCTTTTTTTGGCATCTGAGGTCTCTAGGGCTGCAATGGTTTCCTTATCATGCCATTGTGCCGTACTACATCGAATGCTTTTTATGCATCTGAGGACGCTAGGGCTGCAATGGTTTCCTTATCATGCCACTGTGCCATACTACATCAAATGCTTTTCGGCTTCTTAGGTCGCTAGGGCTGCAATGGTTTCCTTATCATGCCATTGTGCCATACTACAACGAATTCTTTTTTCGCATCTGAGGTCTCTAGGGCTGCAATGGTTTCCTTATCATGCCATTGTGCCATACTACATCGAATTCTTTTTTGGCATCTGAGGTCGCTAGGGCTGCAATGGTTTCCTTATCATGCCACTGTGCCATACTACATTGAATGCTTTTTCAGCATCTGAGGTCTCTAGGGCTGCAATGGTTTCCTTATCATGCCATTGTGCCATACTACATCGAATTCTTTTTTGGCATCTGAGGTCGCTAGGGCTGCAATGGTTTCCTTATCATGCCACTGTGCCATACTACATTGAATGCTTTTTCAGCATTGGAGGTCTCTAGGGCTGCAATGGTTTCCTTATTATGCCATTGTGCCATACTACATTGAATGCTTTTTTGGCATCTGAGGATGCTAGGGCTGCAATGGTTTCCTTATCATGCCACTGTGCCATACTACATTATGCTTTTTCGGCATCTGAGGTCGCCAGTGTGAGTGTTTCTCTGTTGTCTCTGGATTTGTTGAATCTCTCGTTGACCAGCACGGCAGCATTTACTGAGGAGATGTTTTGTGAAGCCTTGCTTCATCGGGTTCTGGATATCGTCTAGTATCTGGGTTATCTTCTCTGATATCGCACATTCCATCAGATGGCCGATCATGGAGGTGCAATACATCTGTAAATTGTAATTCCCAAGAATTGTATTGTCTTTGTTCTTTTTTAGAATTGGTGTAACAATGCCCACTTTTAAGCAGTCTGGTACCTTTCCTGTTTTGAGAATGGAATTCACAAGGTCAGTGAGCAGGTTGACAAGAGCCTGACCGCCGAGGTTAATATGTTCAGCGGTAATGCCATGAAGGTCTGCTGCTTTGTTGTCGTTGAGGCCTGTAGTAGATCTTTTTCTCAGTTTCATAGCTGTGTTGCTTATTATCGTGTTTGGAGTAACATTGACAGTTGTTTCAGTCTCCACATAAATTTCTTCATTATAGAGGAAGTTATATTGATATAGAGCGGGCGCTATGACCACTCGAAATGAGATGGCTTATGTCGAAGATGTAATACATGTATGCTTGACAAACAAAATAAAAACAATACTTGAGTTTGCTCTGGGGTTCAACCTTTATTCAGATGTCATCAAGACCCAGGCCGTCTAGTCAATCGGTTCTTATCACAAGTCTTTTCCTTTAATCCTTTAAGGCGACTTGTTCACCTGAACACAACTGACCTGACAAGACCAATATCAAGAAAATAATATGTCAAGTTACTAAAAAAAACAATAGTTGAACATTATAATGAACATGCATTAAATCAGTCCTTAAATGGGACAACAGGCCTATGTACATGAGAATACTTTTTGTTTTTAAAGATTTAAGACACAAATTACAAAATTACAATGAATTGGAAATGGGCGTTACATGAAAAATGATTACCAATATTTTTTTTAATCAATTACTTCAGATTGTATGATAAAAGATTAATGTGCATCAATGATTTTGAAATTTTGAAGGTATGTTAGTTGAAGGGACATTAGTCGGCCATGGTTCATATCAATCATAAAGGTTTCATAGATGAAGGGAAAAGGGTTTGAACCGTTAATTTTTAAAAAATATTTCAAATCCAAAATTCACTTAATTAGGCCTACAAGATTCTACATTTTATAGAAGACAAAATTCATTTTTGGATAATATCTTAACACTGTGTCACCCCTTTCTCTCCATGGTACCATAAAATTCTGAGCATTTATCCGCAAAAGCTGCTTCATCAATCAGAAATTTTTGCCAGTACAAAATTTAAATATAATTTTTCACGTGTTTTCCATGGGTTCCTCGTGAATGGCGAGAGAGCTCGTCAAAATTTAAGACTGCTCGGATCTCACTCGTAGTCGTACAATAATGTCATAAGATCATAACTATAAGAATTATACAAGGGTATTGGAAGAATGTAAAATAGCAATTTCCTTAAAAAAATGTTTGGTGACAGATGACATTCGTAAATGTTACAAACGGCAGTTGTAGAAACATTAATATTCAGTCTGAATTTGCAACACATTACTACATCCAAATTGTCAGACAGTGAGACTCCACTTGTTTTTACCCTGAAACTACACTCGATCTGTCATGATTAAAATGGGTAGATAATTATGAAAAAGCAAAGGATGAAATTGCAATGGGTATAACTTTGTAGTTAATTCCTCAGTAATTTCTAGTCATACCTGGATGATAGTGGTTCGTATTTTAAAATAAATTGCATAGATACAGATGATTATTTTTTGGAAGACAATTAAAGTCAGGAGATTTTCTAGTTCAATTTGTAAATTCAACAAATATTTTGGCTGTGATGTTATTGCAATACTAATTGCAAACTCTTGGCAATCAATCTGTCTAGGAATTAAAATTAATGACAAGATATAAAACAATTGTTCATACACATTTAAATAGTTGAGTTGGCCCCCCAAGCACTGTGCTTGGCCTCAAACTGATCTTTGAAAATGATGATGCATTACTGCAGTTTCAATGGGTACATTTTTCTTTTGCTCTCGTTTCCAACTTTTGTATCATTTTAGCTCAATCTGATCGGATTGTGTGCTATACGAACCAATCAGATTGAGATAAAATGCTATGTAGCAAGATGGGATAGAGACCTGTGTAGAATTGTATACTTATGGAAACCACTGTAATTGCAGATAATAAACTGCGTCGCACTCCAGGGGTCCAGGGAACCAATAAATAAATTTAGAAATTCACATCCAAAATTGTATCTACAGTTCTCCACAACCCGTCATCTGTAGCTTTTGCATCCATTTTAGTCAAACTCAGAAGTAGGCTCACAATCTAGTCGGAGGCCTGTAACTTAAGCTATCATCAATGTTGCAAAGGCAGCAGATTGTTCAGGTTATAAAAATAACATGTAACATCGTAATGCATCATACATAAGTGCAAAAGTTACAAATTGTGAAGTCATCAAAATATTCATAACATTTGGCAACAAGTTACCGTAAAACGGGGTAAAGTTGGCAAGCCGGGGGAAAGTTGGCAACTATTTAACCCATTTAATAGAAAAAATGCCTACTTTCCTCACTGACACAGGTTTTTTTTGTTGCGACCTGTGTCAGTGAGGAAAGTTGGTATTTCCGCGATTAAATGGGTTAAAATAGCCTACCAACTTTCCCCTCGACTTGCCAACCTTACCCGTTTTACCGTATATACAATGTCATTTACATCAAATCACTTCTAAATCAACCATTCTTATTGGTTGAATTTGGTATTTTTAGAGTAATATCAATTCAATACTGCTGCCTGTTAAATCTGTTTCAAAGTTTGTGTATCTATTTCGAAATTCTTTGAAAACACACAAGTCTATTCTGACTGCAAAGTCTGATGTAAAGAAACTGTCAAGCCATGATATTTAATTAGAGTTATCAGAAATAGTCACAGCAACCAGTAGGACCAGGTAGCTACGATAATTATTCACTAGGTATATCGATCGTTAGTATTCAAGACCAGACCGCTCCCTCCCCTTGGTCCAGAACTTCCCAGTATATGGATACGTACCGGTTTCCAATTTACACAGAAAATCATCGGAAAAGATCGGAAAATTAAGGTATGAAAAATGAAGACTGTGTTTTTGCATTTTTTCCTATCGGTCCATACCAGTACAGACAACCACTGGACCATTTTTTGTAACGGAGGGCAGTCCAGTACTGAAGAGGTGGCGGTACTGGACCATATGGATCCAAAGCAGTCTGGTCCGCAACACTATTAACACCATTACAGATAATTACAGTGAATCTGTTAATATTACCTTGTGATGGGATTATAATTTAGTTGTTGTGACTGGAACTCATGATTAGAGGAACCCATCTGTGATTATCACAAAATTTTGATCGCATGTATATCATTCCATCATTATGTGTCATTATTTTCCCTGAACGGACAAGGCCGAAGACCCAAGACAGTGGAAAGTGGCAAAAAAATTATCAAAAACAATCAAACAATGATGTACTAACAGTCTAAGATCACAGTTGAGCTTTGAAGCAATGTATAAAAAAGATTCTGTACATTTCACGGATATCACAGATAAAAATTTGGTATAAAACAGAGTACGTAACAGTGAGCATTTCTTGAATATGTGAGCAATTTGGCTAGAAAGTTGTTGTAAGTGGTTAAGACATGATAAGACTTAAAATAAGAGCTAAAACAATAGTAACTAAGCTGAAAGTGACTGTCTTGGGAGCCCTTGCTTTGCCGCTGAGCGAAATGGCATTGTTGCAGTTGTCCCCTGTGCAGCATTTCATGCACACCTGAAACACAAGGGCGGCAGAAAATAATGTATTGTAATTATTGTTATTGTTAATTACATTTGTACAGCACTACAAATGTTTTTGAAAACACACAAGTGTGCTTTGCATATGTAAACAAATGAAATTATGACAGAACATGTAAAATATAAAATAGGCGACAAATACAGATTTTTAATAATGAAGATGAAGAAGTTTGTGCATCTGATCAAATAATGCGGTATTAGTTCTTTAAAGTGGGTAGTGACTGGGTACTGTATTTTAAAATAACATGCCAGTCATTCCAAAAATAAAAAATGTTGATCTTTTGAAGTTTTGGCTCTGCTAGAATTCGGGCCCATCAAAATATTACTAAACTTAGCTATAATGCAGCGACTACACCTGCTTAAGAAAGTATATTCAAAACAGTAAAGCAATCTTTGTGTCCTGTTCTTCTAAGGTAAATAAATAGTTCCTTATAATGAAATATTTGTATGTTATTCAGAGCTATTGTCCTTACCTTTTTGCCAGTGATGGTCTGACATGTCTCAGATGTGTAATCCTTTGAGCAAGTTATTCCGTCCCGAGCACAACCTCGCAGACTGTAGACTTTGTTGTTCTCCTCATATCTGTATGACTGAAAAGGGAAGATGCTTTGATGTAATTTTTCCTCAAGAGAGTGAAATCAAATGACATAAAATTGAATGAACATAATTGTGGTTGCAGTGTTTCAGGTCAAGGGACAACCATAGAGTGTACTTCCAAGTCAGCCTATGTAGCTATTTGAGTTAGATATCCTTGCAGGTACTCCCAGACAGTTTCCCAAAAATTAAAGAGGTTATTTGGTCAGCCACCCTAGACTGTAAGAGGTTTCTTTTACTTTTATTTGGCTTCAGCAGTGAGCAACACCAAATTTTATCTATTACACACAGGTCTTTGCATAATGTTTGGTTTGAGCAACATATATAACATTATGCTTCATGGCTGCCATGCTGGCAACCATCTTGCATTTCTTCTAAACTGTACACCCTCAGAAGCCTGCCCTGATTTGTTATGGCCATACCATTTACCATACCATAATTATGTGGTAGGCCTGACTGATAGCAGTCTGCTATTGAAGTAGGCGAGCAAGCGAGGCTGCAGACTGACGAAATTCAAGTCGAATTGGATATCGAATTGGCTTCAAGGTCACTGGGACTGCTTTCCCTAAAGTCTTACTGCTGCCTTCCAGGTCCGTGCGCAGCAGAACTCAGCAGAACTTTGTTGAACTACTTCAGAAATTCATGTGAGCGAAGACCAGAAAGGCAGCACCTCAAGTGAAATGATGTAGCCTGTGGTAGGCCTATAACAAGAACCCAAGGGTTGCAAAGCCGAAGGATGTTGAAAATTGGCAGTATAGTTGTTGGCCTAAAATGGCAGTTAAAGTGTCAATACTATACTTTACCAATGAGGTAGCAATTCCAGATTGTGGTTGAAGAAACAACTTTCATTACATTAGATAATATGTAGATGGCAATGCCATAGATTCGCGGAGCTCAAATTAACTGTTCTTATTTTGAAACCGTATTATAGTATACAAATATTGACTGATTTCGAGGGCATTAGTCAAATCTATTTCCCTCGAGGGTGTGCAAGTGAAAACTATTTCATGAGGCCGAAGGCCGAGGGAAATAGTTTTCCTTTCACGCAGGATAGTAGATAAGCAGACGCATAGCCTACATTGCACTATTGTTACTAGTTTTGATGAGTTTTTTTTGGTCTTTACTAATTAATGCCCTAATTTTATTATTTTCCTGCACTATTGCAAATGTAAGGAAAATTTTGAAAGAAAAATGTTGAAAAAAAACATTTAGGGAAAGAGGATTTTAGAAAAAACAAATTTCGGAAAAAAAAAATTTTGGAAAAAAAAATGTTGAAAAAAATTGGGACAAAAAAAAATTGGACAAAAAAAAATTCGGAAAAAAAAAATTTCGGGAAAAAAAAAATTCGGAAAAAAAAAATTTCAGAAAAAAAAAAAATTCGGAAATTTTTTTTTTGTTTGGAAAACAAATTTTGGAGGGCAATAGTCCTGGTCAATATATATATTAAAATAATGACTGACATGTGACCAGCTCTCAGCCAATGACAGCTCTGCTTTCATGGTCGAGGTATAATAATGATAAACAAGAACACAATCAGTTGGGCCTAAATTAATTGATGCTATTTAAGTACAGTGATAGCAATCAGCTTTTAAACTTCACACCTCAAATAAACTTCACACATCACTGCTCACAAACAGGCTGCTGATAGTTCAGTCATTTTCCCTGGGTGTGGCACTGCTACACCGGTGGCGACACCTGTTAGCAAAATAAGCTTTTTTCATGCAGACGACATAAATGAGCATAAAAATGAATTTTTCAAAACAGAATAGGATAGTTAAGAACCAAATGGAATTTTTCAGACACTACTGCAGTATTGCAAGAGAAATTCAAGGATGTTTACTTTTACCGAAACTAACTGTTTAATCAGGGACCAACTCCATGGCAGGTACAGGCAGTCCTTCATTCTCACTCCACTGACAGATTAAAAATTTACTATGAGCTGTTGTTAAGCTAAGTTCGCTGACGCGACGGGCGGCTTCGCCGCCCTTCGCTACGCGAATATAAATATTTTTTCACCTATGCATATGTCAGAAAAGTTCTTGGAGTGAAGTGAATATTTGAGGCAGAAGTATTTCAAATTAATTGACCCATTTCACTGAGTGGCCTGAACATTGGCCCCAAATAACTTTTTTGTAATTCACTGATTCTTAATTTGCTTTCCACATATAGTAGATGTAATGTATGCCCTTTAATTCCAAAAACACAGCTTTCAAAATGTAATCTAAAAGAATGACTAAGTTTTGAGGCCTTAAAGTTGCATTAAAATGCACTGTAAATAGGCCTACTCAAGATTGGTGTCACTTGGTTGGACCAATCAGAGGCAAGGCCGGGAAATCTATCTGCCAAAGGAAATTAAGTATTCAGACACCAAGCACCACTTTTCCCTTAGTGTTAAATAACAGAACTTTCTATGAAATTAGTCTATTTACAAAAGTGACATTAACTGCCATCATTTATTGCCTTAATTGAGTGTCAACATTGACTGCCACCATAGACTGCCAGCATTGATTGCCTACATTAATTTGTATTACTTTGTGCAAGTTACTTTCAATAGTAGTATTGTAGCAATTTACTTTCAAGAGAAGTATTGCAGCATCTATCTTAAATGCAAAAGAAAGGAGGAAGTCATATATAACATTAAATCTTCCTGTAATTTTGCCAAAATTTATGCTACAAAATTGCCTTGGTCAGTGTAAGATTTCAATTGTGATTAGCTGAAGAAAGAGGCAATAAATTCAAATTTCTTCAAGTGACTGTACTTTCTCAGACTGAGCAGACAGCAAGGAAAGATGATTGAGTACAATATGACCACCATTTCCCTGAAAAGAGAGCAATGAAGATGTAGGCCTAAGATGGACTAACTGCTCATATTGCAAATGCACATTTTAATGACTCACCAGGAGCTTTCTCCCATCTTCCATAGGCTTCCTCTTCTCTTCAGCTGCCCGAGAGAACTTAGCGGGCTTTTTCAGCAGTCTCAGCTGGTCACATGAGTCGATGATGACTGTGACTCCTGTCACGTGACTTAACCAACTGAGCAAGCTCAAACAGCTGAAAAAGCCCACTAAGTTCTTAGCTTATATTCGTTCTTACCAGAAAATCATGATTATGCTTGATGCATCCTTCTGATTAACATGTCATACCTTTACAGAATTTCAAAAATTTTTGTAACCCATGGATTCTTGTTATAAATGAATTTTTTTTTAGGCATCTATTTCACAACTACCCCCTCTTTCCAACAAATAAACTCAATCATGCTAAAATAAATCATAATGTAACAATTTGATTGGCAATATTGCACTATGCAAGTAGGGCAATGTGCACAACCATGGCTTTTGATGAAATTCATTAATTCAATAATTAAGCAGTTATAAAAATTAACTAATTAATCTGATATATTTCATTTATAATCTTATTGCATTTCATGGCATAGTTGAGTGTATTTTCGGCAAAAGAAAACACACAGAAAGATAAATTTGCTTTCACACACCACATCATGTATGGTAATGATTGTAGGACTTCAGGGGAAGGGGAGTGGCCCACATTGTGTTCTCTGATTGGTTAAGACTACCATGTGACCAGTGATGCTAGGTCAAATGACACACTCAATCAAGTTTGATACAGTCCCGGCCAGTGTTGGCCAAGAAACTAGCAGGTCTTTAGTCTCCATGGACAACCAAGTAAGATCAGATGCTGCTTTGGAGAAGCCCCTCCTCCAGCAAAATCATTCCAGGAAAGTTCTAAAAATAGCCCAAGCCATGTGACTCTGACCCAAAAAGTCAGTGAGGTGGGTAGGGCAGGTGCACAACATACAACTTTAGGAAAATACTTTATGTCCTGCTTGAAATTCCAGCTCTGCTCAGTGGCCTCCACTGAAATGGGCCAAATGGATCATAAATTCACAAGTTTACAACACAAAATAAAATCCCCAGAATATCTTTGGGATAAATCCTCTCACAACCCTCCCCCCCCATTGCAAAGTGGACCGGTCCATCTGTGATATGACCTGACATGCTTCACTGATTTCATTCAGTGTCCACTGTGTTGACAGTGGAGACACTCCCCCCCCCATTGCAAAGTGGACCGGTCCATCTGCAACATGACCCAACATGCTTCACTGATTTCATTCAGTGTCCACTGCTGTGTCAGAGGAGGAACATGGGGAAGGCTTGCTCAACTTGACAACAACAATATACCACAACCAGTACATAAAACAAAAATCGACTTCCAAATTTTTGAAGATAAAGTACATTAGATCCTGCACACAACATTACCTTGGCCCTCAGCCTCTTCTGTCAAACGATTTTGCGTATAATTTGCAAGTGATAACAACCCCACAGAGAACCAGATAAAGCCTTCGGCACCTGTGAGAGGCGCCTTCGGCTAAAAACAATGTAATGTAATGTCATAGGTGTGTCTGGATGATGTTCCTCTAAATAAAACCAGTCTTGATTGGGACCTAACTTACCCAGCATGCATCATCTCCCTTTGCGGCACACACTATGCTGTCATCCCGCGAACGACTAGCACAAGTTTTTTGATCCATGCAGTACCTGCAACGAGCTGAAAGAGAGCAGTTAAATTAATATTGTGAAGTTTGCTTATTGAAGTATTCTTACTGCATCACAATCACATATTGATATGCACTGAGGCAGGGAGGAGACTGTTCAGTTCACTTTGAATTTTTGCTTCTTAGAAAATATGAGCCTTGCAGAAATTATTACGGGTGCAACAAAATCTTGCAATGGTTCTGACATCGACTGTTCCATTCCAGTTCAGAGGAACATCTACATAACAGTCTGGACTGCCTGCTGCCCTGGTCCCCAACAAAAATGTACTTACTTACGAAATTAAACAATATTACTTACAGCCACAGGCGGTTCTGTCTGCAGACAAGTAAAATCCTGACTTGCAAGACTTGCATTCGTACTTGTGGTCTGCACAGGTATAAGGGCAGTTGATTAGTCCTTCAGAGCAGCCTGCAATAAAAATTCAGTCTCATTAATTTTAATCATAACTAAAATATTCATGAAATTCATTAATTTTAAATTAGAGACTAAGGCAACTCATTGCGTACATATTAAAATAGCGATTTAAAAAGAATCTATGATATTTGAAGTAACAATTATTCGGGAAACAGCATACTTTTGTTGAAGCACTGAACTCAAAATCAACTAGCAATGGAAGTTATTTTAAGACTCTCCTTACTTGTACAAGCAGTGGCATCATCCTTGAGGGTCCACCCTCTGTTGCATGACTTGCACGTGTGCTTCCCTTCGTTGTTGGCATTGGAACATGTCATGCAGTTGTCAAAGGTCAATTCGCTACATCCTGGAAATAAAAATAAATACTTGAACTTTTTTTTCTCAAATAATTAAAAAATAACCTAATATTCAATATTCTTCTTCTAATATTTTGGAATACTTTCTTATAAAGAAGGTGTGCTTCATTTGTTTTTAAAGATTATTCAATTAAAATGTCCATAATAATCACATATTGGAATACAACATACGTTTGCAGAGCTTGTCCTTGGTCAGAGCGTATAATGAAGTAGAGCAAGATTTGCAGACCATTTGGTCACCCTGGTATTCGCAGGTGCTGCAGTAGTCTGGGCATTCTGGAAAAGTAGTAGATTTAATTTAAATTGTTTCATTGATTGAAGTGTTTCATAGTCCCTATGCTGATTCTGTCATTGCTGCAGTTCTGAAACTTCCTCATTCATGAGCGTATTAATAGAGGACTATATATAATTCCAAATCTTTCAAATAATGTGAGGACTGTAGTACCAATTGTTCTTGGGACTATAATTACGTCAAATCCATGAAATTTATTTTGGACGCATAACAGTTATGATAACTTATAAGCCTATTGTTTTCACTAATGGGCTAATGAAACAGAGAATAATGTTGTACAGCACCACATTATAAGGAAATGATAACCTTTAGGTGACTTGTAATAGGTAAATATTAATAAATACTGTACTATGATCCAGTTGAATTATTAGTTTGTTACTATAAAGTGTCAGTGCTATGTTCCAATTAACTTACTCTCACACATTCCATTTCTGAGGATGGTCCCTTCCTTGCATTCTTGGCACTGCAGGAAGTTGTTGTTGACCAAAGTGCACTTCTTGCAGTGTCTGGGACAGGCTGAAACAAATGAGACATGACATTTACTTCAGGTGTCCATTTTATCTGAAACGATTTCTTTTCTTGTTCAACTTGATGATTCTTCCTCGACTTACCTCCGCACTGAGCTGTGTTGATTAAGAAGTCAGCTCCACAAGTTGAGCAAACCATCGTTCCATCTGAGTTCTGGTTACAAGCCAGACAGTTTCTTGGACATGCTGCAAGGTAAACATATTATTGGAACATATTATTGGATGTCTAGGAAAATTGTAACAAAATCAATCTAGTTGCCAAAGTTTCTTTTAAAGGACGAGGGTCTGGAGGCTCCAAAGACCGACCGGTTGCCAATTAATGAGATATTCCATATAAGGAAATAGGGGCAATAAAGTCTTAATTGCTCAAGAGAGCTGATTGGTTTCCTGGAAAAGGTCTTAGCCAATTGGAAGAGGGGTACAAATTGCATAATTCTTTCAATGCTATACTTCAACTTCAGAGCTCTATAGACCTTTGATATTTTAGGGGTCATAAAAGTTATCTTATTTCTGACCAATCAGATTGAAAGATGACCTGCCAATCAAAGTTACAAGACAAAATCCATATTAATTCAATATTTTCCTTAATTTCTTAAGAAATATGAACTTTGAAACACCAGAAATAGCACTAATTATGTGAAATTGGACAATGAAACGAAATATATGAAAATTGTTTAAATTCATGGAATATATTTCATTGTATTCCATTGTTTATGAAGAGGAATGAGAGATGTTGACTGTTTGGAGGTTGGACACAGAATGACCATGGGTTCAACCCACCCTGCTTTTATAGGAGGTCCCCCTCCTTTAACATTGATAAATCCACATTCAAGAGATATGACAATTTTCCGGCAGTGTCACGTAGGCCAACTTGACTTGTTACTCCAATCGCATTGCAAAAAATTCAGGATAAAAAGTGTTTGTATTCCATGAAGGTAAACTCATGTATGACTTCAATCATTAAATTGTGATATTAATTTAACAGACCTCTGCAAGTCTTGTCAGATGTGACAATGCCATAGCGGGTGTCGCATCCATTGTCTCTGCATTTCGTCCTTGTTACAGTGGCATCCCAGTCACACGTGTGGCAGTATTCAGGGCAGGCTGCAATTGGTGAAAGAATTTTGTGTATAACCACAAAAAATGATAGGATCACACAAAACTTATAGATCTATTTATCTTATTTACCACTGAAAAATTACTCTTTCACTCCCATTTTATTATATTATGCAATATTTGAAAACGAGATTTGAAGAGTTTGATTTTTCAATTTACCTTTGCAAGTCTGAGAAGTGGTGTCAAAAACAGTCTTGGCATGACAGAACTGACTCCCGTCGCATTTTCCGGGTCCAGCTGTGATACACAAAGTGCAGCGGCTATCGCATCCTACAGGGATGAAATAAACTTGTGAAATAGGCATACTATTGCAATACTAAGCCCTACTTGTCACTCTTAACTGATTTTAATAAAAACATATTGTATATTCCTAAGTAAATTTGATGTGAAAGCTTAAAAGACTTCGCCAAATGTCTTGAATTCCTCCAAGAAATGCACAATTGTTTTGGGGTGCTGGCGCCCAACCACACTCACTTTGGCAGTTGTCATTGCCGTCCACAGTGTATCCGGTCGCACAGTATTGGGATGCATCACACTTTCCTGCTCCCTTGGAGTTGCATGTGGAACATCTGGGATCACATTCTGAAAATAACAAAATAATTCTGACAAATAATTCTTGGATGATTCTCTCCTTAATTTTTGTTATGATAAACAATGTTAATGTTACTATTTTCACTTTCGAGTTCAATGTGTCTTCCACTTTTGTGTTGGTGAGCACAGGATGGTAATTGGTATCAAATTTTATCAGAGATTTAAAATTCTGAGTAGATAGCGCTTCACTTTCTCCACTCCTCTTCCCGGCGTATTATGAGATGCATGTTTTGCAACAGGGGTAAAATATTTTAGTGATGGAGGGCACACAAAGGGTATAAAGTTTCATGAGATTTTCTTCTTCTGAATTTATGAGACCACTTACGTTCGCATTGTCCGTTGTTCAACCGGAACCCTGAGAGGCATGTGTCACACTTGCCAGGTCCACTGTTAATGCAAGTCACACAGTTGGAAGCACAGGATTCACACTTTCCGTTGCTGCTGTTCACATCCCATCCTGTGAGACATTTGTCGTTGTTGCATCTTGTGGCTCCATTGGCGAAGGTGCATTCTGTGCATTTGTCTGGACAAGCTGGAAAAATATTCCATTTTAAAAATATGATTTTGTATGGGACGAGAAAAACATACATGTCACTGAGGAAAAGTTGGCATTTATGCCATTAAGTATCTTTTTATCTTGGCAAGAATTTCAATACTCTTGTTTTATGTTTACACATTTTGTGAGGAGCTTAATTATTTTCAACTTGACAAGTAAGCTTTGTATGTTCTTACCTAAGCATCTCTTTCTGGAATCGGACCCATCCTGAGCATACCTCGTGTCGCACATGCTGTTTCCACAAATCGTTTGCCCTTGGGCATCAGCTGAGCATGCGGTGCACCCATCAGGGCAAGCTGCAAAAGAATGAGCAATGAGCATAATAGTATTTACCATGAACTCAGGCACTCATTAGCTGGAGCAATTTGATTGAGAACCTGAAATAATCTTACCAATGCAAGCAGAGTTGTGAAGGACATATCTAGACTGACAAGACAAGCAGGTCACTTTGTTGTCTGATGCGATATCACATACTCTACATCCGGTACCACAAGCTAAAAATTAAAATGCACATTTGCAGTTATATCATGAAATTATTTTCGTAAAAATTACCATCCCTGCTACTTTTATTTGATTGAATTATTACTAATCAGTTTATGTTTTAAAATTGTATTTAAAAATGTGCCACATTTTCCATTTTATTTTATTGAGCCAAGGAACTTTTTCTCTTAAATTATTAATTATCGTCTTTAAAACTTTTCAGTTTATGCTATTGAGTGTGACAACAATTTTACAAAAAGGTTCAGCTGTCAACTTTGAAGTTTATGTCATGAAATAATTTTTCCAATCTTGAGTTTTTTCTTATGAAATAATTACAGCTTTCGCTATTTAAATAGAATATTATTGAATTTTTGTGGAGACCTACTTTGGCATGTCAAAGTAGCATGGACAATTCCGTAAGTTGGAGCACATTGCTGGTCAAGGCATACCCCACTGGTGTCACAACGCTTGCAGTTGACATTAGTACACCCTTTGAAAGAACAGGAGGATAATAATTATTTGCCAGAATTTAACACAATTGTTGAAAAATTTAATGCATTTGATGATGATTCGGAAGAAAACTTAATATGATACGATACGATATGATAAGAATTTATTGTCATGTAATACATGACTGTGGTAAAGATCTTGTATATCAACAGTCCAACTTGGAAATGCATATGGGCAATTGAGTTACTTTTTAAAATTGTCTCAAATAGAATGTTTGTTTATATAACTTTTATTACATCAATATACAATTTTGGCAAGTATTTCTACTGACTCTGGCATGAGTGGTCAGGTCTCTGGTAGTAGCCTTGTCTGCATCCTCCTGCGATGCATTTGGTGGCCCCTGGTCCAGCAGATTGGTCGTACACACAGATACCACATCCACTTGGACAAGCTGAAGGAGAATGTCATCTCAAGTCATTTTAATTTATTTATAAAAAAGTTGGCTTTACATATTATAAAATTGTTTGTTTATGTCCAATCAAACTTAATTTTGTTCAACGCCTAATTGGTTGCTGGGGCAGCCTTGCTTCGCTTCAATATTGCATTCACATGATCTCAAATATGTCTGAACATCAAAAAAGTACTGTTTGCAATTTATAAGTTACCCAAGCAGGCCATAGTATCGGGGTGCTGTGCAAATCCAGACTGACATTGTTGAGCATCGCATTTGGCTGATCCATTTACAAAAGAGCACTTTGTGCAGGAGGGAGGGCAGGCTGAAAAGTCAAAAAACAATACTCATTAATTCAATCTAATAAAGTAGCTACAATGAATAAAAATAATTGCACTTCTGGAGTTCTTAAATTGAAGTTTCTCACCTAAGCACACTTTCTTGTCATCCTGCACAAAATTGCTCGCACATTTTGCCGAGAGACAGACTGACCTGGCTTCATTGGTTGAGTACGAGCACTGTTCACAGTTTGAAGGACATGCTGAAATTGAATATTGAATAACAAATTAACAAATTTTTCCATTAATTTACAACTTGACTTGCCTGACTGGCTGACAGGGACCAAATAAAACTGGTTGATGTTGAGAACCTGAAAATCTACTTAAAAAATTATAATATTTTTTTACTTACGGTAGCAGGATGTATCTGATAGCTGAGTGAATCTGCTGTTGCAATTACTGCTCTTGCAGGAGATGATGTTGGTGGAAGTGGCCAGAGAGCAGTTAGCACATCCACTGTGGCATGCTGGAAAAACATGAAAAGATTGATATATATGTGACCTGCTCCACAAAAATGAGTTCAAAGTAGGCAATTCCTATTTTCCAGAAATGGGAAAAATGTGTCAAAAGTTCATATTTTGATTTTTTTTTGCTGTTGGTACAAGGTTTTAGCAAAAATCATTGTCTTTGAATTTTTAAGACCATTTTACCAGAAATTGATTTCAAATCATCTTAATTGGGTGTCTTTCTTTATTTTCTTAGCTCCTTCATTGCAATAGTCGGAAATTCAAATGCTATTTTCTCAAGGTTCGATGTTTGAACTAATTTTGGTGGAGGAGGTCACATATTTTTAGCATTGTACATTATCTGATTCTTCTTTGGATGTGAGGTTCTTCTTCACATTCACCTTTTTTTAAACATTAATTTACTTTATATTGTCTTGAAAATTAGCATTGCCTATGTTTGGAACATACCAACACAGTCCCTGGCCGCAACCTGGACGTATGCTCCCATGCATTTGCTGTCCTTGCACAAGACGGCTTTGCTTGAACTGTCCTCCATGCATTCATTGCAACCAGTGGGGCAAGCTGAAACCAATTACAAGTAATTTTTGACATAAAATTGATGATCTTGAATCCTTGTAAAACAGTGGATTGTTCTTGTTTTTAATTTTTTTAAGTTGCTTGCTAAAGAAATGAAAAATAAAAAATAATTTAGATTTTGTTTAGGGCAAAATATCTGGATTTGTAGCTGATTTGGGTTTCAACCTATGTGCTACCTATGTCCTATGTAGTTGAAAAAGATTCAAAATTAATCAGGCCTAGGATTGTAGTTGCGATGTCATACAAGTTGATGCAACCAAACTCATGATAATGAGGGCTGATGTTAAACTGGATAACACATATATAGACTATAGTATTGTATACTATAAAAACTAAGTTTATCTGGATATGGTGATATCTATTGTTTCCCTTAGACCCTTTCTTTTCTAAGTTTTATTTCATATTATATGTATATTTAGTATAACAAAATGGTGTTTCACCTTCACACGTGTGGTTGGTTCTCCAAGCGAAGTTTTTCTTGCATCCGCTGTCAATGCACACTGTGCTGGGGCCTGATCTGTAGCAACTGTCACAATTGCTTGGACAAGCTGAAAAATTCAGAAAATGTAAAATATTCATTAACAATGATCATTAATTTTACCCTGAATATTGAATTCATTTTGTTTGAGAAACTTCCTATTAAGACTAAATTTGTGCTGTCTATTGCAAACATGCATCTGCTTCTTGGAACATGATCATATCCATATATCCATACTCTAAATTAATTTATGCATGCATTTTAAGTGGAGACATTGTTTAAACCAGCGATTCCAAATTCATTTTGAGAATTGGCAAATATCCAATGGCACAAATCCCTCTTTTGTAATACTGTCTTACCATGGCAAGTTCCAGCATCCCATACGTAGCCAGGAGAGCAGGCGTCTTGCAGGCAATAGGAGCCATTGATGTTGGAACCACAAGACAGACATCCCGCTGAGCAGTCTGAAATCAATCAATCCAAAATAAGGATTTCAAGCTTGCATGAATTACATTATGCAGAGACTAAAGAATTGAAATAAACTGTTTCTTAGATGATTGGTGGCAAGTTTTTCATTTTTCACATTCACCGATTCACTTCATAGGGCAATAAAAATGGAGCAAATTTCAAATTGCAGAAAGGAAGTGATGTTTTGAAAAAAAAGCTGAGCTCAAGAAAGTCACCTTACAAAAAAATACCTTATCACATTTGTTGAGAATGGCCCTGCCCTAGACCAATCACATGCAAGTTAGTTGGTGAGTATGGTAATTAGAAATCAGAAGAGGCTGGTCTTTGAGAGTCTGTGACTGCCCAATTGTCTCCCCTAAACAAATAGGTTCTTTTGTTCAGAGATAACTCCTCCCGTGGGAATGTCTCAAAAGTGACTGATTACTGGCCATCCAATCAAATTGTTTTGATTTCAAATTTTCCCATGGATTATGAAAATATGTTATTCTTTACAGTCTGGCCTGAGTCTATTTCCCTGAGTGAAGAAATATAAAGAGCAGCCTGGATGTCATTGAATGATCAATCATGACAATAATAAACATAATTTAGAACCATATAGGCCCATTGAATAATTCAATTAATTTCATTAACTTACCAACACAATTTCCTGAAGTATCCACACTTTTTCCATTGGTGCAAAAGATTCCTTTAAAGAAAAAAAGTAATGTTAAAGTTATGTCCTTTCTCATTTTAATGATGCATTAGTTTACTACAATGTCATTGTAACCTACTTTTGCATGTCTTTGAGGCAGAATCATAAGCATAGCCAAACTGGCACCCAGTGGGATCACATTTTCCAGTTTCTGAGTCAACGATGGAGTCACAGTTTGCACAGTTGGGTGCACATGCTGAAATGAATGGTCAGAGCACTTTCATTATGATGTTAGCTAAGAAAGAGTAACTGGTAGACACTAGAAATTGAATGATATTGATGCTGATGTCATGAGGTCAGCAGTAAAATACTTGTAATCTAATCAGCAGCAATTGTAGCTTCATCTGGGAAGGTTTGTGCAATGCAATGATCTGACATTTTGATCTACCTTTCTCAACAGATGGACATGTTTCACAAAATTAGAATTTGAAATAAAATGCAGATTTATATAGAAATATATGGGCCGTCTCTATGACATTGCAAGAACCACTATTACCGTATGGGGATAAGGATCAACAACTTTGATTGATTTATTGATTATCAATATCAAGAGGACAACTATTAATGTCTAATTTATTTTACCCTTACCTTCACATGTCTTTGTGCTGTCTTTGTAGCCATACCCAGATTTGCACTTCCCTTCTGAACAAGTGTTGTGCTCAGTGCAGTTTCCTGGTAAACAGTTTGCATGGCAAGCTGAAAGGAAATAAGATAATAAATACTAGCTGCATTGCATCCATTTGCTTTTGTCGCTTCAGGTATCTTAGTAGAAGCAATTTTATAAAGCACATTATGCTCTTGCAGATACAATCATGTCCAATAAACAAAAAAGACCCTTTTTGTGATATTTCCCATAAAACCTTTTCTTTAAGTCCTACCTCCACTGAGAGCATGGCAAGCAACTTTGACTCCATTGGAAACTTGAGGCAGGTATCCCGCCATACACGTGGTGCACTGGTCTGATCTCTGGCACGATGCGCAACCAGCCATACAAACTGAAAAGAAGAAAATGGCCATTGATTTTTTAAATATGCATGATCTTCATAGCACATTTTCAAAGGATTGTGCTGAACAAGTGAAAATTGGTTCTGAAAATTCATATCTAATCATAATAATAGCCATAGCAGGAATCTCATCTCACTCATAAGGCTTTTTTCGCTCAACCCATAACACCTTAAATTACACTCCTAAGCCTGTCAATTCATCTGAAGTTCCCGATAGGGCAAATTTTACCTATCAACATTCATTATTTCCGTAGTTACACAAATCTACCTTCAGAATTTGGCAAAAAACATGTTTTTTCACATAAATATATCCCACTGGTATATTTATCTGCCACAACAAATGCTGTTATGCATTTGATATTAAAGGCCATTGAATTTTGCATCTTTTGATATGTAGACTGACCTTTTATGGTCAATATAACTTCCAAGTTAACAGATATTCCTATTGGGAGTTTCACAAAAAACGCATTTTCCCAAAACAAATCTGGAAGCTAAATATATATTTCTCTGCTACATCAAGGCCAGTAATGTATATCATATTGCAGGCCATTAAATTCCGCATCTTTTGCCACAATCATTAAACTTCTATGTCCAATATAACAACCCAACTCCCACAAATTAAGCTGCGTCATGCATTTAGGAAAAATCATATTTTCCAACAGCTCCAGTCTCTCACTGTTTGCAGTGCTGTACAATCCGCTGTAGTAGTTCCAAACACTTCACATTACTTCATCGAACTGAAAGCTGACTAAAAGCTGGCTTCACATTACTCTAACCTGGGAAGAACCTGGAACTCGACCCAAGAAACCCTAACGGGTCAACAGCTAATATAAATATAATCATCTATCATTATGATACAAACTGATTGCCGGATGATGTTAGTTGTGTTTTCACTGCCATTTTATTTTTAAAATGTTGGCACAATGGCACACCAATATTAACAGCATAACTGTCTTGGATCGAACATCCAGGCAGGTGTATGTATATTTATATGCCGATGTGCATCTTAAATAAACATGTTCTGAGTTTAAAAACCTATGAAAAATTTCAAATTTATTTCTGAAGCAAAACAAATAAATAGCAGTCAAACCTCCATTGCATTGTTTGGTAGATGGGTTGTAGACAAAACCAGCCTGGCAGCCTCCAGCGTCACACTCCCCTTCAGTGGTGCAGGAATCACAGTACGGACCACAGGCTAAAACAAGGTAATTATTAATAATGACAGAGGCAAATTCTGTGTTTGTATTAGTGTCATTTTGTAAAAGATTATATCAGTGGAAGGTCTTGCACGTATAAACATAAATTTAATCAATCTGATGACTCAAACATGTAAAGAATTCATGTTTGTTTCATTAATACTGTAGATTAGAAACTATACATCTTTGACTTACGAGCTGGATTTTTTTTTACACTGTGACCTACGATACTGTTATGAGATGTAGGATTAACTTACGAATACATGAGAATCGAACATCCACTGGGTTTGTTGGTTTGAAGCCAGCCTTACACGCTGTGCACTGGTTGCCATTACATGCTGTACAGTGGGCTCCGCAAGCTGAAATAGATAATTAAATTATTCACATCTAAATTAAGTATGTTACACTAGAATATGACATGTCAACTTTGGCATGTTTGGTGTACTCACGTTTGCAGCGACTGTACATGGCACTTGTGTCGTAGTAGAAACCAGCATGACATCCATTGCTGTTGCAATCTCCTGGGCTGCCACATGACAAGCAGTTCCTGGCACAAGCTAAAAACGTAAAAAATTGATAGTTAAAAAATATATCTGTTTTTTCAACTTACTTTTTCATACTCAAACATGTTGCTGTTTTTCATTAACCACAAAAGAAAGACTAACATGCTGTAGTTTGATAGAGTGTAATATTTCTGTCAATCAAATTCAATTAGTGGGAGAACTACCTTGCACATACGTATAACAATAACTGCAGCAATATCAGTTGACAATTTTCCCAAATTAAAGGCATTATTATGTGAAGAGAAAGATGTTTAATATATATTTACCTTTGCAAATTCCTCCGACACTTGTGAAGCCGTTCATACATGAAGTGCAGGTATTGGAATCACTGCATGACTTGCAGTTAGGAGGACATGCTAGAAGAGAAAATTCAGATGAAATTAATGTAGGCCTATTTGTTTGCTTCAATTTCATAGATAATTCAAATTTCAAGAATTATTATTCAGAAATCTTAAATGGAAGTCAACTCACGCAAGCATTTATCATTCGAGAAAATGTAGCCTTCATCGCATCCATTACTGGCACAAGTCCCGACTGTTGAACAAGCGTTGCAGCCTTTGGCACAAGCTGGAAAAGAATCAAGTTGAGAGGTTACCGTGGTTACAAAGCACTCTTGATTTGATAGCAAAAAACGAAATAATCAGATTTTTCATTACTTACGAATGCAAAAGGATCGGCCATTAGCCGCTTTGAGACTGTAGCCCTTGTTGCACTGGTCACAATTTGAAGGTCCTGCTGTGCTACATTTCTGGCAGTTTTCTTCACATCCTGTCATTGTATCAACAAAATAAATATTGAACAACCTTGGAAACATTTCAAAGCAGAGGTATTTTCAAATAGTCAGAGGGTAATTTAATTTGGCCAAAGATTAATGTTAATTAATTGAAAAAACATCAAGGGACTGCATTATATGCACTGTTGAAGGAATAGGAAACATTTTGTTGCATAAAAAACTAGAATATAAAAAAAGTTTGCAGTCTACATGTATGTTAGAATCGGAGAATGCTGTGTGCAGACTGAATTTAAGCAGTTATAGTTATACCGTAAGGAATTTTTGGTGCCTATATTAAAGTTTGCTTGCTAAAAATGCTAGTTAGATGTGTCCTTGCATTTGGTATTCACTACAATATGTATAGATGTAGGAAGTCTAAAGAAGGTATGATGTACTACTGTACTTACTGTTTATAAATGCTAAAAGGTTAAACATATTATAACTTTTATATTTACTCAACACTGAAACAGTTTATAATTGCATGTTCAGTTATCCATTTTGAACACAGTGGCTTCTTAACCAAGTTCATGCAATTTCATTATATAATAAGTTGATGTCATGTACATTGGTTTAGGAGCCCCTGTGATTTTGATGTCAAAATTTGATTATCTATTTGCACATGCATGAACACAAACAAAAATGTATTATGTTTTTTTAGGTCAATGAACTGACGTCTGTGACTAAATCTTTTGATATGAGGTACTTACGTTGGCATTGGTTGTTGACCAGGGTGTATCCCGTGATACACACGCTGCATGTTCCAGCCGCCACTGGACAAGCAGCGCATCCGCTTACTGTGCACGACTCTGCAGTGAGAAACCAACAGAGTTAAGCCAGGTCTAAGTCTTGACCTGGACTAAAGTAGTTCCAAATTAAAATATATAGGTCAATTTCAGTAATAAAATGGCAGCACCTACTAGTAAGCAAATTACCTACTGTAAGACCAGTTTTAACCTTAAGCCCGGTCTCAGCTGTGTTTGTGAAATCGGCCATTGATGTTTGCTCCTATGTGACTGACCGAAGCTGGTATTATTAGTGAAAATGTTTTTTGTTATGCAGAAATATGCCAAATATGAATGTACCTGTGCAAGCAGCTGGAGCTCTCTTGCCGGCTGGACACTGGCGACAAGTTCCATCAGCTGACACTTTGGAGCAGCCACTGATGCCAAGACCTGAAATGATACAAATAAAGGAGTATTAGGAGACTATGTAAGTTATAGGACATACAGAATTAGGAGAATACTGTGGCAGGTAAAAGGTATTTGGTGTATCGACTTACCGACACATTCGAATGAGGTTGGCTGCAGGTAGTGGGTGCTCATGCAGATGTCACAGGTGCCTGTGTTGCGGTCACAATTTTGGCAACTGGTTTTACCACAAGCTGAAAGAGAGAAGAAACAGAAAATCAGAAGAATATCTATTAAATAATATAAATTATATCATTTTCCAAATTATCTTTACAATGTCATTACAAGAATGAAGTAGATATTTGCATAACATTTGGAAAAGCGATGCTTTGGATTATGATTGTATATCAGTCAGTGAAAGCTGGCAAAAGCAGCAATAGATTAATATTCTCCATACATTAACTCTCTACCAGTCAACATTCGTAATGCCAGCTGTATTTTGTCTTTTTGTCTTTTGTACACTTACCAGTACATGTTCTGTCACTAGCCAGGTATCGTCCAGCGTCACAAATGTCACATTTTGAGTTGGCTCCGCCATCCTCACACCTCGTACATCCACTTGGGCAACCTGTGATGGAAATTGAAATTTACAGAATGCCTCTATTCTGTGTTATACTCATACAAAAATATGAAACTGCATTCAATTAATTCTGTAAATACTTGAGAATACCTAATTTTTGTCGCTTTAAAACTGTCCTCACTGACACAGGTATCTTTGGTAAAGTTGTCATACTGGTCAGTGGGGAAAAGTTGGCATTTCTGCCATTAAGTGGGTCAAAATAGCATGCCAACTTTTCCCCGGATTGCCAACTTTGCCCCGTTTTACGATATCAAAGGGCCGTGTAGACATAATTGGAAGGACTTTTTTGCGAGAACAATTTTCTGCACTATTCTGGAAAAAAAGTATTTGTGTGAAACTTACCATTGCATGTTCTTGATGGTGACACAAGGTAGAACTGAGGAAGGCAGACATCACAGGTTCCTGTATTGACGTCACAACTCATGCAGTTGGATGACCCACAAGCTGAAGGAAACAATTAAGTACAATTTATCGAGGCTTTAGTACAAACTAATTGAGACTTTTTTGAATAAGCAAGATCAGTCACAAGTTCTGGTTAGTTAATCAAGATCTACTTGTAATTAATTAAGTCTAAATTAATTTTTTTAAACTGCTTCTAATTAATTACTTTCAAGTCCACTTCCTATCTTGTTGTACAGAACATATTTCCTTTTTGAATTTACTTCCATTGAGAATTGTACCGATAGGAAATCTGTCAGACAATGTTTCACATGCTTACCTGTACATGTAGCCTGGTTAGCTGTGCCTGTATTCAAGTAACTGCCTGCCTTGCAGAACATATTGGACAGACAGACAGACGGTGTCACTCCACATTGGGTGCACAAGGAGTTGGATGGGGAACACTGACCTGCAATGCAAAATGACAAGAAATGTATTTGATGAGAAATGCATATGCCCTTATGAGAGGCCATCAAACTTTTAGAAATTACAAATTCCTTAAAAGATTTCTTATGGGATTATATTCTAACCTGGTGAAATAGATATAACAAGATTTTCTTACCATAGCAAGTCTGCAGCTCACTGTTCCGGCCAAACTGACATCCATAAATGTTGCAAAGCCCTCCTCCCACTGTTGAGCATCCACCATTGCAGTTGGAGGCACAACCTGTAATTGGGAAAAAATAAATAGTTGTGGTAGGTCTTTCATAAATATTTTTTAGAATGCTAATGACAAGTGTATGTTATTATGGTTTGTTTGTTTGTTTGTGTTTTACGCCTCTGCAGCACCTTAGTGGGCTATATCAAGGCAGGCGATCGCCGTATGATGATGAGATGAGAAGACTGTGAGTCTGGCACATACCCTATTAATTCAGGGATGCCCAGGGTCTTTCAGTTGCCCCAGCATAGAATACTGGATACAACCCGCCTCCATTTAATGTCCAATGGGCTCGGACTAAAGTGAGTTCACGGGGTGAGATTTGAACCCACGACCTCAAAGCCAGTTGACAAGCGCACTTACCAATTAGGCCACGGGGGAACTCTATGTTATTATGGTAGACACCATAAATTTATAAGTCAGAAATTAAACCTATTAAAAGATCAGTATTTTATAACAGTTGCGGTTAACAGGATTTTTGAAAAAGAAATTTGCTGTTAAATCATTCCTGTAGGTTCTATATACTATACATAGCTTGATTCTTACTGCATGCAGCTAACTGACATACCTGTGCAGACATTTGCTCCAGAGTTTACTGTTGATCCGTATCCTGCAGCACACTGGCCAGAGTTGCATTCACCAGACAGTTTACAAGATGCATTGTCTTTGCAATTTGCATGACATATTCCTAGAAATGAAAATTAACAGAATTGTAATTAATTATTGATATAAACAGTTCAACAAAAATCAGTCCTCCTTTACGCACACTTGAATATCTCTTTCCGATTTCTATAAAATTTGGCCATTTTGCAGGCCTGCATATTGAAATTGTGCATGTGTATTTGTAGCTTGATTGCTTCAGATGTGTCTGAGCCATCAGACCCTGAGTCAACATACCCCTCTTGTTAAAAAACATGAAGTAGGCTATTTACTTTTACAAAACATATTTTCCAAAAGGTGCTCAAACTCCACTCAAATTATTTCTAATGTCATCCAAGGAACCTAAACTGTAAAAATGTTACAAAAGTCCTCAGTTGTCTGCTAAATATGATTGAGAAACAAATTTTCTCCAGTCACTTGATGAAGTATGCCCCAGCTGGTGGCCCTGCTTGGTGAACTGGTCATCTCCATTGGAAAAACCACAGATTTTTTAGTTCAGGGGTAGGCTCACTCGAAGGCTCCTGGCTCAGGAATAATGCCACTAAGCTACAAATAAACACATTTGGGGTCGATAGACAGATCTATCATTCAGCCAACTTTCATAATAATCGGAAAAGGAATCTTTGAGATATATAAGTTAATTAAAAGGGGAACTAATTTTTGTTGAACTATTAAGACAATATACGGATTTCTGGTCATTTTCATAGTTGCAGCTCTTGAAAACGTTAACAGAACTGCATATGTCAACTATCTGTTCTGGTTGCAAATTTACTGGTCATGAATGAATTGTTTGAATGTGATGTCAACTGCCCCTTGTTAATGTAGGCCTACTGTGATTGCTTTAGAAGAATAGTTTCACTCTCAGCAGTCTTTATATTCTGAGTGTTGATTGTGGAAGTTGGGTATGTAATGTTACACCTTCATCCCCATGATATTTCATACAATAGGCCTAAAGTATTATCCACTATTGGCAATATCAAGTGAATTAATTTGCTCTACTTTTGTGATAATGGTGACCTCCATGTATTTCTACAACCACTGACCAAGGCGATGTGACATCATCGAAAATTATGGACATTTTAAAACAAATCCTCTGAAGATACCTCTCATCATCGATATTTTTATTTTATAAATAAATTTGATTAACAAGCAAATTCTATGCAGTATACATGCTTAGTAACATTGCTTACCACTGGTTCCCTGGGCCACACAGTAGTTGGACCCAGACGGGCTCTTGTTGTAGATGTAGGGAGGAGTGCAGCCGTTTGTGTTACAAGTCCCACCAGTGCCACAGGTGTCACAGTTTTGTGCACAGGCTGTTGATGAAACAATACTGGCATTGTATTACTACAATATGATTTCAAGTTTATTTTCAATTTATTGTCCATCTCATTCTCGACAACATCCAAGTAAAATTTTATTTTAAGCTTGGTGTTTTACAATAAGGAACATTAGCATAGGCTATTGGTTACTTGGCATACATATATTTCACAACAGATTGGTTGGCTGAAGCCCCAAGGCGTATCTTAGAATTAGGACAATTTTTCACATAAATACATGGATTATTACACATACAAAGATTATTAGCAAGCTTGATAAAAATAAATTAAAATTTTAGATATGGAAGAAAGAAATTAGAACCTCATTTATAACAATGATGTAAAATATTAGGATATGGGTCAAAATTTGGTAAGTCTGAAATTCTTGTCTCCTGTGTTTAACAATAATTCATGATGACAGAAAGGCACACGCAGGACCTCTTGATGTCATTTGTCATAGACAAGGATATTAGCAAAACTTCTGACACAAAAAATATGTGGAAAGTTATTTTTATCCCATCCAAAAAGAGCATTGAAGTGGCCAACCCCCCTGAAAATGGCCTGTCTCCACCTACATTTTCTTTGAAAGATTGCATCACAAAAACGTGTACAGGATCCTGATTCAATTAAACTCTTCAATACATGGAGACTTGACTATCACTCTTCTAAAATATAGTTTCCAATTTCTGAAATAATATCCTGTATAAGAGCAGGAGGTTGTTGTATCAATGTCTCCAATATTGCGTCATTAGCATCACACCAGTTTGATTTCTTAATAAAAATGAAAGGGACGCACATTCTGTGAGAAAACCTAGTGTCTGACGTTGCCTGAGAACCCAAGAAAATAATTGTGCTATCTGTAGCTCTGTATCATTCATGTAAACCAAAATATTTGAGTATTTCTGTTGGCATGTCGGTTGTCCAATCTTAATTTGTCATTAGCAAACGCCTTGCTGCTCTATTTTGACTGGATATTTCTGGACCAGAATCAATGTGAACATGCTTCTGGTGTTCATAAGATCATTGCATGCACAAATTGCCAGATTACCAGTTTTGCGCTGGTCCCTACAAAGATTTTTATCTTAATTATCATTAGCATCACGTCGTCATTAGCATCACAACAAAAAAATGCTTCTTTCCTTTACCTCACTAAAATTCTGTTGCAAGTGACTGAGTTGAAATTGTGTTCAATATATATTATCAATTAATGTTTTAACAAAATATTACTCAGAATTTTTGCCTTTTCCCTGCATCTGATATGCTTAGTATGAATTTTGACGCTTTTCTGAGATTACTAATCAAATATGGGGTGTCAGTGACATTTTACCATAGTCTAGTACCTGAAATATGGTTCAGCAAAGACAGTGGGCACTGGAGGGGTAGTGGAGATCATCTTTGTTATTCAGAATCCAAACTATTGCTGAAAAGAGTATTTTTGTTTCTGTTTGTATATTTCTAGTTCAAGAAAATGTTCTATCTTAATAAGTATAGGTCGTAGAGACCTGAAATATAGCTCAATGTTTGCAGAATAGCCACTTTCCCATACGTTGGTAATACATTCTTCAGCTCTAAGTGGTGCGGATTTCAAGTTACAGGCATGATGCTAATGACACACATAATTATTAGGTATAAAATTGAGCAAAATGCATTATCTCAAAAATAATAGGTGCTAGAGACCTGGAAATTGGCCTAAAATGTGCAAGCTACCTGCCTAATCATTGGTAACAGATTATTTAGCCCTAAGTGGTCAGGATTTTTAAGTTTTAAGTGTGATTTTAATGACTGTCAAAAAAAATCACAACTGTATTTATCACCTCATTACGGATCAGCAGAGCATTGGAACCCTTGGACATGACAGTGCAATGATAGCTGATTGTTTGACCTACCTAATGCCAACCTAAAAAGGCATTTCTGGACCAAAAAAATTTTCAAATTTTTTTTCAGCCGAGATTTCAAGGTTTTCAAATTTTGACCCATATCTCCTCACCGTGATGCCAAATTTTATATGCAGCATTAATCATGTAATTCAATAAGATAACATTTATTTTTTTATTTTTTGACCAGATACTTACCCAAACATCTGTTGCTCGATGAGTCATAAACACTTCCTTTGGGACACCCGTCTGAGTCGCAATTGTCTGGACCATTGGTTGTGCATTTGGAACAGTCTCTTGTTCCGTACACATCTTGCTGACATTCTGAGAAATTATATTTTGTATGAAATATTATTGTCATTCATGGTTCTAGACTAAAAATATAAAGGTAGACAGCCACTTCATAATACCAGTAGTATTCACTAGAATCACTACGTTGTACAATGTATAACATAATTTAACTCGGGTGTTTCAGATGATGAAAGTGCTTATTACATATTCAGCCAATATCAAAGAACATCTTTCGTAAGTTAATTTTATGCTGAGAAAAGATTATTGTTACTTATTTCTTAGTACAGAAAGTGTATTCACTTACTTTTGCACACAAAATCAGCTCCAAGACCATATCCAGGAAAACAGTTAGCGGCTGAGTCACATTTTCCAGCCCCTTTGACATTGCACTGGTTGCAGTTTGGACAAGCTGAAATAAAGTAATTTAGATTTATAAGCAAATGATTTTAATAACAGCGTCCACGATAATGAATTTATGCATTTTCCAGATGTATTCCACTCTCGTCTGCATTTAGGGTGGCTAGACATATTATAATTAGAAATCAGTTAAAATTAACATATTAAACAGTTAACAGTGAGGTTAATGAGTTTACCTGTACAGACTTTGTTCCCGTTTCTTCCATAACCAGCTTGGCACATTCCCATATCACATTTTGTCTTGCCTTCGGTGTCACACTTTGTGCAGAAGTCTGCACATTCTGTAATTAAGAATATTGAACGATGACCAATTTGAGCACAGTATGTGACATTTGTATGGACGTTATAAATGACAACCAATGTCAATGACAGTCTGTCTTAGACTTATCTACAGTGTATTTACAAATGAACTTCCCAGAAGAAATATGGTTTCTTCCTAGTAATTTCACACATTAAAATGGCAAAGAGTGCATTTTTTTATAATTAAACATTACTTTCTTAAAGATATAAATACATATGGGAACATTCAAGAGGACTTACTCTCGCAGGCTCCATTGCTAGCCTGGGTGTAGCCACTCATGCAGCCATCATGGTTGCATTTTGGATCCGCTCCCACAAGGGCACAGGTCTGGCAGTTTGCTGGACAAGCTGGAAATCAAAGGTATAGAAGTCAAGGAAATATTGATCTGCATTAATAACTTAAAGTTAAATGTGTAGGCCCAGATATAAAATATGATTGAAAGTGAATCATAAGACTTACCAGCACAAGACATGTCGGATCTCTGGGTGAATCCAATCTTGCACTTATTCATCAGACAGATGGATGCGTTGTAGAACTGATTGGATTTACATAGGGCACAACCAATAGGGCAGGCTAGAATAAGGAAAATATCAAACTCATACTTTTCTTATTGATTTTAATACTGTTTTGAAATCAGAAACTTCGAAATTGTTATTTTTTTACTTACGCAAGCATTGTCGAGCAGGCAGCATGACGTGGCCAGCAGCACAAGCTCCGTATTTGCACACAACCCCAGTACCAGCAACAAAGTTGCAGTCATCACAGCCACCAGGACAAGCTGGAAATAATAGTTTAATAATGAATCGTCAACTACTGTGTTGTATGCCCTTCAAGAGTCAACAAAAATAAAACACTTTTTCAAAGTCAATATTTTTTTGAAGTGAATATCTTTTTATAACATTATCAATTCAGCAGATACTTACGAAGACAAGATGTCTTGTCATCCCTGACTACAAAACCCTTCTTGCAACTGTCACATTTTCCCATTCCACTTGTTGAGCAGCTGAGACATTGGTTTGGTGATGCACATGCTGAAACAATTGTCATAAAATTAGGTTAATAGTTATCAATTGTTTAAAAGTGTGTGAATCTCCCCTAAGAGAATCGTGCACCAAATTTGAACAACTGGCATCTTTCTCATATTATCAATAAATCATTAGGATAACTAGAAGACTTATGCTGTATCTCAAACTTTAAAACAAACATCTTGAAGTCTCTTACGTTCACATGTAGTTCCTGTCCTGATGTAGCTTTTTTTACAGCTGCCAACATCACATGTGCCTTTGCCTGCATTGTTGCAGGAAGTGCAGAATGGAGCACATGCTAGAAATTAAAAAATGGACTATCAGAATGATGATTTAGGCCAAGAAGGACATCAAACATATTGCAAAAAGGAATAAATGTTGCCTTTATTTTAAATTTTGATAAATACCTTCACAAGCAGTCCCGTCAGCTTTTCGGGCATACCCTGTCATACAGCGACCGGTGTCACACTTGCCGACTCCAGTTACTGCGCAGTTCTCACAATTCTGGGCGCATGCTGCAAAAGTGAAGAACAAAGTGTGAATTCCCCTCAAATTAAATATTTTGTAAAATCTGACTTTTTGACAATAGTAAGTTACAGAGAGTTAACATTGTTTTGTCTGCTATATTGGACAGTTTGTCATCACAATTTTAACAACAAAGATATATTAAAGGTAGAAACTATTAAGCAACAAAAAAGTTCTGACCTTTGCAAATTTTATCACTGTCATGGACGTATCCAGTTTGACATGCTGTGCAACTGGCCTTTGCTTTTGCAACATCGTAAGTGCAACTTCCACATTTGTCAGGGCAAGCTGAAAAGGTAGATAGAGCATAAATATAATATATAATTTATGAATAGCATTTGTGCGAAAATAACCACTCCTTCAAAATAAAATCCAGGTGGCACATTTATGATTAATTTTCTTACGTCTGCACTGTCCTCCATTGGCGACGAAACCAGACTTGCATCCGGTGCATGTCAGGACTCCGCTAGCATAAGTGCATGCTGAACAACCAGTTGGACAAGCTTGGAAGAAAACAAAGACATCATTACTGTGATGTGAAAATTGAGACAATAGATGCTCAGATGAACTCTCGTTTCTATCTGAATCACAGTATGGACATTGAATAAATCTGCATCTGAAGATGTAATTAGTATAAAGTGCAATTTCAAGGGACTTACCTATGCAAGACTTTGACATAACTTGGGCATAGCCCATAGCATGACAGTTACCACTGTTACACAAAAGATTTCCATTGATGTAGCTGCAGGACTTGCAACCCAGAGGGCACTCTGTCGAAGACAAACATATATAAGCTGATTATGTATTTGACAAAATGCTCATATTTTTGTTCCATGAACAACATTAAAGGTGTCAACTAAAGTATTTTATCGAACTGTATACTTGCCTAGGTGATTATTTCGGAAGAATATCTTCAACTTTTTTAAATATCTGTCCTTCGCAAGCTCAGGCTTGAATTCATATAATTAACAACTGCAGCTCTGCTGCTGTGATGGTTTATATATTATATATATATATATATATATATATATATATATATATATATATATATATATATATATTATAATGCACAATTACTTCTGATTTACCTTTGGTTAATTCTTGCAATAGTGTACTCATTATATAATTTAATCCTACTTACTATTGCATTGTCCATTGGCATTGCGGGCATAACCTCCAGGGCAGCCCGTAGCTGGACACTCTGCTCTGTTGAGAGTTGTGTTGAATGTGCAACTGTTGCACCCAGGGCAGTCTGAGAGCAAAGTGATACAATTTATGACAAGTATGTAAGAAAACTAAAATGTGCACTGCATGATTTGATGCAGACTTTGCATATAGGATGAAATTGTTGTCTTGCATAGCGAAAATATTTTAGCTCACCAAAGCTTTTAGCCATTTTCCATAGAGTTTGTCTTTACTGATGCACAAGAAATACCTCAATCAATCATCATGTCAGAGTTGTGGACTTGGAGGTATTCATAATTTAATTTAGATTGAACGTAATTTGTCTCATCAGAAAGAGGATGGCTTGAATGAACATTTTCTGTCTTATAGTAGTACTATGACCCAATTGTTAAAACTGTTTGTGTGTTCTTTGACTTACCAACACAAGTCAAATCGGCCTTCTGGGCGAATCCTGTCTTGCATTTGTTCACCTTGCATTTTGCCAAACCACTGACCCAGTTGCATTCAGCACAGCCATATGAACAAGCTGAAATGGAAGAGTTTACAATTTAAAATGGAATATCAATGGAAACTCATTGCTTTCAAGTATCATCAACTGTCATGATGTCTTTTGAAAGAAAAACATGGAAGGACAAAATTCAATGAAATTGATACAACATACCTTGACAATCCTTCTGTGTTTTCCGGAAGACGTATCCTGTCATACATTGCTCGGCCATGCACTTGGACTCACCATTGACAACTTCACATCTCAGGCAGTTTGCAGGACAGCCTGTTCAAATTAATATTTAGACAAATATTTATTATGTTTCATATTTCATTCATTGATAGGGCATGCAAAATATAATAGACAATACTGATCCAGTCATGAATGCCCTTTATTTCAAGTATTTGTCATTTGTAATTTATAAAATATACCAACCTTTGCAAGACTTGCGATCTGCCGCCAGGGTGAAATTGGTCTTGCAGATGGTGCACATGACTTCTCCTTTCTGGTCCACGAAGCACGTCTCACAATTAGCTGGGCAACCTACAAAAACAAAACATATCTTGACAAAAATGTGTCACTTGCACTTTACTCTTTATTAATGGCACATACCGTTGTGAATTCAAGAAATTGTACCCCACTATAGCTGCAACCCTTTATTATCCCTAGATGTCTTTTTTTGGCTTTCACTCACTTGGACATGTTCCATCCATAGCCTTGAATGTGGACCTGGCCATGCATTTGTTGTGGTAGCATTTGGTCTTCTGCAATTTGTCGTAGCAGGATGCACAATTCTTGGGGCACTCTGGAAGAAAGAAAAATGTCACCTTTTCAGTACCCAACAAGTTTGAATTATTAGTTATTTCTTCAAGAAAGTCTTGTAAAAACTGGAAAACACATGTAAACACTCATTTTTAAAAAGAGCTGGTTGTAAAATATCTTGATTAAAAATTTTATGTGATCCTATTTTTGAAAAAAGTGTATTGTTCAAACAAACTTTAGAGATGTACAAAAAAAGCACTTACTGTAACACTGGCCATCAGCTGCCCTGACAGTGTAACCTGAGAGGCAACTTCCACATTTTGTATATCCAGTGTTAACATCCACTGTGCAAGAACCACAGTATTCTGGACATCCTGTAAACAATCAAGTTGGATAATATAGCCTGATTGGTAAATTGGTAATAGACATATTAGTGTGGTTCACAAACCTCTGGTGTGCTAATTGACACCAACAAATTCATTCATCTAAGAATCCAAGATGGCTACCTGAAAGTCAAAACAATGTGTGACCTATTTTAATTATGTAGGTCAAGGTCACAAAGTTAAGAAGACATGGTCTGACTCTGAAAGTTATCATCATGGATGAAGCATTGCTGTACTTACTGTGGCATGTTCCCCTCAGAGCATTGAATGCATAGCCATTTTCACAAGATGTAGCCTTGCAGAAAGGAACATTGTCCTTCCTGGAGCAGGACAGGCAGTTGTCAGGGCAATCTGAAGAAGATAACAATCATGACCAATACTATCATCTTTTTAAATGATTTAATAAACTTTGTTGAATTAACTTTTTGCATGAAATTAAGATAATAATACTAAGTTCAGTGATTATAGTAAGAAGGACATTTGCACCTAATTTGTAACAATCAAAAGCAAGAAATCTATAAGATTGGTGATTCACAAGTATGAGCAGTATTATGCAGGATGAAGAGGATAAATTTAGCTCTTATTTTTCTCTCTAGATAATAGAATGCTTACGATCACAAGTAGCCACAGACTTGGTTTGGAAGTTAGCTTTGCAAGTGTTGCAGGTTGTGGCTCCACTGTCAGTCACAGTGCATCTCAGGCAGTTGCTGTCACATTCTGAAATGAAAATAAATCATATTTATTTATTTAATCATGATTTTTTGATAACTTGTATTGTATCTATTGAAAAACCTAACATTATATATTGTGTTACTCACGGACGCATTGTTTGTTGGCCGAGTTGAAGCCGAAGTAATCATTGCACTTGTCTGAGTCACAAGTACCCGGTCCGTTCTTTTCACATGATTTGCAGTTTGGAGCACATGCTGCAGAATGAATTAAGAAACTTTATGAGATATAAATATAAATTAACTTGTCTGTGTTGCAGTTGAGTATTATGCAAAGATGGGAAGTCAATATGAATTCACAGTATTTACAGTTGGGAAACGGGTATACATTTGCCTGCTTTATGAGAATATTTGCCTTCTCTAACTTACCATCACATATTTTGGTATTGGCGTTGTACTTGTATCCCTGAATGCACTGGTTCTCATCGCACAGGCCTCCCCCATTGGTGTTGCATTTGCCATTGCAGTACACATGGCAGGCTGAAGTGTCAAACATTCCACTTTAGTAAAACAAATTTTTAAAAATGAAACATGTTGGTAACTTTACTGTTAATGTCTCTCTTGTCTTTCTTGTATCCATGGTTATGATTTGTCATCCAAACATGGATAATTATTAATGCTTGCTTGAGATGGTTAAGTTTGGGAAATTAATTTTTGGACATATTTGTTGTCTTAATTTACAAAAACTTGCCAAATGACCCCTAAGAACCACAGAATGATTGTTTTGTTCCTGAAGAAAATTATTGTCAAAAGAAAATCAGCAACTGCATTGTACTTTTGGTGGACTTTGCGAAATTCACTTATTACGGTCAAAATTGTCTCAAAGGTTTATATCAGCTTCAAATGAATTGAGTAGTTGAGTCAGATAGGTCTAATTTAGGTTTTTAAAAAAAGTTCCCTTAGTGCATGCAAAAAACACTTGCATGTTTCTCTTTTGTACTCACCTGTGCATACTTTGGTGTTGGCATTCATTCCATATCTGTCCTTGCACTTCCCTTGGTCACACTTGTTCTCTCCATTTACTTTGCATTCGGTACAATGCGGGGAACAAGCTGCGGAAAAAACGATGAATGGATATATATGTAAAAAAAACAAAAATGGGCACACGTTGTGACTTAGAACAGGTGGGAGTGATAAATAGCACTCTTCAAGAGAGATTGATAGTCTGTGAAGTTAGTTGACACAAAAATAATCTTATTTGATGTCTTATTAACTGCATGCATCTATTCAAAGTCACCCCGATGTAATTCGGTTCTCGAAAAGAGCCTCACAGTCTCTTGACCCTATTGGTAAAACAGAGGAGATATATCTGGAGGAGGCCAGATGCTATGATAAACATTTGTAACTCACGTTTGCAAAATTTGTTAGCCGCATCAAAGAGATATCCGACAACGCACTGGTCATCATTGCATTTACCAGGCCCATTGGTTTTACATTGGCCATTGCAACCCACACTGCAGCCTGAAAAAGTTTTTATAAATTAGATTTAACAATTCGGATGATTAATCCTGGACATTGCGTAGAGATTGGAAAAACGCCTCAAAGTGACATTTTCTACCTTTATGTCTATATTTTAAGAGCCAGTTTCTGAATCTTAGAATAACTGCCTCTTGATGAGACTGAAAGAAATGTGTTATAGCCATTGCAGCCTTCTGGTATATTCTTTATAGAAACATTTTTTATAGCAAATTAAATTTAGGAATAATTATATTTAGTGTAAATAGTCCTTAATTTATAAGGTAATTGCCTTAATTTAATCAAAAAAAGTTATTGCCACTTACGTTCACATATTTTTGACACATTGTTCCTCGCGTAGCCGGTGTCACATTTATCATCGTCACATTTCCCTGATCCACCAGTTTTGCATTCTGCACAGTTGGGACTGCATTCTGAAAAAAAAGAAAGATATTAAATATTTACAAAATGCTTGTCATATAGATCTGAAGTAACTTAGATTCTAGTTTAATGTGTAAAAATACATTGATTGTCTGTCAATATTTAATGTTCAGTTGTACAATCATGTGTTTTGTTCATCTTAGATGATGATACTTAACTGTACGTGGGCCAAACATGAATCAGTAATTAATCTTTTATGGAAATTGCTTTGCGTACCAGGCGCGAAATTTCTGGGGCGGGGGGGCCGAGCGACATTTGCCCAAAATTCATGATTCGAATTTTGTGCAATGTGACAATGCCCCATGAAATTGCTAGGAAACCACAGGTTTTTAATAATATTCATTTGATCACCTGCTCAAATTTTAAGGTTCCTTGCCAAAATTTGGGCCTTTTCTCAATGTTTTGAGGAGGCGGCTGCCCCCCTGCCCCCTTTGATACGCCTATGTTGCTTTGTAATTTTCACTGAGACGCACAGATTTCTTGAGGATGTGAATTTATATGTTGCTTAAATTTTGGAAATTGTGATCTGTTAGTGAAATATGTAAAAAAAATAGACAAGCTGCAAAGTTTACATATTGCTTGACTTACGCCTGCAGATTTTATCAGTCGAGTCGAATACTGTCCGTGCATTGCATTTGTCACTGTCACATTTAGTGGGACCATTCGTCTCACAGCTGCTGCAGTACAAGCCACAGGCTGAAAAAATAAATACAAATTGTTTTTAAATAATTTATTTCTAAGTCATTCTATTCATGTCACTTCAGCAGATTCTCTCGGTGATTCATGTAAGTATAAGTTAAAATTTGTACCTCTTGAAATTCTACATCATAGGAGGGTAGGAGGGGCGTTCAGAAAGTTTCAGGCTTTTTTTTATATTGACACTTATTTTCAGTCTAGAACTACGAATTTTTCACATTATAAAATTAAGCATATTCGGAATCGAATTCCTAAATTTTGGACGATTCAGACATTTTCAAGTCTTTCTGTGGTTGTCATGGAAACTGAAAGTTCATCGGGGGGGGGGGGGGGACTTCTCTCTATCACTTGTAATAGTGAGTTTGACAATATTTGACACAAGAAATATAATATCAGCCTTTAGAAATAGTCCCAAGCTCACCAAAAGCATTAATTCATACACCTGACCCATTGAAGTAAATATCCCTCGAAGTCCCCCAAACAAAGTTCTGTGAAAGCATTTCGGTCTTCCAAAGCCTTTTCTCCTCCATTGCCTGAAACCCTAGCCCCCATGGACTAAAGTAAGGGAAAACCAGGACTAAGTCACAGGAATAGCTAGGATGGATAATACTTACATTTGGTGTCCTTGAAAGTATATATTTATAAGCTAATATTATATTTCTTGTGTCAAATATTGGCAATCTTACTATTACAAATGATAGACAGAAGTCTGTCACAGTCACAATTTGTTGGCTTTCTTGGTTTCAGTATTACCTGCTCCACCTAGCTGAATTTTCAGTTTCCATGGCAACCACAGAATGACTTACAAATGTCCAAATTGTCCAAAAATTTTGGATATCGATTCCAAATATGCTGAATTTTTTATCCTGTGAAAAACTCACAATTCTAGATTGAAAATAAGTGTCCATATTAACAAAAGCCTCAAACTTTCTGAACGCCCCTCGTTTTGTCTGTACACTGTAAATTTTGAATTTTGACTTAGCTTAATTGATTGAGTGAGATGGTTGCACAATTCCTTTGAGCAAAGATAGCTTGTTGTTTGCAAGTTATAGCAACATAAAGATTATCATAACTCAAAACGGCAAGCTATCATGGCTCAAACAAATTGTGCAACCAACTCACTCAATCATTTGAGCTAACTCAAAATTTCAATTTTTACAGTGTAGTAGGACCACACTGGATATGAATATTGTGTCTACTTCTTGTAAATCTTACATGTGAGTTCCAAAGTGAAGAATCAAATAAAATCAATTAATTGTAACATCAGGAATGAAGTTTAACTGACCTTCACAGATCTTAGATTCTGCGTTGAGCTTGAAGCCTGAACTGCAGGAGTCACACTTCCCTGGTCCATTATCGTCGCAGTTGCCATTGCAGTTTACATGGCATGCTGAAAATATTTGTCAAAAATTGGTTTTTACTACATAACTAAATATTTAAATATCACCTTTACAACTCTGCCTCCCAGCTGCTAATCTTTTGTTTTTCTCTGGTAGTAATAATCTCATAAAGTGTTGTTATGAATTCACCTTGGCATTTCTTGTCCTTGTCCAGAGTGAAGTTGATGTTACATCTTGTGCACTCTGTCTCCCTGTTGCCCTTGTCTTTGCATTTGTCACAATTTGCTGGGCAAGCTGAAAAAAAATTGCCATTAGAAATTCTGTGTTAAAGTTGAATCCCACACTTAGCAAGAAATCTAAAATCCATGAGATATTCATGAAACTTTGCCAAAAAGTTCTTCAAAAAGAAAGCTTTTCAACGTAAAAAAAAATAGGCGGGCTATCCAACATAATTTTTGAAATATGATATTTTCAAAATCTTATGTCATTACATTAAAACATACAGTAAAATACTGAAAGAGTGTTGGATTTATAACGAAAAGCAGCGTCACTCAAACAATATCCATGAAATATTTATGAAAAATTAAAGGAATATAGCTGAAAATACACTTTATTGAAAAACATGTCTTTGAAGGGGGTTACCGATGTTTTTTGAGAGTTACGTGGTGTACAATATGTAAAAATTATGAAAAACAGTTCAACAAAAATAAGTCCCCCTTAAAATAAACTTGGATATCTCAAAGATTCCTTCTCCGATTTTTATGAAAGTTGGATTGAATTATAGGCCTGTATATCGACCCAAAATGTGTGCATTTATAGCTTAGTGCCATTATTCCTGGCTGAGCCAGCAGCTTTTGAGTGCATGAGCCCACCCCTGTTTTCAAAAATCTGTGGCTTTTCCAATGCATATATATGAACAATTTGACAAAGCGGGGGAGCCACCAGCTGGGATATTTTGTTGGACTGTGGAGTACAATAGGTGGAGCAGCTGTATTCTGTGGGATTCAACTTTAATTTATACTTGTTTATTTGTTACGAATCTGACAGAATGTATTTCCAGGATTTCTGAAAAAGTGAAAGGCACGTGGCATTTTACCTGCGAGCTGCGCATCAGCCCCAAAGGTCACATCGGCAAGACTCTGGGGCCAATATGTTAATGGTTTCTAGGGTAATTTACGAGGATCTATATAAAATGCATGTAATACCCTGATGGAACTGATTTGTTGAAAAAGGGCCATTTATCACATGCCAACAGTCCAATTTCACTGATGAAAATTATCATAGGTAGAAATACTTAATAGGTTATTATACCAAGATAAGACTGGTAAACACTGTATACATCTGCCCACCTCCACCCAGAGAATCTGCCCTAGACGAATCCTTCAGGACTGTCATAGATTTGCGTCATCAGCGTCTAAGCCAATCAGCGTGGAGCATTTCTCTCCACTTCAAATGTTTAACGGCAATTTGCGTAAAAAGTACTGGGTCCTCAGAGCCATAACTTCTATTATTTGAAGCTGTTGGAGATCTCTCTATTGCTGTAACAATTGTAGATGTACGATACACTTCTTCTTCTTCTTCTGCTGTGTGCTGGGATATCCCGGGTCGCCGGGTAGCATCACTCTGATCTGCAGATCAGAGGAGCTGCACATTGGATTTATCGATAAGGCTGTGAGTCTGGTACATACCCTATTCATTCAGGGATGTCCAGGGTCTTTCAGTTGCCCCAGCATAGAACACTGGATACAACCCTCCTCCATTTAACGTCCCATGGGCTCGGACTCAGTTTAGTTTTCAGTGTAGTTCAATCAGTGTAGTTCAATCAGTGTAGTTCAATCAGTGTAGTTCAATCAGTGTAGTTCAATCAATCTCCTTTGGTGTCACTGGTGTGCAGTTTTCTATTTTTGGAACAGGTGCTCTGTGTTGATACAAATCTATTTTTGGAAGTGGTTCTTTCTGTTTCTTTTCTGGTTTCTCATTTTCTGTCTTGGTACAGGCTTCATTGTGGTGCTGGTGTCTTATCTGGTGTCTGTGCATGATTAATTTTTCAGTGAAGTTCCAGGAGCGGGATTCAAACCCACGTCGTCTCAGGCCATTCGATTCAAAATCAACTGCTATAACGATTAGGCCACGGGGATTCAAAATCAACTGCTATAACGATTAGGCCACGGGGATACACGGAAGTGTTCGAACTGGCAAAATCGGCCTCATTTGCATAAGATGTGTGAAGGCATGCTCATTGGTCCTCACTGGGTGTGTGTCTGATTTATTCACTGAAGGCTTTGCTGAAGTGCCCACCTCTGGAAGACTTTACATTCCTCGTCATACTTACATGGAATCTCAAGTTCTTTTCTATGCTGTTGAACTGTGATGTCAGAGATGACACTATTCTAGCATTGCAATATATTTAAATTAACTTCGATGTCATTTTATACTGGGTCAGATTCCCCAGCTAAGTAAGTATGACGGAGACTGTAACTTACACATTACACTGAATTTGTTTCATACGATTTATATATTTCATACGGGATCCCCCAAGCTGGGTATTCGATAATTGGTATGCTTAAAAATCTATAGATGTGCCAAGTTCTGCATGCATTTCATCAATTGTATTTTCAAAATTTCACATGAACTCACTGACTGTGGATCAATGAATTTATATTTTTTGATAACACAGAATTGCCCAAGAATTTTTTTCTGTCTGAAATTGATTGATGGGGATTTTTCATGTATTAAGTTTTTTATTTACTTCACTATTTTCTGAATTTATAATTATAATTTGCTCCAGAGTCCAACACGAATACAAAATGTTAAACACGGATGATTTTGCAGACCATCAAGTGTTGTTTGTGTCAAGTAGTGTTTCATTTTGTTTTTAGTAATAGGGTTCTGTCAGCTCAGCCAATAGCTTGAAAGACAATGTTCCTGAGAATGCCTACGAAAAACTTGGTATCCTAGAAACTAATTCGTGTTGTGACAGCAGTGGATGATTTGAGATCAAAATAAACAATGGGACATTTTGGCTAATGTAAAACCAACATGAGACAGGTTTTGATCAATATTTAAAATTTGCTCGCATGTGTTATGAACGCAAAACTGGTAATTAAAGTCAGGAAGAGTGACATTAGCGGCGAGACCTATACTACACCCGGGTAGCCCAAGCAGCCCAGGAGGGGTTAGTTTGTCGCCAAGGAGGGTATAAAACCCCTAGCCCGGAAACGCCACAAACGACATAATTAATTTTAGCCTTCCTATATTGCCTGCCACGCTTTTTTAAAGATATAGCACAGCCGTAGTATTTTAGCTCTTAGATTGTAGTTCTTAGTTCAAAAGTTTTTAGTCCTTGTTTTCAACCTGGTGCCATTTTCCGGCCTCAGGGAGTGTTCTTAGCGGATTTTATAAACTTTTAACTACTGAACATGAATTTTACTCCTCAAAGGATTTTACATTAGTTTTTATCCTTAATCGGAGGTTCGCCTGATAAACAGGCGGAATATAAACCAGAAGAAGAAGAAGAAGAAGTCAAATATAAACCTCGAGCCTTGGTTGGTTTTATATATTTTTTAAAAATCAAATGTATCCATTAATTTTGATCTTGTCATTGTGAACAGCATCGTTGTTTTTCCCACTTTTTGAGTAGTATATAATTTCTTCCTGCAGTTCTGCAAAAAAACTGCAGAATTCTGCAGTTCTGCAAAAAACTGCAGAATTCTGCAGTTCTGCAAAAAACTGCAGAATTCTGCAAAAAACTGCAGAATTCTGCAGGAAACTGCAGAATTCTGCAGGAAACTGCAGAATTCTGCAGTTCTGCAAAAAACTGCAGAATTCTGCAGTTCCAAAAAAAATCTGCAGTTTCAAAAAAAACTCTGCAGGAAGCTGCAGAATTCTGCAGTTCTGCAGCTCCCTGCATGATTTCTGAACCTCTGTTACTTCCTGCAGTTTATTGCAATGCATCTTCAAAGTTCAGACCTCTTTGACATGGGGCTTGCTGCTACCAAGGAAACGTGGTTTGGGGGATTGTTGTATGAAGGATCGGGGTTTTTGGTAGTCCTCAGTCACTACAGCGTTTCTGAAAAGTTTCTGCAGCAAAATCTGTAATTCTGCAGGAGATATGCAGCCTGGGAGGTTTTATGCAGCTCTGCAAAAAACTGCAGAATTCTGCAAAAAACTGCAGAATTCTGCAAAAAACTGCAGAATTCTGCAGAAAACTGCAGAATTCTGCAGTTCTACAAAAAACTGCAGAATTCTGCAAAAAACTGCAGAATACTGCAAAAATCTGCAGAATTCTGCAGTTTCAAAAAAAAATCTGCAGGAAGCTGCAGAATTCTGCAGTTCTGCAGCTAACTGCATGATTTCTGAACCTCTGTTACTTCCTCCAGTGTATTGCATCTGTACAGTTCAGACTTCTTTGACATTGGGCTTGCCGCTACCAAGGAAACATTGATTTGGGGGGTTGGTTTTGGGGGTTGTGGTTTGGGGGGTCGGGGATTTGGTAGTCCTCAGTCATTGCAGTGTTTCTGAAAAGTTTCTGCAGCAAAATCTGTATTTCTGTAGGAGATATGCAGCCTGGGAGGTTTTATGCACTTCTGCAGCTAGCTGCAAAAAACTGCAGAATTCTGCTAAAAACTGCAGAATTCTGCAGAAAACTGCAGAATTCTGCAGTTCTGCAAAAAACTGCAGAATTCTGTAGAAAATTGCAGAATTCTGCAGTTCTGAAAAAAAATTCTGCAGTTCTGTAGGAAACTGTAGAATTCTGCAGAAAATTGCAGAATTCTGCAGTTCTGCAGCTCCCTGCATGATTTCTGAACCTCTGTTACTTCCTGTAGTTTATTGCAATGCATCTTCAAAGTTCAGACCTCTCTGACATGAGGCTTGCCACTACCAAGGAAACGTGGTTTGGGGGGTTGGTTTGGGGGGTTGTGGTTTGGGGGGTCGGGGTTTTGGTAGTCCTCAGTCATTGCAGTGTTTCTGAAAAGTTTCTGCAGCAAAATCTGTATTTCTGTAGGAGATATGCAGCCTGGGAGGTTTTATGCACTTCTGCAGCTAGCTGCAAAAAACTGCAGAATTCTGCTAAAAACTGCAGAATTCTGCAGAAAACTGCAGAATTCTGCAGTTCTGCAAAAAACTGCAGAATTCTGTAGAAAATTGCAGAATTCTGCAGTTCTGAAAAAAAATTCTGCAGTTCTGTAGGAAACTGCAGAATTCTGCAGAAAATTGCAGAATTCTGCAGAATTCTGCAGCTCCCTGCATGATTTCTGAACCTCTGTTACTTCCTGTAGTTTATTGCAATGCATCTTCAAAGTTCAGACCTCTCTGACATGAGGCTTGCCACTACCAAGGAAACGTGGTTTGGGGGGTTGGTTTGGGGGGTTGTGGTTTGGGGGGTCGGGGTTTTGGTAGTCCTCAGTCATTGCAGTGTTTCTGAAAAGTTTCTGCAGCAAAATCTGTATTTCTGTAGGAGATATGCAGCCTGGGGGGTTTTATGCAGCTCTGCAAAAAACTGCAGAATTCTGCAGAAAACTGCAGAATTCTGCAGAAAACTGCAGAATTCTGCAGTTCTACAAAAAACTGCAGAATTCTGCAATTTTCTGCAGAATTCTGCAGTTTTTTTGCAGAATTCTGCAGAAAATTGCAGAATTCTGCAGTTCTGAAAAGATTCTGCAGTTCTGTAGGAAACTGCAGAATTCGTCAGTTCTACCAGGTAGCAGTTTGTGGAATGACCTCTATCAAAATAAACTTCCATGGACATTTTGCCTCTCTGCTCGGCCAATTCTCAACCAAATTTCATTCCGAAAAAAGTTTCAGGTACCCTACAACCAGGTCTATAGACTGCAGTAGTCAGTCTTTGTCCGTCGTTGTTTCTTTTCGCCGTACGATACATTTTTCGGCGATCGGTAAGCTCGCAAAAATGTCATTTTATAAACTGCTGACAGTGCTCTATCAAAATAAACTTCCATGGACGTTTTGCCTCTCTGTTCGGTCAATTCTTAACCAAATTTCATTCAGAAAAAAGTTTCAGGTAACCTACAACCAGGTCTATAGACTGCAGTAGGCAGTCTTTGTCCGTCGTTGTTTCTTTTTGCCGTACGACAAATTTTTCGGCGAACGGTCAGCTCGCAAAAATGCCATTTTGCAGGGTCAGTGTAAAATGCGGACCATGCAGATGAAGCAGACCATTTTGCAAGCTGCAGAATGCATTGCAGATGAGCATCAAAACCCCAGACCCCCCCCCCCCCCACTCAACCCCAAACCGCAACCAACGTTTTCTTGGGTAGTGGCAAGACCCTTGTCAAAGAGGTCTGAACTTAGCAGATGCATTGCAATTTAAGAGATGCATTAATAGTACCAGAGGTTCACAAATACTGCATGGAGCTGCAGAATTTTTTTCAGAACTGCAGAATTCTGCAATTTTCTGCAGAATTCTGCAGTTTTCTGCAGAATTCTGCAGTTTTCTGCAGAATTCTGCAGTTTCCTACAGAACTGCAGAATTTTTTTCAGAACTGCAGAATTCTGCAGTTTTCTGCAGAATTCTGCAGTTTCTATTGCAGAATATGCAGGTGCAGGAAGAAATTTAAGTGTACTGCACTTTTTTCACACTGTTGCGATGTCAAAGTTCTCAAAAGTTTATACCATTGATCATGGATTCAGGATTCCTCGAAATTTCGCTCTTCTCGGCAGCAGAAAACTTGATAGCCTTCCTTGACACTCCCTGACCTTACCCAAAATGTATGATGATGACAAAATACCTGTGATATTTTGTGTGCCTATTTGTTGCGAGAATTTTATTCTTCATAGCAAAGTGCCACTGACACTCCCACGAGAATCTCTATCCTCAAACATAGATCGAAAATTCCATCTTTTTCAAGTCTGTCGTTGTTGTAGGTCAGGTTTTTTGGACTTTCTCAAACACATAATCTCAAACAAAAATTGGAGGGAAAAAGAGAACGTTCAATGGAAGAAGGATACAGTCCAGTAAAAAAACATTTCAATGAAAAAAAGTCCCCCATAAATAAACTTGAATGTCTAAAATATTCATTCTCTGATCTTTATGACAGTTGGCAGCATTAAAGCCTGTTTTAATGTTTATTGAACCCTAAATGTGTATTTGTAGCTTAGTGGCATTATTCCTGGCTGGGCAAGCCTTTATGTGAGCCTACCCTGTTTTACCATGCAGGGGAGCCACCAGCTGGATATACTTCATCGAGTGACAAGAAAAAATGTGTTTCTTAAAAATATTTACTTTAGGGTACCATTTTTACTGTTTGGGTTCCCTGGGTGACATTAGTAATCATTTACCTGTGTTAAAACATTTTTTGGGCAAGCCTAAAATTACAATTTTTGAAAAATCTGTTGGCTCAGACAAAAATAAGTACAGTGTCATTATGCAGGGCCAAAAACGGGTCAACTTTGTATTATTTCTGTTGATAGTTTGTATTGATAGAGATTGGAGAAGAGGTATTTTTGTTGTGTGTAACCCTTTAGAAAGGAAGACTAGGAAAGCTTGAGCATTGTGCCTTGCATGCATATGGAGATCCTGGCATTTCACTAATGGTTTTTACTGCAATTTCAATAAGTATGAGCCGCAAGTGGTTCAAGCAACTCGTACTTATTGAAATTGCAGTATAAGCAAACACAAGCCATTTTGTTAGCACTTCATATTACCTAAGCAGGCCTTTCTGTCTTGAGACAAGGTCTGTCTGTTTCCACATGAGCTGCATGTTTTGTCTGGGTTGGTGCACGACAGACAGTTGTCCACACCACAGTCTTTGATGGTTTCGCCTTCTGAAATTGAAAGTTGAAGTTGCATAATTAATACTTATCTGTATTAACTTATAATTACAAGTTCAGTTTGTCGTTAATATACTTGCAAAATGCAATATGCAGATTTTGTTCTAGATAGTTGCATAATTCTTAACCAACTCTGACTGGCTGAAATGTCTTTATCCACTGTAAATTCGAAATTTTGAGTCAGCAGCACAAGTGATTAAGTTAGATGGTTGCACAATTTTTTTGAGCTAACATATCTTGTTGTTATCAGGTACGATAATCTTTCTGTTTTCATATGTTAAAACAACAAGCTATGTTGGGCTAAAGGAAAAGTGCAACCATCTCACTCAATCATTTACAGTTGCTCAGTTTAGTGGATCCACATTGGCTAGAAGCCGGGGAATCTGACCCAGTTTAAAATGACGTCACAGCTTGTAGTTATTGCAATGCTAGAGAATAGAGTCATCTCCGACATCACAGTTCAACAGTATAGAAAAGAACTTCAGGTTCCACGTTAATATGTCGACCAGTGTAAACTGACTCAAAATCCAAATTTTACAATACATGTGCATATATGTGGTTACTACATCAAAGTATCTACTTCATAAATTATCGATAAGATAGTTTAAAATTGCTCTTTTATCATCGTAAATTACATGGGAGCTATTCAGAGGCAATTTATAGTAAGTGGTGAATTATGCAATACTTTCGCCAAGTGTTTTTTTTTCTATTTTGAAGCCAATAATCAGCCTAATGACCACTGATCTTGTGTTTTATTGATTTCAACTTCAAATTGTGCCACAAGTTATGACCTGACAAACTGGGTGTCTCTAATAACACCTTACAATAGCATTGACCCATTGAATTAGATATTTTGGGAAACTTTAAAATGATTGATTAATAAAAGTCATTTTTTAAAGGTTGACTAGTTCTGTAAAATGATAATGCCCACTTTTTGGGCTCAGGAAATTTCAGGTTGTTCCTAAACTTTCTTTGCCTTTTCAAACATCTTCTCTGTACAATTTGAAGACAAGTTTCATGAAGTATAGTAGATATATATATTCTTACCTGTTACATAAATTACAGTGGTAATACTGAGGCCAAGAAGTATCACTGGCCAAATGGAAGATTCCAGCATTGTATGTCAAGTTTCAGGTTTTCTGAAAGGAAATTAAGAAAATGTCTTTTGATGCTGTTTGATCTTCTTCTTTCGTGACATCCCTGGTGAATCAGTACCAGGGCCTGGAATTTTCTAACTCTTTTGGTCGAAATAAAGAAAACTGACTTGTGATTTAGGAATAGACATAATTTCAGGTTTTCTGAAAAGAAAATTAAGAAAATGTATTTTGATGCTGTTTCATCTTCTTCTTTCATGACATTCCTGGTGAGTCAGTGGCAGTCAGAAAACTGACCCTGTGATTTTGGAAGAAATACAGTGCCGCCTGTAAGTATTTCACGGATGATGTTTTTCCAAAGAGTAAATGCCAAACATCCTCAATCAAACTGCTTGTGGGAGCAAGGGTACTCATCTGATGGAAAGGAAACATATGGGGACATGAAGGACGATATTTGAGGCATGTAAGATGCAAATGCTGACTTTCATTGCACTAAGAACTAAATTTAGAATTTAGAATTAGAATTTATTGGTAAATTGATGCATGTCATTCATTTCCATTGCATTGGTCAAAGTCTTTGATAGGTAAGTGTTCTCCCTCCTCATTGAATTTGCATTGGCCTTGGGTTTCACTTACTTTAACGTTACTTACAAAAGACCAAAAGACTTTAATCCATACATAACTCTGAGTGCAGCAAAGAAAATTGAGAGCCATTTGTACCCCGCATGCATGAATTAATGGCCTATCGTCCTTTATGACCCATATATGTTTTCATCTCATCAGACGAGAATCCATTCTTCAAGAAATAGGTAGGTTGAGGATGTTTAACCCCAACACAGAAGCTGACATCACCCATTTTACTTAGCCTATACTTACAAATTAGCAGAAATGTTTAAATGATTGTGATAAAACTGATATTTTGTGGTTTTGAAGTCAGCATTTTATGCGGTTTAAGGATGGTCCACTTGTGTTTTTCGGATTACTGACCTGCCACCCTTTTTTGTGTTTTTATAATCACTAAGTTACGGAACTGTTTGGTTTAGGTAAGACCAGTCAAATTGATAATTCATGAAGGACCTACATCTGCCGGTTATTGGCACTCTGACCACTACACATATAGCCTCTTCTCATGATGATTCCTCTCCTATACTCCTCCCAGCTCCCTTCATCTTCCCACCCAGCCTATGATTATTTTCCAACTGGTGGCACGCGATAGACGGGAAGAAGGATATCACCATAGCAACCACAATAACAACATGGCGGCTGTTGCCCCAAACAGGGAGATGTTTAGATGTGCACAGTGCCAAACTGTAGATCCACAGCCACTTCAATTTATCAAAATCAATGGGAGCCCTCTCCTCTGTCTAAGACTGTCTTGCAACAGAGATGAAAAAGTAATCTTGATGTATGTAGCAGCATTGTAGCTATGGAGATCAAGTGGATTCATGCTCAGATCCTCTTGGCTTGTGAGATCTCAGCTTTTGAAGATAGCTCCAGAATTAGGTCAACAACTCAGAACGTAGAAGGTTTATTGAATTACAACATAAAAATGTCACGAACTGTAGTATAATGCAGAAGAACAAGTTGGTCCTCGACCAATTCATGAACCAAATTTGTGACAGGTAAATCTCCTCTGACAAAAACACTAGCCTATAGGCCTACAACCTTTATGTAAATCAGGGCCAATTAGATGTTTCACTTCTAAAAGCCCTATACATGTAACAATGTTAGAAGCTTCTATTTGTCAACTTCATTGTGCTAACTAGCATAAATTTAGTTGCTTGTTCCCATAAGGTCTTCATGGAACGTTCCTTGTGTCAGAAACAGGCCTGTTGATATGTAGGCCTAAATAATAAATTGAAATATGGTGTAGGCCTTTTACATTTGAACATGTGAAATACATCTGTGTGTTTGAATGATCCATGAATTTTGTTTTTCAACAGAATGGTCCAAATGATAGGTATATGTAGGCAGGCAGGCAGGATGAGAACTGCAGACCTATAAGATAAAGTATTGCCACTAACGGAGACCCGAGTAGGGTCATGGAGGTTTAACTGATGATATGAAACTCGAGTAAGGCCTGCACATTTACCCGAGGATGAGGTCTTTGAGTTGTCCTGCATATACACTAATGCAAGGTATCATTCTGATAAGACGCTTGATTTAAGCAACACTTAAATGGGCAGACTTAGATTCCATTACAGTGTGATTTCCTTCCATCATGCTTGTGGTGTCATCTTCATATCTCTTCACAAAAACCAACCACTTGATACCATCCATCGTCAAGATCACTTGCAGCTTCTGTTAACATGCTCGTGTGTTAATAAAGTTCCACAAGTTGCTCAAAGTATTCAATATATATCATGAACTTGCCATCGTATCCAAGCGGAGCTTTCTATTGAAGTGCTGATTGGTATTTCAAACTTTCACGATTTGGCCATTCATGCTACACCTATAGCACCAACTCCTCAAGACCTTGGTGTAGCACTTTCTTGGTGCCGCACAGAAGGCATGAATTTTGGAAGACGAACATAATTCGTGATTCATAACTTCACAATAGATGGATTCCTAATAATACGTTATTAAAACTTATTTATAAATGCTTATTTGAGAATCAGCTGCTGGGTTAAATGTGCATAATTCAGGAGTCCTGCAATTAAAATCATTTAGATTAGACTTTGTCAAAGTGACTGATTAAGTTAGTAAAGTGACGACGTCAAAATCCTTTAGGCATGACTAATTTCTGACCAATGAAGTTGCTAATTTATGACCAAGTACATCAATGGACTTAAAGTTAATCAGTCAACTTTCTGATTAATCAAATGACTAACTTTAAAAGTAAAATTTAACTGCCATAAAAAACTAGGACCAAGGACTAAGCGACCTTGTCAAACACATTTCAGTGATAGAAAGATAATATCTATTGTAATTTGTCTGCTTGGTAAATGTTATGATGCTTCTCGTGTGTTTTTGAAAAAGTTTCCATTCATAAACTGCTGAGGTGAGCTGTTGCTTCACATCAGTAAAATGTTGCGACATGAATGATTGATTGGCTCCATATCAATTTCAGCTAAATAGTTGTGCCACTTTTGACCAGACTGATGCAATATGCACACATTATAAAAACATTACTCATGAAGTACACCACATTTAATTTTCTACACATGAGCAATTATTGACAGTTATTTTTTGCTGTCATAGAGATATAAACACAACAAATCAGATGGAGCCATCAATATGCAAATTCGATTGATACTTTATCAAAATGTTTAAGCATGAATGTTTAGTTTGCTGGGGAAAAAGAGAGTAAATAAAACATTTTGGAAAGTGTTCAAAGGCTGTGTTACAGTTATTATGTGGTTTTTTGCCCTTTTTTTGTTTTTGTTTTCAGGTAAATTGCTATGCAATAACTGTTGTATGCATATAATAAACCAGAAATAATGGTATACATATAAATAGCGCAACAACTATAATTTAGTAATTTAGAAAAAAAGGTCTTTTTTAGAGGGACGATCTAAGAGGTACAAGAATGTCTATTAAACTGAAAGGTCTGTTACTGCAATTTCAACAAGTATGAGTTGCTTGGACCACTTGCTACGTAGTTGCTAAGCTTCCTCTAGTTGGCTGATGATCAGTTAAGGAACAATCAGAGGAAGTTAAAATGCTACGTAGCAAGTGGCCTTGCAACTCATACTAATTGAAATTGCAGTAACAAAAGCCTTTGAATCTCTGTTGACACCAGCAAGCGATTGTTTCATTATGCACTATGCAGTTTGATGATTGTCTTTTTTTTTTCAACAAGTTAGATTTTTTGTGTCAATTTTTATTTATTAAAAAAAGGAATTACAGTGTACAATGTACATATATTAATTTCTCTTGCAATGGATTTCGAGTAAGTAGACACAGATCACTATAATAAGGGCAAGCAGCATATTTTCCAAGAAGTCATAAATTGCCTTAGTGAGGATAGCTTTCTTTAATTTATGGCATAAATGTGTGCATGTTTGACGATTAATTTTTTCCAAAACATGAAAATCATTCTTTCTTGCTTTGGTGACATGGCTTTGGAGATAGAATGTCAAATGTTATAGGCCTAAAGCACAGACATTAATTACTGCAAATTCAATAAGTATGAGTTGCAAGGGACTTGCAACGTCATGCACATTTTTACTTCATTTGATTGGTCCTCAACTGATCAGCAGCCAATTAGAGGAGGCTTAGAAACTACGTAGCAAGTGGTCTTTTAAAGAAACTCATACTTTTTGAAATTGCAGTAACAGTGCCCGTCTTTTTTTCCCCTTTCGGGAATAAATGTCTCCCATAAGATTCAATAGCACACTTTTGTGGACAGGGTGTTTCCTATTGGAGTTCGATTTTCCTGATTGTTGTTTCTCCAAAGCAAAACAAATCAATGAAAGAAATGTCACCTCCAGAAGGATGTGGAGCATTGCGGACATCAATAATCCGGATTCCCACGGATCTGAGATGCTTTGGTCTCACCACAGTCATGTAGCAATATTCCGTGAAGTGCAATTCAATAAAATTAATTTTATTACATTTTTGAGCATATGAATTGAATTATCATTTGAAAAAAAGTTATAAAATTGTAATATTGGAAGCCTAATTTGATTTACTTCAATGTGTCTTTAACTTCAAAAGTGATTTGTATTTAATCGATCAAATTTAGAAAACAATTACCTAATTTAATCTCATTTCAAAGTATTGCAAATGAAAAATGCACTGGTCCACTATTACAATTTATAAAAGGAGCTAAGCAAAATGCTCTTATAAATGTTACATGCCTTCTAAATTTTACCTATATAACGCGACATGTCTTGTCTAATTGGGATAACAATAACCAATATACACTCTAAAAAATATCTGGACAAAATTGGTTTTTTAGATTCAAAATGGTTTTTTGAAAAACCAAATTTCAATGCAAAACCAAAATGGATTTTTAAAAAAATCCATGTTGGTTTTTTGCATTGAAATTTGGTTTTTCAAAAAACCATTTTGAATCTAAAAAACCAATTTTGTCTGAAATTTTTTAGAGTGTATGAAAACCAGGGTCGGTGGCACAGAATGTCATCCCAATGTGTTGCTAACGAATCAATTTTAAAAGTTCTATATATGACTTTGCATAATAGTTTGGGAATCACTAGGATTGATTTGCATAAAAATCATGTAAGTTTAGTGTAGTAACCAGGAATTCTCTTCTATTTTCTGGCATGCAATAAGGTCCACATTATTATAGTTAATGCATGGTTCAAACTCCTTCAAGGTCCAAATTTGTCCATGCATGCAGACCAAGGCTCAGTTTTGAGAGTAGCCAGCATTGAAAAGTTCTAAAGTTTTACAGAAGGATACAATATTTCTGCACACAAGTTTTGAGAGTAAAATAATGATGCCAGAAAATTAAATATTAATTTGTGATGTCAGAAAATGAAATAGTAATTTGTGAAATAACGTTATTCCTTGCATTGCATTAACTCATAAGCAGATGAAAATTATGGGCTACTACTTGAAAACTAAAAAGAAAAGAAAAAATATGTTGGACATAAGCTGCCCAAAAAAGAAAGCAACTTACCTTTAACTTACTTCTCCTTTTTTCGATTTTTTTTCCGTTTTTTTTCTTTTTCCTATATACAAATTATTCAAGAAGATAACTTAAAGCAACCAGTGGCAGTTGATGGTAGATCTTTCGCAGCTTGTCTGACTTAACTTGCCCATTCGCCTGAGCATTCACTAGGGAGCTGTGTTGGCGCCAATAGATACACACACCAGTTGCTAAGGTAGCGATGTACATACTGGACCAGTTGTCCAGAATTCTAAATGAACTTGTACCTTTAATTAAGGCAATGGTGTTTTTCCGCATGTATATGGCATTCAAACAATGGTGTTGCATTTATTTATTTATTCATGTGTGTGCCTTTGTAAGTTTGTTGGTGTCAAAGCTGGTCAAAAAGGTCCTGTCACCTACTTTCTCTTTAACACTGAAGGGAAATGAAACCAAGCTGTCGTTTTAATTCAAGAATTTCCAGTGATTTTGGTGGTACTTATATATATATATATATATTTATGTCTTATGTACACTGTGGGTGTAGCCAAGCTAAAATGTATATATGCTGTAGACCTATATACCATTTATCATGTTTTGTACTCATGACTCCTGAAGTACCCATTACATTATTTTAATTTCATCACATGTCCATATACATGTGACTTAGCATGAAAACCATGCTTCTCGCTTTGAGAGGCGATGATCAATGTTTAAAAAATCTAATATTTTTTAAAATGCAAACTAACATTTGAAATTTAATCTTGTGCTGTTTATTGTAAAACGTCTTGGACAGTCTCCAATATATCTTCTGAACTCATATGTAAAGTATTGATTACAAACATGAGAACAAACATTTCGTTCTCTGAATATTAAAGGTACAGTGAGGAGCTACATTTGTGTCATGTGACTGTTTATTCTCAAAATTTAGTAGGAAAACGCAAACAGAAAAATAACAGAAAAATAACGTGCAAGCACTTTAACAGCTGCTTGTAGATATACTATCTATATTTGTCTATCATCCTTTCTTCCTTCCCTTCTTTGTTCAATCCTTCCTTCCTTCTCTTTTATATTTTTAAGCCGTTTAATGAATTTGCATACTATCCTCCTGGCTGGCATGGCTATTGCTGCTGCTGTCACTGCAGCAGAACATTTAAAATTCGCGGGAAAAACATATATTTTAATTTAGAAAATAAAAATTTATTGTCTGAGAAGTTTACCAAAAGTTGATGGAAGCAAGATAAAATTATGTTGAGACTGCATGTATACTAAGTTTTAAAGTGATAGGTGAAATAGTGCGACCCTCTATATGGTCTGAACCTTCCTGAAAATTGTTGTGATGCTCAGTTTTGGCGGATCCACAATGGCTAGAAGCCGGGGAATCTGACCCAGTTTAAAATGACATCATAGCTTGTGGTTAATTTACATGATATTATATTGCAATGCTAGAATAGAATCATCTCTGACATCACAGTTCAACAGCATAGAAAAGAACTTGAGATTCCACGTAAATATGACGAGGACTGTAAAATTTTACTGAAGACAGCAAAAATACAATTGGTCATTTCTTACAATTGATATATGTTTAACTGATAGTATAATATGACATGTGGATCAGCATTGACCTCTTTTTGTCAATGAAATATATTAATTTATTCATAATAGCTATAATAAATTATGTGAGTTGTTCTCCTCTACAATAATTGTATTACAGCCAGGAAATTTGATGTGCAGAAAGAATGGACTGTTGCACTGTGAAAATGGCACTTTGTGAATCATGATAGCTGATGAAGTGTCATCTTCTCTACATTCAACATGGGAAACATAGAGGCTGTTTGATTAGTCACGATCAAGAGAAGGCCATTTGATTTGGCATAACTGATTTTATAGAGTAAAAATCAGATGCATAATCATTTCGTTTGCCTGTCACCAAAAAGCGGGGTTAGCCTCCTTAAATCCAAATAACTTTGAAAGCATTGGGTATGATCATGACTAATCATCAGCACAATGATTACCAAAGTGCTATTTTCACAGTGCAACATTGCACTCTGTTTGCATATAGTTTACAGGCTGTATTATTTAGAGGTTGTACAAAGCCACTCTTTTTGCATATCAAATATCCTGGTTGTAAATGACGTGTGAAGAATAAATCTTCAGGAATTTTTTTTCTACGAATGTTTCATTCAATTTACATCAGTGTTAAATGCCGGAAATTGACTGGAATAATCTTGATATGCAAAAGGAGGTTCTTAGAAAGAGGTATGGCTGATTTGTGAGATTTCAAGAAGCGGGTGTATGTTGCCAGATCAGTAAATTAAATTACAACCTATCGGTGACAAGTAAGTCAATGTATGGAACAATCATGAACATAACTGATAGCGAGAGGATTGCAAACACAAAACAATTAGCTGCTATACGATTGCTGGAGTCAGCTTCAGAAACCTGAAACAAGGCACTTCAGTTTATACGACAAAGAGAAAAAGCATCTATAGAGGCACTTTTACAAGAATACTTTTTTGGTGTCGTGTAGGGGTGAAAGATTTCAATACTGGACTGTTCAGTCTAAAATGACTGTTGCATTCAGCATGCAATAATAGAGTTTTACAGTTTTTTCAGTTATGTTTCACAGTTTAGTTTCTCAGATATTCATTCTGTTCCAGGATGCAGATAGCACTTTCATAGTATTTCTCAGCGATGTTTTTCACACCTACTCTTTGGTGAAATGTCAGACATTTTCAAGTCACAAGGTTGCAACCTATAAGGAGATCAAACCATTGCAGCTTACAGTCCTCGTCATATTTACTTGGAATCTCAACTCTCCTCTATGTTGAAGTGTCGGAGATGACTCTATTCTCTAGCATTGCAATATATGCAAATTTGATGTGATGCCAATGATCTGTCACTTGCAATCACCAGTCTTATCTGAAGAAATGGCAGCTTCATGAGCATTTACCGTAGACAACTTTTATAATCCTCACAAAGTTGTTTGATTAATCTGCAAACTTACAACTTCACAACTTTAAACTTCAATGGACCTTGCTATAAACAAAAGGCTTTGACAATTTTTTTTTAACACATGGATTATGTGATATACAGTTCTTCTGGCAGCCCATTGGCAGCTATTGCCTGACAGGCTGTGATGTCAAACTTGCAGTGATGTCAAACTTGCATGGGATTTTCCAATTCCAAATTTAACTCTGGCACTGTGTTGAAACTCTGACGCTCAGTTTTGGTGGATTCACATTGGCTAGAAGCCTGACCCAGTTTAAAATGACATCACGGCTTGTACTTAATTTACATATATTGTAATGCTAGAGAATAGTCATCTCTGAAATCACACTTCAACAGCAAAGAAAAGAACTTGAGATTCCACATAAATATAACAAGGACTGTAACTTCACTTTATAGGTTAGCTCGACTGACTGAAAATTCTATATGAAAGAAAATTATTAACACAATAGACAAACAATAAAGGAAGCATTCAAACATCCATTATATTTCTGTGAGTGATCTCCAACTGTCCAACGTATTTATCTCATTGGAGAATCAACTTAGAAAAGATTAGGATATGTTATACACAGCACCCACGTTTGTGATGATATGCAATTAATCGAGGCTCGCAAAGATTGAATTGCATGTCATCACAAACAAGGGTGTTATCTGACTTAAGCTTCTCTTCTTTGCTGTTTAATCCCTCTCGTTTGAAAACATTTAATTGCATTTGTTGCAAATTCATGACCCTCAGTTCATTTTCTGGACAGCAGCCCTGAAGGAAACAGGTCAGAATCCTTTATTCTTAGGAAATATTAGAATACATTTAATTTTACAAATTCAAATTTGTTTTTGCATGACATATATTTAAAAGAAGTATGAGTTATAAATTACGATCATTTAACTGTTATACACTAGGCCTATTGATATTGAAATCAATCCTGACAGCCCAGTGAACTTGCAGATTTTCAATCGAATTTGTTCCTTGGCCTATAGATTGCGATTCACTGTAAGCTTTCTATAGAGTTCATTCAATCCTAACTTGTCCACCAGATGTCAGTAATATTCAAGAGTGAGCTTCCATGCAAAACCATTTAGGTTGAGGCACATCCATCTGCTTCCGTGAGTCCAGCAAACATGAGTTACATGGATTGAACATGCATGCGTTTGAAGATTACCGATGATTTCATATTTGTTGACACAAGGACTGAATGTGAATTTTTTTCTGGGACATGTTATCCTGTGGGGAAAAGTGATGTCATAATTTTTTTAATGTCACTTTTCCCTATAGAATACATATCCCACAAAAAAATTCACATTCAGTCCTTGTGTCTACAAAATAGTGCAAATACGAAATCATCTGTAGCAACTATTAAACCATCAAATTTTTATTCAAAGCATTTTAATCCCACGGTGGTCATGTATAAATCAAGTATGATATTTTATTATCATGCTAGATATGAAAATTTATTTGCACTCGTAAATTCATATTGAACTCGCGCTGCACCCCTGTTCAATATGAATTTCTTCGTGCCACCAAATTTTCTTATTGCTGTCATATCATGCCATATACATGTGTGGCCATGTAGCCCCAAACCTGTGACCCTTCATTGTTGCCTGTTGCATTGGAGTCACCCTGGGGCTAGTGGCATGACAGTTGCCTCAACCCTTGATGTACCTTAGAATGCAAGCCTATATAAACACATTGCTTAAACATGTATGTAACCGATTTATCACAATACATTACATGTAAATATTCCATTTCCAATTAAGATAAATGCACATCCTCATTCAGGCTCATTGGTTGACCCAATTGTACTATCTGAAATTTCAGGGTACTATCACCTATGAACGTGTAACAGGCAGGACATACTGAGCAGGATGTTTGTGGTCCTTGCCTCATCCTGTTTCAGGCTGAATTGTGATTATTATTACTTCAAATTAGAATTCATCTTGCATCAGTAGAGACCAGTGCTTGATTAAGGTGAGTCTATGAATATTTAGGGGGTATTTTATTGGTCAATTTTCACCGGTGTAATCTGATATAATATATTCATTCATATCCTCCGTGCATGTAGAGTGGTTTAACCATCAAAAAATACATTCATCTAAATTACCCCGGTTGAATCTTGTAGTATCATGAACCTGAGATACACTGGACCAAAAGGGAAACGTCCTCTTTCATTTTTGTTTATAATTCCACTCGACACCTCTGTCAGCCAATCAAGAGCCAGTATTTCACTACAATAAAACCCATATTCTTTGTTGTCCAGTTATCCTCCCATGGGAGAATAATAAGTGAAGCTGTGAAAAAAACACAGCAACAAATGACAAGTTTCAGTTTTGTCTTATGGTATAAGCCAGTTATTCACCGCGGGATCGGCAATATGTGTTTATCACAGCTCGGGCTAACGCCCTCGCTGGATAAATCACATATTGCCTCTCCCTAGGTGAATAACCTATACTAATTGGTGAGATTTTGTTTATCCAAAACCAATTAAACTATATTGATCTTATTACAAATTCAAAACATATGAAGGAATCGAGACACACCCAGCAAATGAGTAACACAAGTGGATGATAAGTTTACAAGGCCACAGAAAAAATTTCAAAAACGTAGTTCATTGCCCACGTGGTCATCCAGGTCTTATAATGCCCCCTATTTTCAGGTATTTTCATCCTGGAACCATATTTGAAATGGTCCAAAACTTTTATGAGCTGAGGTATCCTGAAATATTTTTCTCGGTGTGGACCTCCGAACCCATATTATTTGAATTTGTTAAATATTGGAAGTTTACTCAAATACTTGTGATGACACAGCTGGCCAAAATCTGAAAATAAAATTGAAGGGAGCCTGAAACATTAAATTCAAAATGTTATTGCAACCATTCTACTGCCTCCTGTAGCTGGCAGGAAGAGTTGTGGAATGTCTAGGATCCCATTGAATTGTAAAATAAGTTTCAAATTCATATTTAACACAATTTTTGAGAAATGCCAATCTCAAAACTGTCTAATATCAGACTTGCAATTTGTCAGAAAATACCCCCTCTTATGTTATCGGTCATAACTTTTAAACTACCGGCGATAGGCACCTGAAATTTGGGATCCACCAGTGATATAGATTTTAGAACATGTGTGAATTTTTTCGGCAAAATCTGAGACAGTCAGGTGGGAGGCTCTGGGTGATTTGGCATGGAATAACCCATGAGTAAGATCTGAGCCTGCTTTTGGCTCCTCTTCTCCTTGCCTACATGATGAGGTCTGTTTGTGTACATTGCACCTTGAAACTTTGTTGGTGGTAGAGATCAAGGCATGAATAAGACATGAATTGCATCATAAGCTTTTTTTCCAGGATATAAAAAGATCCAGGATGAATCTGCAGACCACTCTGGCCATCTTGGTGATTGCTGCCATAGCAACTACTCACTCGTTGCCATGGGGAAGAGATCTGGTATGGTCTATTCTCATGATACTCCTCCATATTGTTAATTAAGTTGCAACCATTGAAATTTGCATACACAATGATACTTTTTCAAAAGGGCAGAAAGAAAAGTTGGTTTCTAGATTACCAGTGCATGCAATATATCAAGTGCCTACATGTAGTTATTAGGCAGCGATTGTTTTTGTAGGGACCATCTCAGATCTGTGTTACAAGCTCCAAATGAGGAATTACTTTACATGGGAAGTCCCTTACTTATTGGCCATGAAGCACCAGCAAAGTGCTTTGTCATAAATTTATGTGTACTACAGTGGTGTAGCAACATTAGTTTCTGGAGGGGGCCAATAGGAAGTTGGACTTGCAGAGATACTTTCCCTATGGTAGGAGTACCTTCCTGATTGACCTCCAATATTAGGAGCTAGTTCATGCCACAGAGGAGGTGTCTGTGAGTAGGGGGAACGGGGGCACATTGGGACGCGGGGCACTGTGGGACAGTGGGGTTTTCTTGGATTCTGGCAAGGTATATGATATGGTAGTGCCATCATATCTTGTAATTTCACATCCTGATGTTTCCATGGTTTTACAGACAAATTACAGCCACATGCAGAAGTATGGCGAGCAAAAGTTTGTTTTGCTACTACCAAAGTAAATATGGATGGGTTCAATTCGAACCATTCTGTGGACAAACCATGAACACTGAGGCTTTCTCACTGCTTGTATGAATTTTATATATCGTAATGAACAGTTATGAATTGCTATCTTGATAAACATACTCACTGGTGCCTGAGAGATTAGCATTTTGGTGTAAAAGTCATATCGGGGCTCATTGGGACAGTGAATTCGGGGCACATTGGGATGCACTTAATATGGCAGAATTTAAGTGTCCAAGGCAACTGAATGACCTGGGACAGTACACAACAGGTGTTCAGGCCACAGTGAATAGAGGTATAGTGGATTACCATGCTCTGTGAACAAATTTGTCGCAAAGCACTGTGTGTTACTTACATAGATGTCCGCACCCAGGACAGTTTATGTTAAATGTTTTAAAAACTGTTTAAAGTTATGAACTATTGGCACTACAAGGTGTTAATGCACTGTATATTGTCTTACACACTACTTATATGTGATATCTATTGCACATGGAGTGTTAAAATGATTTTTTAATTGATGTCCCGATTGTGCCCAGGCTGTGCCACGCCGGGGCACATTGGGACAGTCATTTTTACTACTCTCTGGCTGCAAGAGGGTAGGTGCAGTCTAGTTTATTATGCCTTGCATTTAAGCTCAATAGTATTGGTGATATTCTTGCAAACTTCTGAGTTCTTCAGTGCTTTCAGCATTGAGCAACATTAGTAGACATTAAAAGCTTCCCAATGTGCCCCCGTCCCCCCTAAAATTTTCAGATCAAATACATATTGCCCCCTCTTGTTTTGGAAGTAGCTGCACCCCCATAGCATCAAGGTCATGGTTGAGTGAGCAGCTGCTTGGTGTTCATGGTTGAGTGATTGGGGACCATATCCAAAGCACACCTGGAGCATATCCCATAGAGATTTCCTTCAGAAAATTGGTTGAATATATAAGTACTGTATATAAAGATTTGGTATGATATAAAAGATGTGGCCAAACAACACTGTATGAAAATAATATATATTCAACTCCTAACAACTTCTGTGATGTTCATAAGCACTTAATTCTCTCTATTTTCCAACAATGTACAAAAGTACCAAATAATTTGACACGCCTAAAACCCCTAATATATGCCATAACTCCTGGTATGACGAAAGTTTCTTCAACACATCCCAATGTGCCGCGTGTTCAGTGTCCCAATGAACCCAAACTAATCTCACCGAAATGTTAATTTCCCAGTCTCCAGTGTGTCAGTTTATCAGGATAGTAATTAAAAACTATTTGTTATGATGCATTGCATTGAACTTATATACAAGCATTGATAAAGCCTGATAGTTCACGGTTTATTCTTAAACCCTCTGAATTTAGGAGAACAGTAGGAAAAGAAACTTTAACTCGCCAAATCTCTGCCCTGATATATGCTGATCAAATCATAGACACTTTGAATAGTATTCCACAAGATTTGATGATGTCACCATAAAAGAACTGCCCGTCCCAATATGCCCCATGTCACAATGTGCCCTGCATCCCAATGTGTTCCGTGTCCAAATGTGTCCCACGTCCCAATGTGCCCCGCGTCCCAATGTGCCCCACGTCCCCCTACACTAGTTTGGAACCGCGAATGGAGAAAAACCAATACTTTTGATGGCATAATATTCTAGAAACAACTTGCAGCATTATTGAGTCTATACCTGATACAAATATTAAAATAAAGCTTCAGCGTATGCATGCTGCCATTGCTGCCTAAATCTTTGACATGCTCCCAAAAATATTTGTTGTTTTTTAGGGTGGAGTTGAAAAAGTGGCCCTTGAAGAAGCCCTGGACAAAGCACTAAGAAACACAGACTTTGAACCACAGGAAGAGAGGCGGAGGAGGTTCCCAGAATCATTCTTCAACTCCTACAGGGATCATTACAATGCACTCTATTAGATGCAAAACTATTTTTTTAAAAACAACCATGAATTTATGCAAATTTGTAAACTCGTAAATATCGAAATTTTTATTGTACGATTTGTTTGTGAAATTAATTTGAATAAATGTTTTTTAAGGGAAAAAAACTGAAGTTTCAGTATCAGCTACATGTTGTTTTTCTTAAAAGCAGGAGGATGGCTACTTTGTAGCCTATGGGATTTCTATCGCTGGTCCTGGGTTCGAATCCAGCTCAAGCCATGCAGGATTGCAGGTCACCTGGCTGTATGTTGGACAGCAGGTTCAATGATCATTCGTTGCCTCACGTCGTTTCCTCCCCCTTGCTGTGGCCTCCCTCTGCCATATAGGCCTAGGTTGCCTACTCAGAAGCATAAATACGGGATATTAAGCCCCAATCCTCTAGCAATCCATCACTCTTGAGATGATTTGGTTAAATTAGACAAAACTGATGCCGCTCTTAGTTTGACCAAAGCAAACCTTCATTTTTCTTTCTTCTTGTTCTTTTTTATTTTTTTTCATTAAAACTCTGGTACCGTAATATGGGGTGAATAGGAACACTGGGGTGAATCGGGACAAGCCAGGAAATAATTTTTATCTTCAAAAAACAACAACTTCTACTTGTTGCAAGGACTTGATTTTTTGCACGGTTTTGGTATACACTCCAATCATGATTCAGATGAATTTTCATAATTCTACCTGCAGATGGCAAGAAGCTGCAGCACCTTAAACATTGCCCTGCAGAATTTACATTTTTGCAAGCTGGTCAAAACTTTGCTTGTACCACAAAAACTATAAAAGATACAGACACAAAAATTTCACAAAACGTCAAGTATATAGTTATGGCCAATTACGGAATAAATCATAAACTTAGGTACATTTGCACTGACTATATTCAACAAGTACTAACGCACTTTCAGTTTCACAGTTATTTTAGTGTCATTTTCGGCCCCAGTAATAACCCCAGTTATAAGCCAAAAACGAAATTAGTGATAGAATGTCATAAAAATATTGTTGGACCGGGTACTACCATGCTGCAAAATTATTGGTGTCTTCACAGGTGACAGCCGCTGGGTTGGGGTTGGGGTAATTTCTGGGGGTTGGGGCAATTTCTGGCATGATGCTCACTCACCTCTTATAATAGTGACAAGGTTGCTCACAAGCCCATCACTCAAATCAACAAGGGTAACTTGTGGGCTTCCCGCGTCACTATTATGTAGAGAACATAATTAATCTGGCTAGCACAAGTTTCTAACAATATTTGACAATGTTTTGAATCATTACCTGCTCAAATAGCGTCCTCAGCATCTTGTTATTCCTGTTGAAAGTGCTGCTGAAGGCCAGAACCTCAATGAGAAATTCAGCAGCCCAGAATGACCTACATATGATCCAGTTAAGTCAGTTGACCAAGGGGGCCCTTAAAGGATTTCCTTGTCTTTAATTAGAATTGGCTGTCAATTTTTTCTGACACACCCAAATGAACTTGGCTCATTGTTAGAGGCATTGTGATTGGCCAGTTGTTCGCACTTGTGTCAATTCAATCAGAAAAAATAATCCAAGGTTAAGAGGATCAAGCACTTCTACCTGAGGAATTTGCGAAGCTGTGAATAACATGCTCAACAGTTTGACAATCAACATACCATTGTTTTCTAAACATTCTAATTGACTAAGTAGAATCAAACTGTCACAAATTCATTGAAATTGAATGATATTTTGTTTACCCAACATCATTCTATACAAAAAAAAAGAAAACAACATATGTTGCTGTTTTAATAACAACAACTAATATTTGTTTGGTAAAATAAGAAAGTATTAACTAGGAAAAAGGGCTATAAATTGTTTATTAATGGGGTTTTCTTTTCATGAAAATAAATGCCTGGGTCCTGTATTTTTTTCTATTTCAGGGAATAGGCACAGGGCAGTACCATAACGCAAAGCCACTTTTTAAAATATATCCTTCATGCAGCATTTCAAGTTCTGAGCTAAGTTATCTTAGCAACATAGCCTTTAAAAAAGCGAAATATATTTCAACTCCAACACAGCAATGTGTACATTTTTTCTTTCTTGAAGAGAAAAGGAAATACATGTATGAAGTTAGGAAATTTTCCATTTTAATTATGCACCTGCAGATTTTGATCTTTCCATCAAAGCACCCTGCAACTTATGGTGTTAAAGAAGTTGTAACAAGTATGCTCTCCAGAAAGTGGTGCCACCTATGTGAGGATATTTCAATCATTTCAAGTCCTCAGTTGTGCAGTATTTTGCAAAGACAATAGATTTCTTTCTATAAGGCTTTTTTTTCTTTGTATTTTAGGACCTGGGCATTCTACTATCAAAAAGGCAATATTAATACAATACACAGCGCATCAGTACTACATGTAATTCAATTGCTTGCAGAAAAGTAGATTTTAAAAAAAGAAGTAATTTCAGGCCAGTGGGTTGTTGGACATATTTTGAATGCCTAAACTATGATTGTTTCTCAGAGTTGTAATTACAATGCCAATATATGTTCTTTTTAAAAGAAACTCTGTGCAGCTGACTCTTTGGCAGATCAGTATCACAATGATACTTGGAAAGCTTTTAATGGTTTGATAGTTAATATGTTTGTGGCTGTTTCTGTTTTTCACAGCCAACAATCACAATAGGATCAGCAAATGCCTCATCAGTGATATTTATTGAATACTTTGTCAAAGCTGTGTCAAGGTTGACCAATCAGTAAGACACTCAGCCATTGGCTGAATGTCTTCACGACCTTTTCTGCCCCAATATTTCGACCTAGATCTGATCTACCAATTAGAAGAGACACTGAGGTCACCCAGGGCTTCTGGCAGGATCACTAGATGGGCTAGTGAGCAACCTTGTCACTATTATAAGAGCTGAGTGAGCATCATGCCAGAAATTGCCCCAACCCCCAGAAATTACCCCAACCCCAACCCAGCGGCTGTCACCTGTGGTGTCTTGTAGATATGCTAGTCAAAATTGTGATAAATATGCACTTTTGGAACCTGATAAAAAGTGATGTGATATAGAGTGGGTCGGGGCAAGAAGCCGGGTTAGGTGAGAGGCCCCCCCAGGGTTATATCTAAACTTACATTTTTGGTGCTTTTTCTTATTGATAGGATTGAAGCTCTAGGCTTTTTAGGTGACGTCACAAATTTTCAGGGTAAACAGCACCAAACCATAGAAGTAATTAAAGAAACAAAAAAAGGTGCATGGTTTTTGTAACTTTGATTAATTCTTTGAAAGTGGTTGTCAGAAATAACTTTGGAAATTTTTAAAAGAATAATGGATATCTGCGTTGCTTCACTTTATGACCATTACATAAATATTATTTGGATCATATTTTTTGCATTTTAGCTCAAAATATAGAGGTCAAATTAAAATATGTGAGTTTGGGGCGAGAGGCCCCACATGTTATGGAGCATGAGGCCCCCCTTCACTGAGGCCTCGAATCTGCTTCAGGAACCATTTCATAATGTTTACTTTACCTTAAATCTTGATAGAATAGCTAATTGAAATCGAAAAAATGTGTCCGAAATTAAAACAGGGCAAAAAATATTAAAAAATAAAGCTTGAACAGAAAGATTCTGAAATTCAGAAAAAGTGAATAGAATGCCTTAAAAAGGAAAGAAGAACCCCAAGAAATAACTTTCAAGCTGAATGCGCACAAAAAAAAAATTGCCATAGGATTATAATAGGGGGGCTTCTTGCCCGATGGCTGGGGTAAGAAGGCCATTTTATATTTTTTACAAAAAGGGCCGTAACTCCTTTATTAAAATTGGTAGACATTTGTTTCACTAGTTATAAGTAGAGTCAAGTGATCCCTTCCTGACAACATAAGCATTTAAATAATTTACCACAAAAAGTAGGTCAAATCGTTAAGGGGGGCTGCATGCCCTGCGCTACTCTAACATCAAATAAAGGCAGCAAAATAAAGATTTTACAAGCCAAATTGATTCAAATAGTTTTAAGAAACCAAAAAAGTTGCTGAGATGTGATATTTTGTCTGTTTAGTCCTGGGTCCGGATCCAAGTGATAGGCAGAGTTACAGAGCTGGCCCAAAAATCCTTACCAATTTTCAATCCAGCTCATTTTCATGGATTTTGGGTTTGAATTGTTGAAATTGGCATCATTTGCTGTGGATTTAGTCCAAGTTTATTCATCACTTGTACAATTAACAGATAAGTGCATTTTTGTCTATTTACAGTGATTTATTACATTTTGTTAAAAACTCAATATTTTACACAAAATAAAACTCAAATTTTATTAAGAGTGACTTTTTGGGGTGGTAAACATGTTTTCTAAAGTTTATTCATAAGTATAAATCAATAAAACAGGATCGGAAGCACCAGTTATTATTGTTCTCTGTCCCGATTCACCCCAAAGTGAGGGGTGAATTGGGACAGTGGTTTTCTGGACCTTGAGCATTGGGAATTTAAGATAACATTTCAAGCTTCTAGGGGTACTTAGACTGTGTGCCCAGACATAATTTGACACCAAATTTTGATTTCTAGATTGATTTTTGTCCATGCTATGACAGAAAAACGGCCAATTCTGTCCCGATTCACCCCATATTACGGTAGGGGGACCGGGGGCACATTGGGACGCGGGGCACTGTGGGACAGTGGGGTTTTCTTGGATCCTGGCAAGGTATATGATGTGTATAGTGGATTACCATGCTCTGTGAACAAATTTGTCGCAAAGCACTGTATGTTACTCACATAGATGTCCGCACCCAGGACATTTTATGTTAAATGTTTAAAACTGTTTAAAGTTATGAACTATTGGCACTACAAGGTGTTAATGCACTGTATATTGTCTTACGCACTACTTATATGTGATATCTATTGCACATGGAGTGTTAAAATGATTTTTCAATTGATGTCCCAATGTGCCCCGGCTGATGTCCCAATGTGCCCCGCGGGGCATGCAAACTTCTGAGTTCTTCAGTGCTTTCAGCATTGAGCAAAATTAGTAGACGTTAAAAGCGTCCCAATGTGCCCCCGTTCCCCCTACAGAAGCCAGCTAGTATTGGTTGTTTTAATATACACGTAACGTGTAATTTAGAGTGTTTGGCGAAACGGAAGTTCTAACAAAAAGGCATCATAATTATGTCCAATTATGTCCTTATACTTCTACATGACTGTTCCTGTCAATTCATGCATCCAAGGACATGACAAATTACTTTGGTAATGAAGTTCAGTCATTAAGCTTTGTACCTTTGCCAATTAAATCCTCCAGTGTATAAATTTAGATATATTGAGACATAGTGATAGAGCATACGACCACTGTTTTATGTAACATGGATGTTCATTGTCAATGGTTTGGCATTTAGTGTAATGGGACATTTATGATGATCTCATGCATACAGCCTGTGGTAGCTATGGGATATATTGAATGACAGAGTTCAGGTGAAACATGTCGTCATATGGAGGGTGAGTCACTTGCAGCCCTGTGATTGGCTGAAACGTGCAGGGGACATTACAGCCAGCCAGGCCATCACTACCTGTATACTCAAACGATCCATTGATTAAAACAGCCTGGGTAGACAGAGCTGCAACATTCAACATGGCTTCTGCCAAGAACTCCTCAGCTTTCTTTGATTTCTCAGCCACCTTACTCACAGGCCATGAGGTACAGTTGTCAGCATACAAAGGAAAGGTATGTCATCACTTTCATCCATTAATGCAATTTTCATACACATAAGAATCTACTATATAACAAGCACATATAATGGCACAGCATCGCCCATGCCCCGCACGTTTTATCCTATGTTTATCCTATCCGTTAGCCAGTTTATCCCGTTCGTTTATCCTATCCATTTATCCTATCCATTTATCCTCTCCGTTTATCATATCTGTTTATCCTATCCGTTTATCCTATCCGTGTATCCGACCCGTTATCCTGTTTATCCCGTTTATCCTATCCATTTATCCTATCTATTTATCCTATCTGTTTATCCTACCCGTTTATCGTATCCGTTTATCCAGTACCCAATAAGCACTGGTTCATGCCATTTATCCTGTTTATCTTATCTATTTATCCTATTTGTTTATCCTATCTGTTTATCCTATCAGTTTATCCTATCAGTTTATCCTATCCATTTATCCTATCCATTTATCCTATCCATTACCCTATCCATTGACCCTATCCGTTTAACATATCCATTTATCCTATCCGTTATCCCGTTTATCCCATTTATCCCGTTTATCCTATCCGTTTATCCTACCCATATATCCTATCTGTTTATCCTATCTGTTTATCCTATCCATTCATCCTATCCGTTTATCCTATCCGTTTATCCTATCCGTTTATCCTATCCGTTTATCCTGTTTATCCTATCCGTTATCCTGTTTATCCCGTTTATCCTATCCATTTATCCTATCCGTTATTCTATCAGTTTATCCTATCCGTTTATCCAGTACCCCATAAGCATTGGTTCATCCCATTTATCTGTTTATCCTATCTGTTTATCCTATCCATTTATCCTATCTGTTTACCATATCTGTTTATCCTATCTGTTATCCTATCCGTTTAACATATCCGTTTATCCTATCCATTTATCCTACCCGTTTATCCTATCCGTTTATCCTATCCGTTATCCCATTTATCCTGTTTATCCTATCTGTTTATCCTATCCGTGTATCCTATCCATTTATCCTATCCGTTTATCCCATTTGTTTATCCCAGCAGTTTATCCAATCCGTTTATCCTATCGGTTTATCCCGTTTATCCTACCTGTTTATCCTACCTGTTTATCCTATCTGTTTATCCTATCTGTTTATCCTATCCGTTTATCCTATCCGTTTATCCTATCCGTCTGTCAACCCATCTATCCATTAAGCCATCCGTCAATCCATTCCTCCATCTATCTATCTATCTATCCTGTCTGTTTATCCTATCAGTTTATACTATCCATCTATCCTATCTGTTTATCCCAGCCATCTATCCTATCCATCTATCCTATCTGTCTGTCAATCTGTCTATCCATCCGTCTATCTATCATTCAATCCATCCGTCAATCCATTCATTCATCTATCTATCTAAGTTTCTATTTATCCTATCTGTTTATCCTATCCGTTTATCCCATCCGTTTATCCCATCCGTTTATCCTATCCGTTTATCCCATCCGCATATCCTATCCGTTTATCCCGTTTATCCTACCTGTTTATCCCATCTGTTTATCCTATCCGTTTATCCTATCTGTTTATCCCATCCGTCTATCCTGTCCGTCTGTCAACCCATATATCCATCAATCCATCTGTCAATCCATTCCTCCATCTATCTATCTATCTATCCTGTCTGTTTATCCTATCCGTTTATACTATCCATCTATCCTATCCTACTGTATATCCCATCCATCTATCCTATCTGTCTGCCAATCCGTCTATCCATGCACCTATCTATCTATCTATCTATCTAAATATCTATCTATCTATCTATCTATCTATCTATATGTCTATCTTTTGTTTACATGAGTGTATATTATAACCAGTATTTTATTTACATAAATATAAAACAGATTTATATAATATATAGTAAGTTGCCCGTAGATTGGAGGGAAGAGAATAGAATAATATGAAATAGATACAATATAAGCCCATGCTACCTGTATAATTAGTTGGAAAGATGCATGAACTATACTGAGATGCAGGAATTGCTGAGTTTCCCAGAAATAGAATGTGGTGCAAAGGGAGGAACTGGCAAAGGACTTGCAGGTGCTGCCCTCTTGTGTAATGTATGTGAATGAGTTGCTGCTTGCAGTGGCCATTCTGTGTACTAAAACTCACCCTGTGGAAGGGAAAATGGCCACCACAATGCAGGCTTTCTGGACCTTGGTAGCCTCTAAAACTGATAATAGTAAATTTTCTAATATTGAATTAAACTGAAAATACCAACCGTTGTGCACATCTACAATGGTATCAATGTGTTATGCATATGATAAGAACTTCCAGAGTGGGCTGGTTGAGGCCACAGCATTGGTTGTTTCACCCCTTCAGTAGATTTCAGCACTAAAGCATAATCGCCCTATGCATAGCATAGCATGGGCGAAAATTATCATATTTATCAGGTGGACATATACTGTATCTATAACTGGCTATATCTCTCGAAGGACTTAACTTGTCTGTACATGCCAATTGCCAATGGCAAATAACAAATATATCAACGTTCAATTTAATATAATGTATTTGTATTTGATAGGTTAATAAATTAATATATGCAGATGAAAGGCATCTGGCAAACTAGCAGTTGTAATAAGTAACTCAGCCCAGGGAGACATTCTTCCTCATGCTTACACAGGACACTGTGAAAAAGGTTCGTGCAAAAAAACTGACCGCAGCTGGTGTCTCTACAAACTCTTATCAGGTTTATACATGTTTTAAAACTAGATAAAGAGCAATGCTCCTTAATTATGAATATATTTTTATTATATTATTCGATAAAGATTGAGAATGCTTCATGGTAAGTTTTCTACATGTAAACAAACATGTTGTAACTATAATTGTGTCTAACTGTACAGTGAATTAATTATTATAGTGACATAATCAATGTTTCTGGTATGTAGCTGGGTGGCTGAGTGTATGGTTAAGGACCTGGCTTGCTCCAGGGAGCCTCAGATGGGTTTCCAATGTTCTTATTAATATTAAGACGAATAAATTAATTTGAACTTTTAATCTTGCTGCGCTGAAGATGTTTGTCTGTATGGGTTCAAACCCTAGGTGAATGGGAACCCATAACATTTTCAGTGGACCTTCATGAGCAAAATGCCAGTTGGATGTCATTGGGATGAGATGTGCTTGGAAAGTAAAAGATCCCTCACATGGGGTAAATTTGCAACACGTTTAGGACTCCATATATTTATCCCTATTGGCTCTTTGATTCACGATTCCAACTTCGCTTGTAGGGGAGAGTCCCCTCGATCGGAACACCTAACTTCAGCTGCTCAGTGTGGAAAGGGTATTAGTGCTATGAAGCTTAAAAGTGGCCTGAAAGATGAAGATTGAGTTGAAATATATTGTGCTACAGTGTTGTGGACAAAGCTTGATCTATATGGACACTAGACCATTTCCAAAAAAAAGCTCAAATTCTCAAATCACCAACTTAGTATCCTCGATTGGACCACCAAGTTGCCTCGATTGGACCACCCCAGAGAGCAATGTTTGAAATAATTAAAGTTATTTCCATCATTTAATAACCCACAAACATGATTTTCTGTTTGTGTCAGCTAACCTCAGATCACATAAACTTTCAATTTTTGAATTTTTTACTTTTCAGCATTGTTCCAGAAAATGCCTGTAGAGGGCATCTTAGCATGGGAGTTAAATTACATATCTCTGGGCCATAATTTGATGTCTTTAGGGATTATTTCTTCATAAAAAGCTAAAATTGTCATGTTTACAGGCTGTATTATGAATATGCATACATCCCTGAGGTGGTCCGATCGAGGACACTCCACTGGTCCAATCGAGGGAATATCTGTCATTTGCAAAATTTAAGCCAGTGCCCTGAATTTTTTAGACAAATGAATTCTTCTTTCTCGTTTTGGGAGACAATTAGTTAGAGGTCAATGAAACAGATTCTGAACGATTTTCCAGCAGTATGTGAATACTGACTGTTGTGTATGCCTAAAGCATATATAATAACTCACAAATATCCACAAAAGACTGTCGTGGATTTTGGCTTAGTCTTTTTACTTTGACCAAAGAGCCTATTTGACTATTAGCCTATTTGATATAAGGCTCAATTTTCATTGGCTGTTGGATATTAGATTGGAATCTCATTGAATTCTCAGTGTGTCCAATGAGAATGCAGATTAATGTCCATTGGCCAATCATGGCTCTGTGGATATTATGCTTGACTGTCATTGGCTAGGATATTTGTCCGGATTCTGATTTGACAGGATATTAGATGGCATCCTCATTGGACCAACTATTAACTACAGTGCCCCCTACTGTGGATATTAGGGTGGATTCTCATTGGTCAAGATATTAGGGTGTCTTCTCATTGGTCAGTTCACAATTATCCAAAGTTGGATAATTTTCAAAATCCCCAATAGTATAAAAGAGTTATTGCAAGTGTCTTGGGAATGTATCCAAAGTATAAGATCTTTGCCAAAATCCACTATAGTCGGGCGTGAGCGATTATGAGTGATTTAGGCATGCGCCCAAAGGACCTATATTTTGCCTAAAGGCCTCGCGATATCTTGAAGGATGCGATGACTTTGGGAAAGTCATGCCAAAAGGAGTCGTAATGCCCAAAGGCCCAATAGTTTGCCCAAAGACCCTATAATTTGCCAAAAAACCCTATATTTTGCCCAAAGGCCTAATATCCATGCCCAATAGGCCTATTGGGCACAATAGTGGATATTGGCGGTAACAACTGTGTGACACCTGAATGACAATATTAGATCAGACACTACCATTTTATACTTGTTACCTGAACTTTAAATATCGATGATTTTTCAAGTCAAACATTCATGACCATTTTCAAATGATTGAAAAGCAATCACTCAAGACAGGACAGCTGTTCACAACCTTAATAATTTTGTCAAAATCAGAGTGTTCCGATGGAGGCGCCGGTCCAATCGAGGGGACTCTCCTCTATAGATTATTCACCACAAGAGAGGGAATGTTTGATTTATCAACCGAGGGCTTTGGTTCGAGGTGTGATAAACACATATTCCTGATCCCATGGTGAATAACCGGCTTGCACCATGAGACAAACACTCAAACATGAGACGATAATTGGAAAACAAAGAATATGGGAATTATCGCCCTGAAGCACTTGCATGTGATTAACTAACAGAGGTGTTAAATGGCGTAAGCTAGATTATACAGTGCCGCCTGTAAGTAAATGAAACAATAATAATAATAATAATAATAAATACTTTATTGGTCACAAAAGTGAAACTTGCAGTGTGTTGTCCCATATCACAGACAGAATCACAGTCACATGCATACAGAGAGATCACAGTCACACAATAACATTCACACAAAAATAAATACATACATACTACCATACATGTAACGCAGGCCCAATGTTAAAACATAGGGAAGGGTGGTTCACTTACTTATCAAAGACTTTGACCCATACCTAACTCCGACTACAGTGAAGAATATGGGCTGCTATTTTTGTCCCACTTGCCTCACACATCGGCCTTTATGACCCACTTTGTTTCCCTTTCATCCGATGAGAATTCTTGCCTCCACAAGCAGTTTGGCTGAGGATGTTAAGCATTGATGCAATGGCACAATGTCATGCGTTTCACTTACTTACAGGCGGCACTGTACTCCTTGTTTCGATAGCTTATCAAGTCTACTGGAGGTCCACTGAAAATGACTGAATACATATTATAAATTCTCAGCAAATACCAAGTGCTGTAAGCCAACATAGCTTTATTTGAAGCTCAATGATGTTATGGTAGGCCTATATACAGGTATTAGTCAGTGCAAGTTTTATTGAATTCGGTTGGTGTTCATCACATATAGGCTTATCAAAAATATGATTTGTAATGGTAATCATATTTTATTACAATCCAGCTGAGTAAAAAGCCTTCACACTGGTCGTAAAGTAAGCGATGAACCAGTCTGGCTGCATTTATGTCACTATTTTTCAGTTTTTAAACTGAGTAATTGATTTTTCAAATAGCTCTGTTTGTTTTTAAATGTAGATAAACAACTCACGCATTTGTAGCTCAGACAAATTCTTCAGCTATTTCTGTTGCTGGAATATATTATATTTCTAATTACACATAATTATGCATAACAAGTGGAATGAATTAAACTTGTCTTTGTGGAGGTTCTGCAAAATTTAGGGTCCAAGAAACTAATTTCTGAGACCAGGGAGAATCTATAGCTGAAAAGCTTAAGAATTTTTCATGAGCCTGCTATTAAAACCTTATATTATATCATGATGATATTCAGATGTCGAATAAAAGTCTATACCCAGTGGGCACACGACGTAAACCCCGACATTGCTAATTGGTGGAGGGCTGGTCTGTTGGTCACGTAGATATGTATGGTAGAGATTATGTCGCCCCAACGTGAACACGACGTCGGGATTTTTTTACAACATTGCCACAACGTCGCAAGCTAACTTCGAACTCCTGACATTGCCTCACAATGTTGTAAAACGTTGCCATAACATTGCATGCTAATGTCATATCTTTGACATTGCTTCACAACGTTGTGACAACATAATTTCAACCATACAATTCTACGTCATTTGACGAAAAGTGTGACGTCGTTGCAACGTTGCTGCAACGTCGATGTGCCCATGGGGTATACACTGTATATTTTTGTCAGACCTTGAAATGGGTATAATTCTGCCAATATGCAACCAGCAGCCCTTTTTCGAAGCTCCATTTGTTCAAGCTATGTTGTATAGCCAACTATTTAGTTCACATTTCGCTGCTGATATGATGCGTTCACTGTACCTCTCAGCCCTTCCGCAGGAACCATTGGCTGACCTTTTATCAAAACAATCGTAGCAGCCATGATCCCATGAGAAATGTCTGCTTGTTACTATTTTTTTTTCCAAATTTTCCTTTATATAATCAAAGATGCCTGGTAGAAAGTATTTTTTATGATTATCAATCAATTTTGCAACATTTTCCAAGATTTAATGTTTGTTAATTAGGCCTAATGGATTAGCTAAAAATTCCACTGGTCTACAAATTTTTGGAGTCGGTCTGCTTCCGGGATAAAAGTGGCTAAATCTCATTTATATTGATAAGATGAACTGAAAATCAGTTGAAACTTGTTCTGGTTAGCTAATGCATTGAAGATATACCATGACCTTGAAATACATGAAAATCGCATCTATTTATTCAATAGATTTAGGCATTTTTGCTCTAAAATGATATTTATGTTATGAAAAATGTATGTTGCAATTACTTATCTGTCAAGCACTCTTAAGAATTAATATCTTAAGACATCAGGTGATTGAAAGTCATTTGAAAAAAAAAGCTAAAGCATCACTTAAACCCGCAAAGATCCCTTATTTTGTATCTGAGCGACCCTTTTTGGCCCGTATATTATATTTAGCAACTGAGTCATCCCTGACAACATTCCAACAGTAGTCAGTTAGCATGGATGGATTCCACTTTCCCTGATGCCTTTTCTTCATAATTCTTGGAATTGTTCAATCTGTTCATCACTTACTTCTCCACAGTTCAAAGGAAAGAAATCCAGAACGCAAAAATTGTATGTTCAGCACTTGACATATAGAAGCCAAGAGCTCTGTCAGAATTCAGAAGGTGTTTATTTTCAGTTTCCTTTTAATTATCTGCCTTGCAGTTTCCAAACAACTGGTACTACTGACTGAAAAGCTTTGCATGCCTTCTTTTCTCTTCAACATGGTGTTGATTGCTCTGGGCCAACTGAATCCTGGTTATTATCATGATAATCAGCTGTATCCAAAGTGTACATGATTCTAAAGGGACAGGAATTCATCTCCATGTAGGTCAGAGCACAGAGCTGATAGAATTAGTACTTGGATAATAATCCACTGTCCATTTCTGTGCTGTTACTATTCCATATTGCAACTGGAATCATACAAAAGTAGCAGCAACTGTAACAACTGTGATAATTATGTTGGTTCTCGCCAAACCATTGAGATTTCAACATTGTTCAAACGGCATAGGTTTACTTTTCTTGTTGAGCCTCTTCTGAAGGTTAGTTGCACTTGTCTTACAACAATAGTGGGAGCCCAAAATTGGGTCCTGAACTCCAGCTTTGCAACCAATTATGCCTTTCTAACCACTGTAGTTAAATGTTGCACTTTCGTGAGGAAAACGTCATTTCACCACAAATGTAATAAAAAGTTTTCTGGGCTGTTCATACAAATTCCAGGCATATTTTTTATCACTAAATAGAAAAAGTGATGCAGTTGAGTAGAGATATCTGAAAAATGTGATCTTAGAAGCCATTACATGCAGCTTGTGATCCAAAAGTAATTTGATGCTCCCGTTCATGGAATTAGTCTACATACATACACTTTGTGCACCTCCAAGAGTGAAATTCCAAAAAAAAAATAAAAATTCTGTGTCAAAACTCAAAAACATATTAAAGATGCATGTATTGGAGTGTGCAGAGAGGCTTTAGGATAGAAATGGTTGCTTGTGGATGCACTGTGCTTTCTGATATACTGACGTTTTTGCCTAATTTTGCATAAATTTCATAATTTGGCACTATACTGTATCTTGGAAACTAGAGCCAATCTGCACTTTTGACTTACCATTTCCTTATTAGTGACCTAATACAAGAAAAGTTTCACTACTTTTGTTCCGGAAGCATTTTGCTTGTAGACCAGTGTTCTTAGTCTTAATGATTGCAAAATAATGTCTAAATTGATGCCTGTCCATAACGTCACGGATTCTTATCTGACTGATTTTGATGTCATTCACTATTTAGATCTATATTACTGAAAATTGCAAGAATTTAACTCAAATCCACATTGTTTATGTCTATGCGATTTTGTGAAAGCCAGAACTTCATGAAGTTGATGGCGCCTGTTTCAAAAATTAATGGCGGATGAGAGCAAGGAAAATTCAGAATTTTCTATATATGTCTAAATTCTGGGTATCAAAAGTGAGTAATTACATAGGTTTTTGGTTAATTAATTTCATACAACCCAACATGTCGACTGAGATTGGAATGTATATAGTCTCTTTATATCTATGTATAGGCCTACATGCAATTGAAAAAATTGAAAACACAAAGACACAGCCTATGCATTCTAATCATATATAGTTGACTTGCCTCTTCTCGTTACATTAATACTATTCTGAAGAATTCCACCAGTTCCAAGCTTGGCTCAGCACCGGTCCAATCTCCGAAACTCTCCCAATATATAGTACTGAAGTAACCTGGTCTCCCTATACTACTGTATAACAGCTGTATACGTGAGTTTTACAATGTATAAATAACTCTGTCTAAAAACTGTCCCATCGACAGATTCTATTCTTGGAAGGCACATAAATTTGGACAATTTCCTAAAATGCTGTGTCACTGCACTGTGGACCATGCATACCTGAGTAGTCATTCATTCCAGAATTATTTAATGAAGATCAATCTTATCAACCTCTAGGTTGCCTCTTTAGAGGTTGATGTAAATTTTCATAGTAAATCTTCACAGTTCAAACATCAATGAATTCAGATATACACTGCATGGGAGACATATAGGCCTACAATACTTATTCATTTGCTACAGGGCATGTTGATTATAGTATATGGACAGTCCATTACAACATGTATACTATGTAAATATCATATAAACTATAACTTTTAGTATAAAGTATTCTAAATGTGTGATTATACATGTATGTGATATAAAGGGGGGAGGGTTGGTCTAGTGGTAGCGTGCTGGACTGCCAATCGCTGGGTCCAGGGTTCGAGTCCAGCTCTTGCCGGGTCACCTGGGCTTATGTTGGACGGCTGTTTCAATCATCTTTCGCCTCATTGCCGTGTCCTCCTCCTGTCTTAAATAGCCTACCTAGTGCATAAATACAGGACGTCAAGCCCCGAACACCCATCTATATGTCGCATAAATAGTGATTTACACACCAAACACGAGGAAGTAGAACCAATGATTTACAGTTTTTGTGTATACACACTCCACGATCCTCCTTATTGGCCTTCAAGTGAAGTGTGAAATGTCAAATTTCACAAAGGGACGAAAAAAGAAATGCAGTGTAGGCGTTTATAAAACAAATAACATTTCTTTTTCTTTACTCACTACATTTGATATGAATGCCTTCAAGGAATAATAGTTTTTTAGGGGAATTCATGCCTTTTCCACTAAAATCATGCAATCAGTCAGACACCAGCAAACACAAACGGTTTTTTAACGGTTTTATAGTGGTTGGTGCTCAAACCGTTATTTGATAAAGTTTTTTAAACCCAATTTCAATGTTAATGAAAAACGTGTTGTTCCAACCGTTGAAGTTTAACATATTTAAAACGTTTAATGAAAATGTTGAAAATATGTTAATTGAAAATTTGTTTCTATAATGCATAAAATACATTATTCTGACATTATGAATGTTGGTAAAGTTTTAATGTCGATTTAACATCTGACTTTAGCATTAAAAATATGTTTCAAGAAAACGTTAGAAATATGTTTTTTGAAAACGTATTTCTTTCACATGGAAAAAACGTTTATTGAAAATGTTGAAAATACGTTACCTGAAAATAAGTTTCTTTAATACATAAAATACGTTATTCTGACATTATGAATGTTGGTAAAGTTTTAATGTCGATTTAACATCTGGCTTTAGCGTTGAAAAAATGTTTCAAGAAAATGTTAGAAATACGTTTTTTGAAAACGTATTTCTTTAACGTGGAAAAAACTTTTAATGAAAATGTTGAAAATATGTTACCTGAAAATAAGTTTCTGTAATGCATAAAATACATTATTCTGACACTATGAATGTTGGTAAAGTTTTAATGTCGATTTAACATCTGGCTTTAGCGTTGAAAAAATGTTTCAAGAAAACGTTAGAAAAATGTTTTTTGAAAACGTATTTCTTTAACGTGGAAAAAACGTTTAATGAAAATGTTGAAAATATGTTTCCTGAAAATAAGTTTCTTTAATGCATAAAATACGTTATTCTGAAGTTATGAATGTTGGTGAAGTTTTAATGTTGATTTAACATCTGGCTTTAGCGTTGAAAAAATGTTTCAAGAAAATTTAGATTTATGTTTTTTGAAAACGTATTTCTTTAACGTGGAAAAAACGTTTTATGAAAATGTTGAAAATATGTTAACTGAAAATAAGTTTCTGTAATGCATAAAATACGTTATTCTGACGTTATAAATGTTGGTAAAGTTTTAATGTCGATTTAACATCTGGCTTTAGCGTTGAAACAATGTTTTTTTCAAAAGTGTTTCTGAACATTAACTGAAAAACGTATTTAAAAAGTTATCAATAATGCATTTCAAAAGGTTAAAATAAAACGTTTTTCAACTGAATTTCTGAGCTGACTGACAGCATTAATCTGCTAACTTCATTTTTTAACATTTCTAAAATGTTTCAAGGAAAAGTTAGAAATATGTTTTTGGTAAACGTATTTCTTTAACATGGAAAAAACATTACTCACATGTCGTGAAAATATGTAAAACGATTAATGAAACTTGTACATTTGACATTATGGTCACAGAAACATTTGTCAATTTATAATCTTAAAACTGCAAATTGAATTTTACATGGAATTTGCATTAAAGCAAACATTGTACAAAGAATGTAAAAGAAGACTTGAAGTTTTGGATTATATACTTATGACAGAATGGCTGTGTATCCCTAGATGAAAATGCATTAAAGCAAATTCAATGTTTCTTGAATCTCAATTAAAAAAAAATCCAATTTCTATATATTTAATCATCAATTTTCAAGCGATTTAATCTTAGAATGTTAATCCAAATTATTATGCAATATTATACTGTTATCACACAGCACTGGATGACAAATATTGCAAAAGAGCCAGTTGTGTTTCTTTTGACTTGCATGTTAAAATACATCTCGTCATTAATCAACAACTATTTCACATGGACACTTTTGGAATCAAAAGATGACATACTTGGTGATGGGTTTTGTTAAAATTATTTGCCTCAAAATTTATGGAAAATTTTAGACCTCTAAACACGAAAAGTCACCAAAAAATCTGAGAAAATTTGGTTTTTCTGCCACTTAATGCTTTATTCAGTAGAAAAAAAATAACACAACCAGGACAGGAAGCTAATGTCCACTTAGCCCGTTAATATGCGCATCTTTTGCTCCAAAAATCATTTTTCTATCTACCTCTGTTGCTGAGCAGTGAGCTTTTTGCTAAAATTGAAAAGCACAACATTTAGTCACTTGTGGCTGTGCAGCAGCACAGAAAACATGGTGTTTCCTCTCAGGTCCGTCCAATCTTTCACATGTTAAAATTACCATGCAGTATCATGCATAGTAAAATTAGACAGACAGATAGATAGACAGAAGGACAGCTAGACAAATAGATAGACAAATAGATAGATAGATAGATAGATAGATAGATAGATAGATAGATAGATAGATAGATAGATAGATAGATATCAGTTTCTTGTTCATTTTGTTAAATATATGCTATTTGAAAATGTGTTCCTGTAACATGAAAAATGCATTATTCTTATGCTGTAGGCTATATGTAAAGTGTACAATGAAATTTGTTCATTTGACCATATCCCAACAAACAATATCTGTACTTTTAACCAATTTTTTACACGCTTGAAAAACATGGAATTCCAAAGTCAGTGGTTGACATGTTTAAAAAGTTCAGTGATAATGTTAAAAATACTTTGTTTGAAAACGTGTTTTTGCGATATTGATATGGAAATTACATTATTCTTACATTATAATTTCACATAAATTGAAAAATGCTGTCTGTACTACATTTGACTTTATCATTATAGAAAATATTTCAAAAATGTTACAGAACATTTTGGGACTTAAGTTTAAAATTATTCTTATATTGAAAACTTTTGTAATGTTAACAATATTACTTGTAAATCAAGAAAAATGATTAAAAATTAATTGAGAAATTGATTCATGAAATAATTTTGATACTGACAAACGTTAAATGAAATATACAATGATAAAATCTGTAAAGCCTTTACGTCGTAATGGAAATAAATCGTTTTTAATGATGTAAAACCTGCATTTTTCTCAACAAACAATTGAGGCTTTCCTAATAAAGTCAATTAAATTTACTAAATATTCTTAAAAACACGCAAAATTGTTGATTGGAAGTGTATGCTATACTTTATACATAGGCCTATCAATTTATGATCTCAAATCTGCTAATTGAATTTTACATAGATAGATACATAGCTAGCTAGATAGCTAGCTAGCTAGATAGATAGATAGATAGATAGATAGATAGATAGATAGATAGATAGATAGATAGATAGATTGACAGATAGATAGATTGATAGACAGATATATAGATAGATCATAGATCCCCCCAAGACCCCAGCTCTCATGCTTCTCACAGAAAGATAGTCAATATGATAGCTAATTATCACTTTCTTTTTTGTTCATTTCAATAAATTTCAAGTTTCAGGTTATTAATTATTAATTCTGCATGGATATTTTATACTATCCATTAAGCCTAGGCATTGTATTCATGTTCAATTGTAGTGAGCTATTTATTAATTCAATTTAGTTGAAATTATTCCATTACCTATACCTGTTAAACACCCCCACCCGTCTGCCCCTCCCTCTTTTGTGTACTTCTGCCTAATTAGGTAGAGTCAATGGGGGTTATTAGGTATTGCTATTTCATATCTTAGAAAATGAATAGTGGCATGTCAATAAGTACTGGCATAATTGCATTACATAATTTGATTGGAACACTATGTAATCTTTTTAATGTTTTTATCACGTTCATATAATTAAGGCTTATGAATACAAAAATTAGGCAAGTTATGATGTTCCACACATTTTTCATAAAGTGGTCAGTGAGTACTTAATAGTTAAGCGGGAATTACCAAAATGCTTGTTGAAAAAAGATATTACAATTTAATTACAGACAGATAGAGACATAAACAGATAATAGATAATTAATAGCTTGCTAACTAGAGAACCAAATAGATAGATAGATAGATAGATAGATAGATAGATAGATAGATAGATAGATAGATAGATAGATAGGTAGATGGATAGATGGATAGATGGATAGATAGATAAATATATATATCGATAGATATATTGATTGATTGATTGATTGATTGATTGAGTGCCCTACCCCCTACCCCTGCTAGTTTGGGTTCTATGAACAGAGGCTTCATATAACTGTGGTTTCTACTATAGAGTCATTGAACTGTTTTGAAATTTTTCAGACATTGGAAAAACACATAATAGAAATATATTTGTGTACAATATACATAATAATTATACAGAAGTAGTAACTGAATTAAATTCTACAAAATGGCCAAAAATTAAACAAAAAAAGACTTGACTATAAAATCCTCATCATTACATAATGCCCTGGTGCCCCAATATGTGTTTCTAGTCTTGAATATGGGAAACTGATCTGTGAATCTATTATCATTGACTGAAGTATACCTTGATTTTATACTTTTTATTTAGCTTTCTCTTTGGCTTTATAGTCAATTCTGAGACTTAAAATACATTATTTGAGTTGAACATGCCTTCTCTTTTAGGTTATCTAACCTCAAAGGATAAGGTTGATCGGATCCATATGCTTAAAACAACTTCCTAATAATCAAACCATCAACAAACTAACAATAGACGGATAAACAGGTAGATAGATAGATAAATAGACAGATAGATAGATATATAGATTTACCTGCCATTCCACCCAACAAACTTATTAAAAACGAAATTGCATTTTCCCTGTGATCTGATAACTATTATTTGCATTGAATTAAATATTGTATATGCACATGAAGGTATATCATAAGCAATATTTAGTACAAGTACAATGCTAATTTAAGTTTCACCTCCCTCCAATTGAATATACAAGTATTAATATATCAATATAGTTTGCAGATTGAATCTGAGATTCAAATTACACCTAATTAGCTCTGAATAGACCCAGAAAATAGCTAATTATTTCAGAATTATGCAAGCATTAATTGCTGTTAAATGCATGGTCCAGTGAACAGGTTTCAAAATTGGATACAAATATGCCATTCTGCCTTGGCATCTTCAACTGTGAACATCACTTGCAATTCTAGGGGAGTTTTACTTTACTTATTTTCAACAATTTACAAATTATGTTATTATTTCATTGACATGTAATAATATGTGAACTGATGAATTCATTGATTTCTTTCCAGATTGACAAGACAAAATCCTGCAGATGGTGATTGATGAGTGAAAAGAATAGGGTACCTTCCTATCAATCTAGCTATCTAGCTGTCTATCTGGCTATCTATCTGGCTATCCTGCTATCTTTCTTTATATCCTTTACTCCATCTATCTACCTTTTTACTTTCTTTCTATCCATCTGTCTATGTAACTAGCTGGCAGGCATAATTTAGCTAGCCATAGGGCATATAGTTAGCTAGATAACTAGGTGGTAAGTTAGATAACTAGCTGCCTCTTTTTCAATTTTTTTTTTCGGGTTGTCTATCTACCTTTCTACTTTCCTATCCATGGACATTGGGCATGATACCTTTCTTTCTGTTACCTACCTAGTTAACTTTCCAACTATGTATCCTTGCATCTCTTCAGCAAACTATCCAGCTCTCCTGCTATTTGTCTTTCTATCTTTTGTCTATCTCTCTACCATTCATAGAATGTTAATCCAAATTATTAGGTTATAATATATTATACTGTTATCACACAGCACAGAGCGCAATATCAGTTTTTTTAGCACAAAGGTGTTTTAGAATCCATGGATGATATATAGGCCTACTTGATAATGGGTTTTGTTAAAATTGTTTTCCTCAAAATTTACAGCAAACTTGAGAACTCTAAACACAAAAAGATCTATCCCATAGATAGATAGATAGATAGATAGATGATAGATAGATAGATAGATAGATAGATAGATATATAGATAGATAGGTAGATAGATAGATAGATAGATAGATAGATAGATAGATAGATAGATAGATAACTAGATGGATTACTAAATGGAAAACTAGATGGATAACTAGATGGATAACTAGACAGATAAATAGATCAATAACCAGATAGATAACTAGATAGATAACTATATAGATAACTAGGCATAACTGGATAGATAACTCAACAACTATAGATAACTAGATAGATAACTAGAGAGGTCCAATTTACAAATTTTGTGGATCCATATGTAGCACAATATAATATAGGCAGGCCATAATTATGACTATATGTGGCATATTCTAAATTATAATCCAACATCTATGCATGCTGAGTTTCATTTTATTTTGCAAATTCTTTTAACTAAAATGCAATGCTAATTTAAGATTCAAATACACAGATATAAATATACAAGCATTTATTTTGCAATATATTTTGCTCATTGTATAGCAGAGTCCAATTACATGTAGAATAGTTAATAACCCCTTAATTACCCCCTATAATTTATGCAAGAACCTCACTTTTACAACCTCCGTGGCTGAATGCACATGCAAGAGAAGATTAGAATTTAGAAGTACTCATCTAGATTTTGTCCCAGCAACATCATTCTGAAGACATATATAGGTGAGTTTTCCAATATTTTCAATCAATTAAGAAACATGCATTACATTCTTTTGTTGGTAATAATTTTAAGTATATTAAGAACACACATTGTATAAATTTACTTTTTCTTCCAGAATTTTTCTGCAGCAGATACACAATCACTTGGGAATTCTTGGCTACAGTCTAAAGCTATTAATACTATAATTGTGCTTATGCCAACCATCAAAGTCTATCTATCTATCTATCTATCTATCTATCTATCTATCTATCTATCTACCTATCTACCTATCTATCTATCTATCTATCTATCTATCTTTAGCAGAAGCCTCTGAATTATTGACATTTCATATTTGCATTATTTATTATGTAACTAGTGAAAAGCTGATAACAAAAACTTTCTTTGCAGTGGAAGAACATGAAGAGGCCAGAACTCAGTGACACAAGACCCTCAAGATGCAAAAAAAAAGAACAACAAAAACAACAAATCCAATGTATACCCCTGCATCCCAACACCCTGACCATAATAAAGACATTCCTCCTTCAATGTTGAAAGAACGTTTCAATATAACCGTTGAAAAATGGTTTTGCCCACAACGTAATAAAAACGTTTCCCAAAAATGTTGAAAAACGTTTCCTCAAAACGTAAAAATAACGTTTTCCCCATCACGTAATGAAACAATTCTCCAAATACGTTAAATAACAGTTTTTTCATAACGTAATATAACCATTCTCCATGAGATGTTATAGAAGCATGCATTAGGAAGCGTTCTAAAAATAATTTTCAAATGCATCGAATCGATGTTCCCTACATCAGTTTATTAAAAATGTAAAATAAACAGAAAATATATGATAAATTATAACCATGGGAAAAAACATAAATATAACGTTAAAAAAAGGTTTTTGGAAAACCGTTTAATCAAAACATGATTTTGCTGATTACTTGACGCAATCGAAAAACAGTTTTTGGAAACATCGGCATGACATAATTCTGACCGTTTGTGTAAAACGTTAAAATCATGTTTTTTGGACCATCCAATTTAACATAATTTAAAAAAAATGAAAAAACGGTTTTTCAACGGATTTTCGACCGTTTATAAACGTAATTTAAACGTAATTGTGTTTGTTGGGACACGTGCAAGTGAAACTAGAACATTTTAACTGAGTCATCCTGGTCATAATACAGACTAGAATTAGATTAGAATTATTTTATTTGTGATTTGGCAACCAAATATAATAATGTGGTCATAAATTATTATCATCAAAGAGTGTATGGAGTTTGCTGAGTTAATATAGATGGTGGCGCTTTGAGCTTCCTATTGAGGGGACCGGGTTCAAATCCAGCGCTGGGTCGCCTGGACTAAAATACTATTGCAGCATATGCAGTCTCAATAATCCTTTGCGTCACTGTCCTCCTCATGTCCTCCTCAATAAGCCTACTGAGTGCCTAAATACAGTGATACAGACTATAAAATTTATAAAGCCCAAAAGGCATCCATCAAAACCACAATAAACTTTTCTTCTTGCAGGTGATCCTCATATTGAACACAGCCTCGTTGTGAGGCACCACCACCAGGGACTTCCAGCAGTTGAACCAGCTGGTCCAGCAGTTCGGTGAGAGCCTCCAGGTCCTGGCTTTCCCCTGCAACCAGTTTGGTCATCAGGTGAGATTGCCAACAATTTGTTTTTCCTGTTATTAGGGACATGGAATTACGAGTGTTTACAGCCATGCACCAACATGCTCCTTATGAAGTCATACACTTGCTCTGTTATTCTCTATGACACCTATGTTTTAATAATATTAAGTCAGCTTAAATGATTGAGTGAGATGGTTGCGCAATTCCTTTGAGCCAACATAGCTTGTTGTTTTAAGTTATGACAGTGGACAGATTATCATAACTCAATACAACAACCTTATCTCAGCTCGAGCAAATTGAACAAAAATCTCTGTCAATCATTTGAGCTGATTTTACAGTTTGGGGCCTGCATACTTGTATAGGATGTTTAGGAACATCATTAATGCAGGGAGCTTTTAGATAAGTCCATCATTAATGCGTTCAAACAGAGCTGAATGCAACCGCTCATCATTCCTTGGCTGTGTCAACTTATCATCAGTAAGCTTGTCTATCTTTTACACCTGTAAAGTCCTCTGTTACTTGCAGCAAAAACAATAATATATACTGCCAAGGAAAATAATGGTTATTCCCCAGGTGTTAAAATGGTTAGTTGGCAGCCATCTCTGTTTCAGAAGGCTCATTAGCTACAAGCACTGAGCAAATTCGCTTGATGATAATGCTGTGTATCTTTGAGAGGGTCATTTGTCTTATCAATGCATGTATCAAAGGAGTTGCATTTTATGTAACTCTTATTGAATAATGGCTAAGTCGTATCATGACAATTTGTGTGAAAAAAAAGCTAGTCTCCTAATTATAAGTAATAGTAGATTGATTTTGAATCTCCAATGATTTGTTTCAAGAATTCTTATCAATATAACATACTGAAAGAATGTGAAAAAATGACTGTATTTCTTTCAATTAACTACATCCTTGATGCAGCCTCAAATACGCTTTAAAAAGTGCTGGTTCATACTAGCAGAGTCGCTTTTACAGAATAGCTTATGACTATTAGAACGATAAGAAATTAACATTCCTGTGGTACACTGATAATTTTGCAATTTTGAGTTCAGCTTAAATGATGGACTGAGATAGTTGCACAATTCTTTTGATCTAACATTGCATGTTGTTTTCAGCTAATATAGTCTGTCTGTTGTCATAACTTAAAATAACAAGCTATGTCAGCTAAAAGAAATTGTGCAACCATCTCACTCAATCATTTAAGCTGACTCAAAATTCCAATTTTTACCTTCTTTTTTTTTTGTTATTTCAGGAAAATTGTTCAAATGACGAAATTCTGAACTGCCTGCAGTATGTTCGACCTGGCAAAGGATATGAACCTCAATTCCCTCTCTTCCAGAAGGTCGAAGTCAATGGGAAGAATGCCCATCCACTATTTCAGGTAAAATGCCATGTGTATTGATCATTTCTGGGCAATTGATTTTCCTAGTACCACCAAGGGAGCATAACTCATGAAAGAGAAAAAATTGATTGGTGATGGTTTCTGATAATAGACACCTATAAGAAAACCAGTTCGGGGCAACAATTTCATTTCCAGGGTGGGGGCTTGCAGTTTTCCTCGGCGGAAAATTATATATTTCACAGTGATGGCAGTAATTATTTATTTCAAGGGCGCGAAGTCCCCGAATATTCATTTATTTGAAGATTGGCCAAAAATATTTATTTGCTATATTTATTTGCTTCACCAAAACTGAGCAGGGAATTAAATGCCCCCCCCCTTATGGTTGCAGAAGTGATATCGTGATTTGGTCTCACCAACAATCAAATCACTAAAAATACACCTTTCCAGGATCCTCATTTATTGTAGCAAGTCACAGTTAACAATCAATACAGATGTTTGCCATTCAGTGATATACTATATCCTTTGTTGCATAATGGGAACATTTGCCATAATTATTTTGCTTTGTTGTACAAATAGCTTTGACATTGTCATTTATCTCTCGATAACTTCCATAGAAATACATTGTATTAATATCAAGACTTTATTGTATGGCAACAAAAGTCTGAACATTCAATTATCTGTTTCCACACAGCTCACTCACATATCACTAATGATGTTAGTATAATTAGTGTTTCACTTATGTGTAACCTTTTTGATAACCCTCTTCGCACAAGAATCTCAAAGCAATCAGGAACAGTGAGGGTCTCTAAATGTAACTGCCAGCAAGCTTATGGGCATGATGACAGCTTAGGGTAACAATTCCGTTATTATTCGATGTAGCCTACGACCTACGTACAATGCCAGTATAGAGGGTACCACTTGTGGCATTATTGTGGCATAGACAATACATTTTGTTGAGTGTTACACAGCTTTCATGAAATTGAAAATTATATTGTTGTCCTAGTCAATAAATCTTCATAAAGTAACATAATAAATACAAATAAGTATTTTTTATATCACAAACCGAAAACATTGGCTTTGTATGGACACATGAATAAGTGAGAGAGCATTCTTTTTGGACACTTTTCTGACTGCAATTTTACATGCATAAATGGCATAAGTCATCCCTTTCACAGGCAAAAGCTTATGCCAAAGTTTCAAAACTTTCTTCTGTCTCATGATTTCCAAACATTTTCATTCAAAGCAGTGTACTGGATCTTTGCCAGCAACCATGCTGTGTGAAAGTAGTTTGACGTAGTAATATGGACAGCTGTTGTGCAACCTGATCTTGTGATCTGTCCAAAACAGATCAAATTGATGTTGACCCAATCTGATCTTCATGGGACTGTCAGCATTCTGCTGCCACTTGTAGTCCTGAACAGAAACAGGTGTATCCTTGTGTTTTTGGTTGTGGAACAATTTGCATCTTAAAGTGTTATAAAATAAAGGAAACTTTTAAATCTAGTCTGTAATTTCCATGTACCATACCAGCAAAAGAATGGCAACACTCGGTTTTAGCTCATATACTTTTGCAAATAATATTTTGTTGCCAGAACCAAATTGATATCATTGATTTTATGGAAACGAGCATAATATTGCAAAAACACATTTTACATGCAACCATTTTCTGTCTTTCTTTAGTCGATTTTGAATTATCAAATATGATTTTGTTTTTGCTCATTGAATCACTGCCTTTAATTTAGTTTTGGCCAATTTTTCTTTTTTTGAAAAAATATGAGCTAAAATCAATTGCTTTTCTTTTGCTGTTGCTGCATCACTTTTACAAAATTGCTTGCTGCAAAAAAAACATTTTATGCTAGATCATAATTATAGTCGTTATGGCACATCTAAGATTTTTAAAGCTCATTTCCTTTCTTAAAAGTGACCCAGCTGGTTTTATGGTGAGCAAAAAACTGTTCATAACATCTTCTCATGGATGTGAAACTCAAATTTTGCCATTTCTTTTGCCATGTTATATGTGAAATTCATATTTTGCCATTTCTTATATATTTGTAAAATTCTTATTTTTCCATTTACTATATATTTGAAATTCATATTTTGCCATTTCAGTATCTCAGAGAAACTCTTCCGCAACCTTGTGATGACCTCTCATTTATTTCCAACAACCGTCTCATTATTTGGGAACCAGTGGCAAGAAATGACATCGCCTGGAACTTTGAAAAATTCCTAATTTCAGCAGATGGAGTCCCCTTTAAAAGATACAGTCGCTTTTTCGAGACCAAAAATATCGCTGAAGATATAGAGAATTTATTGGATGTCGCGGGAAGTCAGCAAGATATCGGAACACTCATTGGAAAGTTTGGCGGAAAACAGATGTCCTTTAGAAATGGAGACAAATAGAGGTTATACGTTCAAATTCAAAGTCACTGCCTTCCAATCAGTTGCATTATTTACATCTAAAAACATATGTGTTTCCATTTGCAGTCTCCGAAACTTTAGACATGCAGGCTGTTCCAAATTTTTCCAGAAAGTTCTCATTTTCAGTATTGCCATTTTTAACTGAGTTATTTGATTCTGATCTTGGGCATTCCATATGAGCTTATGATAAGCTCTCATAGTTTATAAATACACTCCTGCTTATAAAATAATTTCAGTAGAATTTCACTTCATTTCAATGGCTGTGATTCAATATGAAATACCCAACAACAAAGCTTTAGTTTATGTCAGTTCATCAATAGCAACATTAGCTTGGTATTGAATTGCTTTTCCTTTTGACTTTTGGTGTTAATGTAAGAGGACTCTAATTCAGTAATACAGAGGATCTTTGGAAGGCAATAAAACGTGAATGGGAAAATATAGACTTTGCAGTGTACAAAGTTGTCAAGAAGTGTGACCAAAATACTTGTGCTGCTAAAAATGTAAAAAAAAGGCAATTCCATTCTAAGAGAATTTTGCCATTGATTGACTGACAGGAAATGAAGCTTTGTTGTTGTGTATTTCCTTGTTAGTGTGTATTGAAATATAGTGAAATTCTACTGAGGTCGGTTTTTGTGCTCAGGAGTGTACTCAGATGAGCAAAAGTGATCATGTTCTGATAGAATGCAATTATCTCATTAGTTTTTCATTATTTAAAATGGGCATAATGTCTGACTGTCTCGAGTTTTTCTCATATCAGTCCCAGACATTCCCTACTTTTTAGCACTTGTCATTGTGTGTACACTGTAAATTTTGAATTTTGAGTTATCTTAATTGATTGAGTGAGATGGTTACACAATTCCTTTGAGCCAAGATAGCTTGTTGTTTGCAAGTTATAACAACATAAAGATTATCATAAGTCAAAACGGCAAGCTATCATGGCTCAAACAATTTGTGCAACCATCTCACACAATCATTTGAGCTACCTAAAAATTGCAAATTTTACAGTGTAGGGTTTCCTTATCATGAAATACATGACTTGTTCTAGGACATATGCTGAGTCAACAAACTGGTTGAAGGCATTTTGTAAAAAAGTAGAAAACGAAATTATCACAAGTGACTGATCATGAAAAAACAGTTATCATTATTTGGTGTAATACAGAATTAATAAGAGAGAAAGTCTGGTTTACATAAACTTTACAAGTGGTTATATCTATGGACATTGGTTTATTTTACTGACATGTATATAACTCCTCACGGTGTCCTGATTGCATAAAATAATTAATAAAAAAAAGAAGCAGAAAATACTAGAATTAAGCTTTTTAGCTTTTGCTGCATTGTTGATGTAATGTATGTTTTATTTATTGCTTGAGCACAGAAAAAAAATACTATGGCAGTTTGGAAGGACCTGGTCCAGCTGCAACCTGGAGTGGATAAGTGTTGAACTTTTTATTGTGGAAATAGAATATTCATGAAGGTTGTCACTGGTCTACAAATTTTTGGAGTCGGTCTGCTTCCGGGATAAAAGTGGCTAAATCTCATTTATATTGATAAGATGAACTGAAAATCAGTTGAAACTTGTTCTGGTTAGCTAATGCATTGAAGATATACCATGACCTTGAAATACATGAAAATCGCATCTATTTATTCAATAGATTTAGGCATTTTTGCTCTAAAATGATATTTATGTTATGAAAAATGTATGTTGCAATTACTTATCTGTCAAGCACTCTTAAGAATTAATATCTTAAGACATCAGGTGATTGAAAGTCATTTGAAAAAAAAAGCTAAAGCATCACTTAAACCCGCAAAGATCCCTTATTTTGTATCTGAGCGACCCTTTTTGGCCCGTATATTATATTTAGCAACTGAGTCATCCCTGACAACATTCCAACAGTAGTCAGTTAGCATGGATGGATTCCACTTTCCCTGATGCCTTTTCTTCATAATTCTTGGAATTGTTCAATCTGTTCATCACTTACTTCTCCACAGTTCAAAGGAAAGAAATCCAGAACGCAAAAATTGTATGTTCAGCACTTGACATATAGAAGCCAAGAGCTCTGTCAGAATTCAGAAGGTGTTTATTTTCAGTTTCCTTTTAATTATCTGCCTTGCAGTTTCCAAACAACTGGTACTACTGACTGAAAAGCTTTGCATGCCTTCTTTTCTCTTCAACATGGTGTTGATTGCTCTGGGCCAACTGAATCCTGGTTATTATCATGATAATCAGCTGTATCCAAAGTGTACATGATTCTAAAGGGACAGGAATTCATCTCCATGTAGGTCAGAGCACAGAGCTGATAGAATTAGTACTTGGATAATAATCCACTGTCCATTTCTGTGCTGTTACTATTCCATATTGCAACTGGAATCATACAAAAGTAGCAGCAACTGTAACAACTGTGATAATTATGTTGGTTCTCGCCAAACCATTGAGATTTCAACATTGTTCAAACGGCATAGGTTTACTTTTCTTGTTGAGCCTCTTCTGAAGGTTAGTTGCACTTGTCTTACAACAATAGTGGGAGCCCAAAATTGGGTCCTGAACTCCAGCTTTGCAACCAATTATGCCTTTCTAACCACTGTAGTTAAATGTTGCACTTTCGTGAGGAAAACGTCATTTCACCACAAATGTAATAAAAAGTTTTCTGGGCTGTTCATACAAATTCCAGGCATATTTTTTATCACTAAATAGAAAAAGTGATGCAGTTGAGTAGAGATATCTGAAAAATGTGATCTTAGAAGCCATTACATGCAGCTTGTGATCCAAAAGTAATTTGATGCTCCCGTTCATGGAATTAGTCTACATACATACACTTTGTGCACCTCCAAGAGTGAAATTCCAAAAAAAAAATAAAAATTCTGTGTCAAAACTCAAAAACATATTAAAGATGCATGTATTGGAGTGTGCAGAGAGGCTTTAGGATAGAAATGGTTGCTTGTGGATGCACTGTGCTTTCTGATATACTGACGTTTTTGCCTAATTTTGCATAAATTTCATAATTTGGCACTATACTGTATCTTGGAAACTAGAGCCAATCTGCACTTTTGACTTACCATTTCCTTATTAGTGACCTAATACAAGAAAAGTTTCACTACTTTTGTTCCGGAAGCATTTTGCTTGTAGACCAGTGATACTGACGTTTTTGCCTAATTTTGCATAAATTTCATAATTTGGCACTATACTGTATCTTGGAAACTAGAGCCAATCTGCACTTTTGACTTACCATTTCCTTATTAGTGACCTAATACAAGAAAAGTTTCACTACTTTTGTTCCGGAAGCATTTTGCTTGTAGACCAGTGTTATCTGTGTTCCTCTCACACATATTTCAATTGCAGTAATTCAAATTAATACTTATTCACAAATAGCATATTCTGAAAAAACTAGGTTTTTACCATCCTCACCACTCAGTGTAGCCAGGATAATTAGTCGATATCCTGGGGGGCAATACATTTTAAAAGCCATTTTCATCCAACATAGTGATTCAGGTTTCAAATTAACGCACCTGACATCTTGACGGAAAATTCTCCAAATTATACACTCAACAGCAAAAGAAAAGCAACACTTGATTTTTGCTCATATATTTGCAATTTTATATTTCCTCGATTTGGCCAGGTGTGTGTCCTCAATCTGCCCACCTTAAGATTCCATGTTCATTGGTCAACTTTTGAGCTTGATCAAGCATTTTTACATCAATTTTGATATGATCTACCCTGCAGGCTATAAGGCAAACTACTGTGTATAGGATTGATCCCATCGTAACCAAGTATCATTATGCCAAAAATCATGCAAGTGCGACCATTTCCTGTTTGTCCATGACCTTGTTTGTCACATTTGCATTTTTCATAGAAATTTGACCTTACCCATATTTTACACAAAAACAAAAGGTGGCATTTCAAAATGTCTGACATAGAGTCCTAAATCCAAAATAATAATTAACACTTGCTTCTTTTTAAATCCTCCAGGACACTGTCAAGACACTACGTTTGGTCACTTTAGAGATACAATGAGGGAAATGAGTAATTTTACCGCGCTTTCTACATCGTCCGCTGAGGAATTTTCATGAAATTATTCACATGATAAGTCAGAGATGTCTGCCGAGTGCCTGTAAATTTTCACAATCAAGCAACAAATGGAACACCCATTTTGGAGCTTTTTATGCAAAAAAGAATAGGTCTAACATACAATGCTTAAACCTTTTGTAAATTTGCAAAATAAATTTTTTTTGTCAGGTGAAATATTCCTAATTACCATAATTTCTTTGGCATTGATCGAATAAAAATATCAGTAAAAACATACAGATAAGTAAATTCTTAAAACATTTTTTGTCAGCATGAACACAGAAATCACTGCAGAAATGTTTCAGCAGGTGGCAGTAAACTCCTGGAGACGAATTTGACTGGAAGCTGCCTGGGGCCTAATAGAACAGGCAGGTACACCTGAGTTCTACCAGGAGGAATTCCTCCTGTTATGTACCAGTACCATATGCAAATAGGAGTTCACAAGGCAACCCCAATAAAAGACAGCTATCCAACGAGAAAATTTGTTACAGCCAGGTCAGTATAGGCAGTCAGATCACAGGTAACATTAGGGACAATAGGGTGCACCAGTTTCCCAACATCAACCGATCAAGCTGTACCTTGGTCCATAGTTGTGTTTTACTGCACAAAATAAGATAATAAAATTTCGGCTCGATCAATGAATATTTAGGGGTGCCTCTGGAAGCATATTTTTTGTGAATTTTTTAGGAAAAGTTAAGTTTCCGTAGAATCACGGTTTGCAATTACTTGAGTAGTATAAAAGATGGAAGAAAATTAATGACATATTTGGATTCTTCAGAAAATATCCTTCAAATATCCTTCAAAATGAACCTGGAAGCTATGTTTCCGTCAACATTATGGTAATCATGAACTGCCAGATATGCTTTTGTTAGATTAATATGTGCGACGTCACTGAAATACATAAGTTTCTGTTTATATGGCTGCATGGTATATGGACTTATTCTTTGCTTTTCCCTTCGCATTAATTATGTTTCATAAATATGAGCAATAATTTACTCAGTATTCCATTTTATCTCTCAAAGCTATTTCAATTATTCTTGATGATCTCGATTAACGTTTTATGACTATGAAAAAAAAAACAAGCTTGCTATGCTATGTGTTGATAAGTCCCAATTTATTTTAACCCTATGAAAGACAATGCCTCATACTTTTCGTATGCAAGGAGATGGGTCCATGCACCACGTACAGTAAGGTGCATCAGCTGTCCTATTAATAGCAAAAAATAGAGCCAAGAAGCCCTATAGCATGGCTTGAGTTTGTCTTATGGTAGTCAGAGAAAAATAAGTATTATACTTTTCTCATATTATTTGGCATTTGGACTGATATTCTATTTCTGCATTATTAATTTACTATAACATCTTAAACTTGAAATGACCATTCCACTCTAACAAGAAATTTTTAATTTGCAAATAGGCCTGAATGATTTGTTTGTGCCTAATAACTTTGACTCTTCATTTTCACACAAAACAACTCAAAATGGGTGTTCTGTTTGGTTTCTTGGTGTGGAAATTGACAGGCAGACATCTCTGACTTATCATGTGAATAACTTCATGAAAATACCTTAAATGTAAAGCGCAGTAAAAGGAATCAATTCCATCATTGTGTCTCTAAATTGACCAAATGCAACATCTGGAGAGAGTTCTGGAAGATTTAAAAATGAAGCAGGAGTGCTTATTTTTTTGGTATTTAGGTCTCTATGTCAGACACTTTGAAATGCCACCTTGTGTTTTTGTGTAAATTATTTTTAAAAAACAAGGTCACAAACAAACAGAAAATGGTCACACTTGCATTATTTTCTAGCATATTCTGTTGTATTCAATACTATTTTGAGCAAGATCATCATTTTGTTGAAGGGGCCTTGATCATTTTTACAGAAAAAAATTCAGCAGAAAAATAAAAACCACTCAAACTTAAAACACATTTTTATTATTTGGAAAGGAAAAGTGAACACTACTTATAGTAGACAGCAATGGCAATTTCCAGTTGTACCATTAATGGGGTTTATAATTATAATAATTCTTAGTTATGTAGGGACACTTGCAAACTTAGCCTACTATGATGAATTATATGAGAAATTGCAATGCGTGCAGCAGTGAATCAGGATCTAGGAGCCATACAAAGAATCGCTATGTTCCCTGCAGAAATAATTGGCACTGATTCACTTTTTCCCAGGTGATGGTGCTGTGGATAAAATTTTTTCAAAATGTTTTGCAACCTGTACACCGTACAGTTTACCTATCTCAAGAAGTTTCATTATTCATTCTGTTAGCATGCACTTGCAGTAGACTCTTGAACCTTCCTCTAAAGCCATTCATAATAAAAATATAATTGTACATCTTTGACATTGGCTAAAATAAACTGTGCTGATTCACCGTGTCCCCTTTCCCCAAACTTTTTTTCTTAGAGTGCAGAAAACAATAGAATAATTCAATTTTTGGATAAACAATAGGATTGTGCTTTCCAGTGATGTTTCCTGGTTCGTAACAAGCCATGTGGACTGTAGGTGTAGGGGAACTGGGCACAGTTAATCGGATAAGTTTATTTTTGCCTCATCTCAAAAAGTTACAAAGGTATTTTCTATTTGAATGTCTTCAGAGAGAGGTAATAGTGTGTACTGTATGTGTACGCCAATAATGGCACTTGTGATGATTTCCAAGATACAGGCTCCAAAAGATTAGCAAAAAAAAAGATTCATTGTGTACCGGCACTGGGTACACTCTAAAAAATTTCAGACAAAATTGGTTTTTTAGATTCAAAATGGTTTTTTGAAAAACCAAATTTCAATGCAAAAAACCAACATGGATTTTTGTAAAAAAAAAAAAACCAATTTTGTCCCGAAATTTTTTTAGAGTGTACATTGAATAAGTACTCATGGTATAGTGAATCAGTGTCATTTCCTATCAGAAATATCAAAATATTATACACATATTTAGACTAGACATTTGAACATTGAAATAAAGAATTTTATTATTTGTAATTTCTTAGAATATTTCCTATAAAAAATACCCCCTTCGCAACAAGGAATGACAATTTAAAGCCAATCAATACACATATGGCAGCAATGGTTATGGATGTAATTAATTTAGGCTATTCTCAGTACTTCTATAAAAACATATTATAGTCATTATGATCATTACTCCAGAAAACATAGTGATTCCCTGTGCCCCGATTCACTGTTCCCAGCCCAGCTACTGCACCTAAATCACCATATTTCACCAAATTGAACCATGGGTTCAAGTATCACCTATTAATTATTTCTATTTATGTTCTTCTGACACATATTATCATTGTTGCAAATAATTAAATATATATCTGCAGTTTTTAAGCTAATTGAAAATCCAAAATTTCTAGGTTTTCATGTTATAAATCCTCCTTCATCTCATAATTTCCAAATGGAGTATGATTTATCAAATTTATACCAGATTCTATTGAGTGCTCATAAAATGCACCAAACAAATGACTTTTTTTTAAAAATATTGCTATTGGGCATTGTGAGAATTCGACTGATTCACTGTGTACTGCGATTCACTGTGCCCCAGTTCCCCCTACAAGTATTATCAAATAATATTATTGTCATGGCAACCCACACGTTCACAGGACTAGCATACGTGTAGCAAAACCTCATTAATATTGAGATTTTTTTCCACTTTAGGGCATTTCTTATCTGACTTTGCTTAGCTATGCAAATATTTACGTTGATTATGAGAATATTTTTCAAGTAATTTTTCTTAGCGAGGCTTGTAGCTTTGAAACTGTGTGCACCACATAGCAAAGTTTTATAACACCCCCTCCCGTCTGCCCCCCCCCTCGGCCGCATGTAGGTTTTTTTATCTTTACAAAAACAGCATCTTATTTATTATAGTCATGTGTTATATTACTCAAGTTTTCAGCTGTCAAGTGTTACTCAACTTTTTAGCTGTCCGTACACAACACTGAAAAACTTTTAATGCACCAAAAATTTATTAAAATACCATATACATTATGACATGCAATGTTCATATATAGGTAATGATATATCATATATTTAGAAGTCATTATTATGTAACTAGCATTTCAATGTCATTAATTGTTCTTATAATATGTGACTTCTCTGTACATTAGGTAAAAAAGAAAAGAGAGTCTTAATAAATGCCAAGCGTAATGTTCTGGTCATTTAAAATAAAAAATGAATATATATTTTCATAGCTTTCCACAACAAAGCATGTCCTTGAAAGCATCTCGGAATGCTTTATTTTTCCAGGCATAAATGAAAATATTCATGAAAGAATTGGCAGAAATCAGATAAAGCAAAATCTGGAAACCGATGTAGCCAGCCGTTGTTTTTGCTATCTTCTCAGCAAAAACCACAGCGATGGTGTAGGGCACCCATATGATGAGGAACAATGCGAGAATGATGAAAGTCATCTGGGTCACTTTTTTGGTGTTCTGTGTGGTTATGACATTTGAGTGTTGGTTTTGGAAATTTGAACGTCTTTTCAAAGTAACAGCGATGCTGATGTAGAAACATATCATTAACGTGATATGCAAACAGTATTGCACAGGACCGAAGAAGGTGAAAACGGTTACCGGAATAATGTCCATTATGGTAAAGGGTTTTTCATAGAATTCCATTGGTTTTTGCCAGGCATAGTACATCACTAAAGTAAAGGGGATTGGGAAAGCATACAACCAGGATACAGCAACTGCAATTATCATCTTTTTTGTGGTTACAAGTGATTTAAATTTCAGAGGAAAGGTTACTGCCAACCAACGTTCAATGGACATGAAGGTGAATGTTATGTGCGAAGCTGCCACAGATGTGACGGTTAAAGCATGGGGCAGACAGGCTACAATTTTGATGTATATGTCATAATATTTACCAACAGGAATATAGGAATGCATTCGCGCCAAGAGTAAGCTGGGGCTGTTTAATAAGTCAGCAAAAGCCAGACTTACGATTAGTATATTGGTTGAAGAACGTAAGTTCTTATATTTTATTACTGCTACTATTATTATAATGTTTGCCATTGCAATTAGCACAGCTATTATTTTATATATAATAAAAGATGCAAAATTTAGGTCTTCAAATAACTTAATTTGTGCTAACTGAGAGTCTGTTAAGATGTATTCATTAAATGATTTGGTGCCCTCTGTTGTAAATTCAGATTGATCAGTGGCAGAAATTCCATGTTGTTCCTGGCCTTCAGAAGTTAGCTCCATTGTTTTGCAGCTGCTTGACTGTAGATATTGAATGTCTGCAGGTGAAAAAGAATATGGTGAGACGTACATTGTATTTGTTTACAAGGGGCATTCAGGAAGTTTACAGATTTTTTTCATATGGACACTTATTTTCAATGTAGAATTATAAAATCTTCACAGAGGCAAATTCAGCTATTTTGGAATGCATTTCGAAAATTTCGGACTTATTTGGCATTTCAAAATTCATTGTGGCATGGAAACCATAATTTCTGTGGGGTTGGGCAGGTAATGTTGAGAACAAGAAAGTCAATTAATTGAAGCTGGAAACAGAAAGTCAATGAATTGAAGCTGGAAACACCTTCACTTTATTGCTTGCATTGATGAGATTGGCCATATTTGATGAAGGAAATATTGCAGCCGGGAAATTTGATATGCAAAAAGAGCGGACTGTTGCACTGTGAAAATGGCACTTCATGACTCATGATAGCTGATGAAGTGTCATCTTCTCTACATTCATCATGGGAAACATAGAGGCTGTTTGATTAGTCATGATCAAGAGAAGGCCATTTGATTTATCATAACTGATTTTAGGATTTTAGAGTAAAAATCAGATGCACAGTTTGCCTGTCACCAATAGCGGGATTAGTCCCCTTGAATCAAATTAAGTATTGGGTATGATCATGACAAATCATCCGCATGATGACACACAAAGTGCCATTTTCACAGTGCAGCAGTCAACTCTTTTTGCATATCAATTTTCCTGACTGCAATAGAGCTGCTCAACATACTAAAGCACACTAAATATGTGTATACAATACTATTCATACGCTCTATCCATCAATCCATGCAGGGATACACCCTTATGCCAGGCCAGGTGGGCTGTGGAGGTTCAGGCAGCCTGAGTAGTGGTTCCTTTACTCCGATTGTGACTCGTGATGAGACATAAACTCGCTGATGTGAGCAAGATACCAAATGGACAATGCTGCCCATCCTAGCTCTACCCCAGTCCTTGTTCCAGGGAAGTTCTGGATTTTTCTCACACCCTAATTCAGTTGAGGGGTTAAAGTTCAAAGCATTACAGGAAAAAATATCTGTATAAAAGCTGATTTTGGCCGAAACTGAAGTCCATAATTGTTTTAATCCATGACTAAACACAAAACATCTGTTATCATGAAGCCAAGTCAGTTGGTGTTTTTTCTGAAGTTCAATCTGAACAGCGTCTTTTAAATATATCTTGTCATAAATCAGTAGGCCTAACTACTGGACTCTAACAAAATGTTTTTGGAATCTAAAAGTAATGACCTCAATAATATAATACATAAAATTATATTTCTGTTATTAATAAATAATTTATTCCTAAATCTTTATAGCACATTATGACCTAAACACAGCATCGTTGCTAAACAAATGTCAAAATTGAGACTTTTTTGTGTTCGAAATAAGGTAAGGGGGGTTAAGGGGTTTTAACCCCCTCAAATGCTATTAGGACCCCCTCAAATACATTTTTAGGGGGGACCTGGGTGGGGGGAGGTCCTGAAAAAACCCCCTCAAAACTAAATGTGCATCATTTAATCCAGAAATTTGGTTCTCAAAGGTAATTTTCTGAGATAAAACATGCTTAAAAGCACTTGATCAGAATTGCTTTCAGACTACATTTAGTCCAATTTGAAACCTCCTGGCTTCTGGGGGCCTCCGGCGGCCTGCGGACCTCCGGCCTCAAAACTTGGACCATTCTGACCTGGCCACTGACAGACCCCCCAAAATGACATGGACTATTTCGACCACTTTTTTGTCACTTTATGCCATAGTGAGAAGCAAATAGAGAGAGATAGACAATATTAAACATGCATTTCAGGTGACATGTTAGCTGGTCTATAATTCCTTTAAATCACTGAAAAATGAGTTGTGGATGTAATGGACGGACATCGGTTTTAGCCCTTAAAGCTTGTTATATCTTACGATCATCAGTAGTCATTGGAATATTTTTTATTGTAGTTCATTTTAAAACCAATATCATATCTAGGCAAAAGTGACAAATTTAGCTAATAGTCGCGCAAAAATACCCTCTAGCCAGCCTTTTGATCCCCTGGGTGAAAATTTGAAAAAATAAGGCTACAAGCAGACTTTTTTCCTGGACACCATGGCTGCCATAATCATCATGTTGAAAAGTCTAGGCTAATGGTCCCTACAGAAGGCCAGGGAGGTACGGTAAATAATGTAACCAGCAGAATGTGAACTATACACTCTTGCTCATAAATATGGAATATATCAGAATAACCATGATGCTTGTTTTATTTTTATCTTTGTTTTGGGAGAATCCATATTTATAAAACTAACTTCAATATACGGAGAAGAGGCTCAACTAGACCAATATGGGTTGCTAGAATGGATTCTGCTTATTTTGAGTTTCTCATAGACAATGGTGGTAAACAAACATGGTTTATTGTGATAAACTCTCAGTGGTTTGCAGTCAGAACAATTCCTAGTTGAAATCATAGTACATTTTGATAGAGCACGCCCTGGGAGCAAAATTGTACGTTAATGCAATGTTCATTGTTGTCATGTGGTCTTGGAATTCGAAAATGTAAAAAACTATGCCATTGGCCAAAACATTAATATGACCTATTTTGTCTGTGATATAATTATTTGTCTCGGAGGTTCCACATGCTAATGGCCATTGAATTGATTCATTTAAAGCTTAATCTTTTCTTTGGAGCCAGTAATTTTCACAAATTAATCATTTTAGATGCAATTCTAACCCTACATAAAATTTCAATTTTGGATATTTTTGCATTGTTTGTTCACTTCCCTCCAGCGGCCCAAATTTCAAAGATTTTTCCAAATATTCAAGCGAGGACTAAAAGTAAGTCTTTAGGAATGCACTAAGTTTCTTCAAAGTGTGATCATTTTAACCATTTAATTCGAATGGGATAGGCACAATTCAATGGGTGTTTTCGGTTTTTCCCAGACCGTACCTGTCCCTCTGATCAAAAGCCTCCACTATCAGTGGAGGGACAGTCAGAAATGGGGAAGTCAGCTCAAACAGAACTAAAATCACCATGCCTGCATCTGCCAAGACCAAGCCAAGTCCAGACTGATGGAAAAAACGGAAGTCTAAATAGGGATCCGAGTCTTGGAAGGACTTATCAAAATCACACGTCAAACATTTTGTCACAAAAGGGCACTCTTTAAATTGCTGTAAACAGGCTTTTAATATGTATAAAGACTCAAAGTAATGATATGTAGTTGTGTATCTGGTATGTATCCCCCATGTAGCACAATGAAATTTGATGTATTGCTTATAATAGATTAAAGTTGGTGACTTTATTTAAGACTGTGTAGAGGTACAGGTATAGATGGTGCCACATGTGGCATAAATGAAACAAATAACTGTCATTGGCCGTCTGCTAATATTTAAACTTATAACTGCCTCATACAAGTGGCTACTGTCTGTTTGTCCAAAATAGAATGTATAGGTTTTCCCAGCTTCATATGTGGTAATTGCCTTTATTTTTTGGACCAGGTTGTCTTTGAGGTGTCAAATAAGGTTGTTACTACATGTCCTTTCATTGCAATATAAGCCTTGTCCATGAAATGCAGTGTTTCTGTTATGAAATGGATCTAGCTGCTGATTTTCTTTGTTCTGTTGGAGTTTTTGGTTAATAAGCTGTACTAAATGGCTCAAAGTCTGATTGGCTGTTGTGGATATGGGTCAATTAGCATTAGTCAGCAATAAAGTTTCAAAGTGGGGCGTGGTTAATAGGTTGCTCAGAGTTGCTTGGTCCCGGGCTCTATTCCAGCCAGTGATGGAAATGGAGAATTCTTGTCGGAGGAGCCATCAGCTGTTGTGGCAGAGGCGCGCCATTCCAAATTCTTAAAGGCCGTACAATTCTGAAACCGGAGTTAACCAGAGTTAATTTTTGGCTAATAACACCTGGAGGACTGAAAATATGAACATGATAAATATTTCCACTGATAATTGGGGGAGTTGTAGCAGATCATAGCTCCCCCTTTATTTTGATCAAGGGAGCTAAGCTCCCCTGAGTTCCCCCCCCCCCCAATTCCATCTCTGATTCCAGCCTGCGGCAGGGTCTGTGGCAGATCCAGGGGGCGTAGGGGGCCTAGGGGGCCTGGCGCCCCCTGGACCACTAAGATGGAAATAAAATTTTTAAGAAAATATGGAGCAATTTCGGCCCACGAATACCGAAACGATACCCACATGGGCCCTCTAATGACGAAATGACGCTTTGGCCCCCATAGACGACCTGTCTGGATCCACCACTGGTCATTGATCCATCCCTTGTGAAGTTAAGAATCAATTAACAAGGCGCATGTGTAATACTGTGCCACTAATTAGTCCAAATGTCCAAATGGAGATATTTTAGCTCTTTAAATCAAATCGAGCAATGAACTTTATGATTTTAGAGGCATTGGCGCATTCTTTGTTAATTTAACAATAGGCCTACTGTGTTATTATCGTTTTCAGAGAAACATGTTTTTTTGAAACTTTGTCTTGCAGAAAAACTGTTTTAATGTTTCTCAAACAAAGTATGTTTTTTTTTCACCTTACCAGAAGAGGCCTCTGTTTCAATGTTTCTCAAACAAAGTTTGTTTTCTTTTTCACAAGATACTATTCATCACAATTTCAAATTAGTTGTCAGTCATTTTAACTCTCCTTTGCTGATAACTAGTCTGTTTGATTCAGTTACAGTTCATTGAAACATCTATCAAGCAGTGCAGGTATCAAAGCTAAACAAGCTAAATATACATAATCCACACGTATATGCATTTAGTCAGTTTCTTGAAATCTGCGTTTGTGATATGATGTTATGCAACTAAATCTGTGACATCGAAGTCTTGGGATAAAGCACATATCTACGAAAATGATGATAACAATATTACAGTCCTCATCATATTTGCGTGGAATCTCAAATTCTTTTCTATGCTGTTGAACTGTGATGTCAGAGATGACTCCATTCTAGCATTGCAATATATGTAAATTAACTACAAGCTGTGATGTCATTTAAACTGGGTCAGATTCCCTGGCTTCTAGCCAATGTGAATCTGCCTGAACTGAGCATCACAGTTTCAACTCAATGTAAGAGTGAAAAATTGGGTCTGGTAAAACCCATGCAAGTTTAACATCACAGCCTCTCAGCTAATGGGCTGCCAGAACAAATTTACATCACATAATCCATGTGTTTACAGATAAATTGTGAAAGCCTTTTGTTCTTAGCAAGTTCCATTGAAGTTTAAAAGTTGTAAATTAGCAAGTTTGTAGATTAATCAAATAACTTGGTGGGGATTATAACAGTTGTCTACTGTGAATGCTCACAAAGCTCGCTCTTTGGTAGGATTAGACTGGTCACCTGGTGATTGCCTGCGATAGATCATTGGCAGACTGACTCAGTACAATATCAATCTCGTAAATTCAGTTTTGGGACTTTAAAGCTTTATGTAGTAATTGAAACTCTGACTTTTAAAATGTGGCCTTCAATGAATAAAATATTTTTTCTAATTCACATTTTGCCTTGAATTTTTTGTTGTGGTGGAAACATCTTGGGAAAATTTGATACAAATTGCACAATTAAACAGGTATGAAAATCAATCATTTTCAACACTGCGTTTCAAAGTTGGTGATGCGCAAATTTCAAAAGTTTCCAGTAAAATTTAAAAGTTAAAGGTGCTAAAGTGATTTCTCGGCTTTCAGTCGTCTATGAGGTAGGCTATCAAATGACATCATTCCTTTGGCTGTTGAACTTACTCAAGTTTTCAGCTGTCAAGTGTAACACAAGTTTTCAGATGTCAAGTGTTACTCAACTTTTTAGCTGTCCGTACACAACACTGAAAAACTTTTAATGCACCAAAAATTTATTAAAATACCATATACATTATGACATGCAATGTTCATATGTAAGTCATTATTATGTAACTAGCATTTCAATGTCATTAATTGTTCTTATAATATGTGACTTCTCTGTACATTAGGTAAAAAAGAAAAGAGAGTCTTAATAAATGCCAAGCGTAATGTTCTGGTCATTTAAAATAAAAAATGAATATATATTTTCATAGCTTTCCACAACAAAGCATGTCCTTGAAAGCATCTCGGAATGCTTTATTTTTCCAGGCGTAGATGAAAATGTTCATGAAAGAATTAGCAGAAATCAGATAGAGCAAAATCTGGAAACCGATGTAGCCAGCCGTTGTTTTTGCTATCTTCTCAGCGAAAACCACAGCGATGGTGTACGGGACCCATATGATGATGAACAACGCCAGAATGATGAAAGTCATCTGTGTCACTCTTTTGGTGTTCTGTGTGGTCATGACATTTGAGTGTTGGTTTTGGAAATTTGAACGTCTTTTTAAAGTAACAGCGATGCTGATGTAGAAACATATCATTAACGTGATGTTCAAACAGTAATTGACAGGACCGAGGAAGGTGAAAACGGGTAGTGGAATGATGTCCATTATGGTAAAGGGTTTTTCATAGAATTCCATTGGTTTTTGCCAGGCATAGTACATCACTAAAGTAAAGGGGATTGGGAAAGCATACAACCAGGATACAGCAACTGCAATTATCATCTTTTTTGTGGTTACAAGTGATTTAAATTTCAGAGGAAAGGTTACTGCCAACCAACGTTCAATGGACATGAAGGTGAATGTTATGTGCGAAGCTGCCACAGATGTGACGGTTAAAGCATGGGGCAGACAGGCTACAATTTTGATGTATATGTCATAATATTTACCAATAGGAATATAGTAATGCATTCGCGCCAAGAGTAAGCTGGGGCTGTTTAATAAGTCAGCAAAAGCGAGACTTACAATTAGTATGTTGGTTGAAGAACGTAAATTCTTATATTTCAAAACAGCTATTATTATTATAAGGTTAGATATTGCAATTAATACAGCCATGACTTTATATATGATAAAAGATGCAAAATTTAGGTCTTCAAATAACTTAATTTGAGCTAACTGAGAGTCTGTTAAGATGTATTCATTAAATGAGGTGTCCTCTGTTGTAAATTCAGATTGTTCAGTGGTAGAAATTCCATGTTGTTCCTGGCCTTCAGAAGCTAGCTCCATTGTTTTGCAGCTGACTGACTGTAGATATTGAATGTCTGCCGGAGAAAAAGAAGACGTAAATTGTGAGCATTTAGAAAAGGAAATATAAATGCAGAGTGTGTGGGAGATTTGGAATTGTGAGCATGAATGGCATAGAGACAGCCCAGTAGGTGGGAGATCAGTTGAGATGTATGCCACAGCTACATCTGGAGGGAAGGAGAGACACTACAATGACCCCTGGCTCCCCCTGGAGAAATAAGTGAATGGTACATTGCATAATGGTGGTGGAAAGTGAAAGTACCTGTTATGTTGTGGAGTGATTGAATCGAGGGGATAAGTGGCGGTGGAAGGTGGCTGGAAGGTGATGGATATGAAAGGTATGGAGAAAGTAGGAACACATGTGTATGAGAGGTGGGGAAAGAAGTGTCAGAGGTGGCATGCAGGCACTTTGAAAAGGTGACATGTCAATCATGCCTGTGTCAATTGATCGCTGATGGTTATCGACTGTAAAGTGCTGTCATCTCTTGCATTACATTAACTTTCAGGCATCTTTATATCTTGTCATTTGCACTAACAATTAAATGCAGCTTTGATTCAACTATACTATTGCTGCATATCTGTTTTTTTACTTAGTGTCAAGAGTCTGTATCTCCAGCCTTTCACGTTGCCATTTTCTTTGCCTTTTACCCAGCCTGACGTGGCAGCTTGCCTATAGCTCACAAGGGGTCGCTTTCAATTGTGCCATTTCTCAGGCCAAAAATCGAGAATTAAAATTAGTTTTATTGCACTTCATTTTGCACAAATGTATGAGTGACTGTGTCAATGCATTAAGAAAAATTACATTTGAAAAATATATCAAATAAAAAAGTGCATTACAGTTGTCCTTTAAAACACTCAGAATTCATTTCAGAGTACATGTAGTCATTTATGAACCCCTCAGCTTATGTGTGCCTCCGGGGGCCCGCAGACCTCCAGCCTCAAAACTTGGACCCTTCTGGCCTTGCCACTGACAGACCCACAAATGACATGGGCTATTTCAACCACTTTTTGTCACTTTATTACATATTGAGAAACAAATAATAACTTTATCTAAGTCGAATTAGAATTCTTACTGCATTACAAAAATTCGCAACTATTGACTATAAGCAGTTATGTATCTTTAGTACTTTTTGAGATAATGATTTTTTCACAAACAACAAAAACACAAATTGTTTCCTTGCTAGTGCGCAAGCAGGTCACAAAAACAGGTGGTTCGAATGATGTCCTTCCAATCTTTTGCATAGTAAATTGTCAGGTCAATATGGTCTTCATGATATTGACCGAGGGATTAATTTGTTCATTGTTAGGATGTGCATACATTACAGATGTTGGTGTAATTTTACTTATGGTTTTATGTCTGCCATTATTTTTCTACTGATTAGCTTTTATATGAATTTATTTTTTCTTTTTCAAAAATGTGTTCTTATCCTGCCGAAAGGTCTGGTTTCAACAGATCCGGTTTTTACCTTTGTAAAATATATTTTAAAAAAGAAAAAGAATAACCAGGATAATACGGATCTGCTCGGGACCGATCAGAGCACATGTGGCTTGGGAGCCTTTGAACATTATGAAAAGCATTCTTATGGGCCTGGAAATTGAGTGACATCACATGACATTGTAAGGAGGTACAATGTATATATTTTTCAATATTTTGCATGCAAAAACGAACATGTACATGAATTAGGCATACGTGGATGTGCCAAATACATGTATTGTCATTCACAAATTTGTATAGGTGTAATTACGAACAATCGAACATACTAACCCTAAACTTGGCTAAAACTAACCCTAAACCTAATTTTGACCTAAAACTGAGAGCTGATAATAACCTTGGGTGAAAGCACAGTTAGTGCCTCAATATTTAACCCCTATGACCTAAAAATAGATTTCATCAGAACTGCATTTGTGATATATACATCAAATTGAACCTAATAATGTGTAGAATACCCAATTACGTTTGTCTAATAAATCAAGACAGGTATTCGCTGGACTGCTATGAACTACATTATAAAAGTTCCGTGAAATTCTCGTTTTTTCTGCTAAAATGAATAATTGGATTTTTGACAGTATTCGCTGATGTGACATGGAGAGTATGCATGAACTGTGACTAATTCAACTGTTAAGCCTTGTTAGCGTTCACTAAGAGAATCGAAGTTTGTCACTATACATGTCATCCCTGCTTTATTCATGACATTCCAAACCTCCAAACATCAGTTCCCAGACTAATTTTAACATTTTGTGGACTTAATGGACGGAAATTTATACATTTTAGCCTGGTCTCCAGTGTGCAAGCAAAAATCTTTGTGTTTTCAAATTTTTCAGTTGCATACATAGGTAGAGAGAGATAGACAATTAGACATGTAATGTGAACTATGCACTCTTGCTCATAAATATGGAATATATATGAACAACCATGATGCTTGTTTTAATTTTTCACCCTAGTTTTGGGGCGAGTCCAAATTAATAAAATTTACTTTATCATGCTGAGAAGAGGCTCAACGAGACTAATATGGGTGGCTGGAGGGAATTCTAATGATTTTGATGGTTTCATATACAATGATGGTAAACAAACATTGTTTATTGTGATAAACTCTCAGTGGTGTGCAGTCAGAACAATTCCTAGTTGAAATTATAGTACATTTTGATAGATCACGTCCTGGGAGCAAAATTGTATGTTAATGTAATGTTCCTTGTTGTCATGCAGTCTTGGAATTTGAAAATGCAAAAAACTATGCCATTGGCCCAAACATAACTATGACCTATTTTGTCTGTGTTATGATTATTTGTCTCGGAGGTTCCACGTGCTAATGGCCATTGAATTGACTCATTTAAAGCTTAACCTTTCCTTTGGTGCCAGCAATTTTCATTAATTAACAATTTCGGATGCAATTCTAACCCTACATAAAATTCAGATTTGGTTATTTTTGCATCGTTTGTTCACTTCCCTCCAGCCTCCCAAATTTCAAAGATTTTTCAAAATATTCAAGCGAGGACTAAAAGTAAGTCTTTAGGAATGCACTAAATTTCTTTTAAAAAGTGTGATTTTAACCAGTTAATTCAAATGGGGTAGCCACAATTCAATAGGCAGTTTTTTGTGCTTTCCTATAGGCCTATTCCATATATTATGAGCAAGGGTGTAAATATTAGGCTACAGCATTGCTGCAATAAACGGTGCTTCAGAGAAAGGGTCGCCGGCTAGATGCCAAAATTGACAAATTATACCCACTAAAGGTCTGCCCAAACCTTGGTTTTAATTGTAGGCTCAAGAAAATTGAAAGAAAAATTAAAAATTACAGAGTATCAAATTAGTATTCCTAAATTTCTCAGATTTATGTGTTGGTCAAGCTTAAACACTACATCGTTTCTCCTTTATGACAGGAATTTGTTTCTAGGACCCTAAATTTACTTTTATCTGATCAAATCTGATCAAAATGCAATTGAGGCGCTTACTGCATGTGCTTTCACCCGTAACACCTTAACGAATGTTATAGTATTGGCAGGTCCAAAATGAATAATAAAGCACATCCGCGAGTGTTAGTTATTACATATAAACAAGCCCTTATGCTCGTTTTGTACCACAAACTCGCACGTGCTCGCTTTTGCACCTCCACAAATTCGTGAACATGCCAAATAATGAAAAATATACATGCCAGATTGAAAGTAAATTTTGATAGGCTATGACCAGTTCTTGGCCATCATCAGTTAAGGCAATATTGGGAAAAGATATAATGAAGCATACTCACATTTGCAGGTAGACAGTTAATTCAAACAGGAAATAAAATGTTATCTTCTGACATGTGGTGGGTTGCTGTCTGAAGGCATACAGAGGATCAATTTGGAACTTTTGGGATTTATATACTGCAGGAAAGGCCTAGGTTTTCCCAGCTTCATATCATCATATGTGGTAATTGCCTTTATTTTTTGGACCAGGTTGTCTTTGAAGTGTCAAATAAGGTTGTTATTGTCCTTTCATTGCAATATAAGCCTTGTCCATGAAATGCAGTGTTTCTGTTCTTATGAAATGGATCTAGCTGCTGATTTTCTTTGTTCTGTTGGAGATTTTGGTTAATAAGCTGTACCAAGTGGCTCAAAGTCTGATTGGCTGTTGTGGATATGGGTCAATTAGCATTAGTCAGCAATAAAGTTTCAAAGTGGGGCGTGGTTAATAGGTTGCTCAGAGTTGCTTGGTCCCGGGCTCTATTCCAGCCAGTGATGGAAATGGAGAATTCTTGTCGGAGGAGCCATCAGCTGTTGTGGCAGAGGCGCGCCATTCCAAATTCTTAAAGGCCGTACAATTCTGAAACCGGAGTTAACCAGAGTTAATTTTTGGCTAATAACACCTGGAGGACTGAAAATATGAACATGATAAATATTTCCACTGATAATTGGGGGAGTTGTAGCAGATCATAGCTCCCCCTTTATTTTGATCAAGGGAGCTAAGCTCCCCTGAGTTCCCCCCCCCCCAATTCCATCACTGATTCCAGCCTGCGGCAGGGTCTGTGGCAGATCCAGGGGGCGTAGGGGGCCTAGGGGGCCTGGCGCCCCCTGGACCACTAAGATGGAAATAAAATTTTTAAGAAAATATGGAGCAATTTCGGCCCACGAATACCGAAACGATACCCACATGGGCCCTCTAATGACGAAATGACGCTTTGGCCCCCATAGACGACCTGTCTGGATCCACCACTGGTCATTGATCCATCCCTTGTGAAGTTAAGATTCAATAACAAGGCACATATGTGCTATACTGTGCCACTAATTAGTCCAAATGTCCAAATGGAGATATTTTAGCTCTTTAAATCAAATCGAGCAATGAACTTTATGATTTTAGAGGCATTGGCGCATTCTTTGTTAATTTAACAATAGGCCTACTGTGTTATTATCGTTTTCATAGCTACATGTTTTTTGGAAACTTTGTCTTGCAGAAAAACTGTTTTAATGTTTCTCAAACAAAGTATGTTTTTTTTTCACCTTACCAGAAGAGGCCTCTGTTTCAATGTTTCTCAAACAAAGTCTGTTTTTTTCACAAGATACTATTCATCACAATTTCAAATTAGTTGTCAGTCATTTTAACTCTCCTTTGCTGATAACTAGTCTGTTTCATTCAGTTACAGTTCATTGAAACATCTATCAAGCAGTGCAGGTATCAAAGCTAAACAAGCTAAATATACATAATCCACACGTATATGCATTTAGTCAGTTTCTTGAAATCTGCGTTTGTGATATGATGTTATGCAACTAAATCTGTGACATCGAAGTCTTGGGATAAAGCACATATCTACGAAAATGATGATAACAATATTACAGTCCTCATCATATTTGCATGGAATCTCAAGTTCTTTTCTATGCTGTTGAACTGTGATGTCAGAGATGACTCCATTCTAACTTTGCAATATATGTAAATTAACTGCAAGCTGTGATGTCATTTTAAACTGGGTCAGATTCCCTGGCTTCTAGTCAATGTGAATCCGCCTGAACTGAGTAGACCCCGAAGTCAGTTAGAGTTAAAACTCTGAATTGCTTGGCAAGAACTTCAACTGACTAGTCAGCTAATAAGTTGTTAAACTCTCACTTCACTTTACTTCAACAAACTTCAGCTGACTTAATGCTATTTCATAGAGCCCTTCTGTTAGATTTTCTTCAACACTGCATTTTTGCACACGGAATAATGTGTTGTATGCGAATGTGTCAATTTTTACAGATGATTTCATATTTGTAGACATAAGGACTGAATGTGATTTTTTTTCTGGGACATGTATTCTATAGGGAAAAATGACATTAGAAAACTTATGACATCACTTTTCCCCATAGGATACCATGTCCTAGAAAAAAATTCACATTTCGTCCTTTGGTCTACAAATATGAAATCATCTGTAAGAATTTTCCATTTCGTATATACTTTACAAAAGTCCTATTAGAGTGTGAAATACACCTTGTGCTCTTTATGCTGTTTAGAATGGTACCAAAACCATTTCTGTGAGGTAAAAATGGCTAAGTTATGCAACAATGACTTGACTTTAGTCTGACTTGACTGGACTGAACATTAACTTGCAGCTTGGGAACCTAACTGTGACTTCACTAGCCGACTTTATTGAGTCGACTCCGGGATCTAGAACTGAGCATTACAGTTTCAACTCAATGACAGAGTGAAAATTTGGTCTGGGAAAACCAAGCAATTTTGACATTGCAGCCTCTCAGCCAATGGCCTGCCAGAACAAATTTACATCACATAATCCATGTGTTTACAAACAAATTGTGAAAGCCTTTTGTTTATAGCAAGTTACATCGAAGTTTAAAGTTATGCTGCATAGTTTACTGTCAGCCAATGGCTATCAGACTGTGATGATGTGGTTGCACTGGTTATACCTGATAAGATGCTCACTCTGACACTGCGTTAAAACTGTGATGCTCAGTTCAGGATGATCCACATTGGCTAGAAGCTGGGAATCTGCCCCAGTTTAAAATGATCACAGAGTGCAGTTAATTGACATATATTGCCATGCTAGAATAGAGTCATCTCTGACATCACAGTTCAACAGCATAGAAAAGAATTTGAGATTCCACGTAAATGTGACGAGGACTGTAACAGTACTCCACATGACTTATCATCATAGAAGTGCCCATCATAAAAAAGTATGATCATCAAACATTTTCTCAGGGACAAGCCTCACAGTGACTCACACTGCTCAACTAATATGAAAGTCAAAAGAGAAATTCTATAAACCACAAATAACATCTAAATTGTGGAATAGCAAAAAAGTGTAGTCAAGAAACAAAATGTTTTCTTGCATATACTCAACAACAAGTCAACATTCAATTAACTAAGACACACAATGGGTATACTAAGACACACAAGGAGTACAGAGGATGCCGCTCCCCAAAAAACATTGCGTGACCCAAAACTGCCCAAACCCCACTTGAAAACCCCCAGTTACGCAACTGTCAACGTTGCCACACCCCAAGGACTTTTGACTTTGGTCAAACATTGAGCCAGTTTTTTTTTTGTTTCTAATTAAGTACTAACAATTGCTTTGATGTGGGCAAGATAGTCTTTGAGGTGCCAATAATGGTCAAAATATATTGCCTTTTTGAAATAAAGGATACGTTTGTCCTTGTGAAATTGATATGCCAGTTTTCTTGTTTTGCAAGAGTTCTACTTGGCTAATAAGATGAGACAAGAAGAGATAGGAAATAACTTTATGTAACGTCGGTGATGAACAGCAAAACATTTAACACAAGCTGCAAAGCTTTTAGGGGACAGTCAAAACAACAATGAAATGTGGGGAAATTAATATACACTAACCAGCAAAAGAAATGCAACCCTTGATTTTAGCTTATATTTTTGCAAAATAAGTTCTATAGTCGACAGGCATAATCATGTCAATCATTCAATTGCCACCATTTCCTGTCTTTCTCTGGTCCACTGAGGAGTATATAATTTCTTTCTGCAGTTCTGCAGAAAAAACTGCAGAATTCTGCAGTTTCAAAAAAAAGTGCAGAATTCTACAGTTCTGCAAAAAAAGTTCAGAATTCTGCAGTTCTGCAAAAAAAGTGCAGAATTCTGCAGTTCTGCAAAAAAAGTTCAGAATTCTGCAGTTCTGCAAAAAAGTGCAGAATTCTGCAGTTCTGAAAAAAAAGTGCAGAATTCTGCAGTTTAAAAAAAAAAGCTTCAGAATTCTGCAGTTCTGCAAAAAAAGCTTCAGAATTCTGCAGTTCTGCAAAAAAAGTGCAGAATTCTGCAGTTCTGCAAAAAAGTGCAGAATTCTGCAGTTTCCAAAAAAAGTGAAGAATTCTGCGGTCTTGGAAAAAAAAGTGCAGAATTCTGCAGTTTCAAAAAAAAAATATGCAGGAAGCTACAGAATTCTGCAATTCTGCAGCTCCCTGCATGATTGATGAACCTCTGTTACTTCCTCCAGCTTATTGCAATGAATCTGCTAAGTTCAGACCTTGTTGACTTGGGTCTTGTCGCTACCAAGGAAATGTTTGTTTTGGGGGAGTGGTTTGGGGGGGGGGGGGGGTCAGGTGGGGGGTTGGGGGTTTTGGTAGTCCTCTGTCACTGCAGCATTTCTGAAAAGTTTCTGCAGCAAAATCTGTAATTCTGTAGGAGATATGCAGCCTGGGAGGTTTTATGCACTGGCTGCAGCAGTTCTGTCAGAAGCTTCAGAATTCTGCAGTTCTGCAAAAAAATTGCAGAATTCTGCAGTTCTGCAAAAAAAGTGCAGAATTCTGCAGTTCTGCAAAAAAAGTGCAGAATTCTGCAGTTCTACAAAAAAAGTGCAGAATACTGGTAGTCCTCTGTCACTGCAGAATTTCTGAAAAGTTTTTGCAGCAAAATCAGTAATTCTGTAGGAGATATGCAGCCTGGGAGGTACCATTCGGGTCCCCCCTCCCCAAGGGAGCAGTTCTTTTTTCAAAATGAGGACAGTTGGATACCCTGCACCAGTTATACCATGGGTGGAGGCAGTATATCCCTGGTACAGTCACCCAAGATCCAGTATATCCTGTGAGCCAAAGGAAGTTTATTTTGATACAGCAGGTTGTAAAATGATATTTTTGCGAGCTGACCGATCGCCGAAAAAAGTGCCGTACGGCAAAAAGAAACAACGACAGACAAAGACTGACAACTGTAGTAAATAGACCTGGTTGCAGGGTACCGTAATATGGGGTGAATTGGGACACTGGGGTGAATCGGGACAGAACAGGAAAACAATTTATTTGCTCAAGAAACGGAAACTTCTGCTTGCCTTAGGAATTTGACTTTTGGCATAGTTTAAGTACACATGTTGCCGCATATTGTGACAAAATTTGGTATTTCTATCTGGAGGCAGTGAGGAGCTGTAGCACCTTAAACTTGGCCCGGAAATGAAGTTTTTAAAGCTGGTTAAAACTACACTTGTGCCATGTAAAGTATAAATACTGGAGCCATCAAACTTGCTGCAAACTTCCAAATCAGTTTAAAATGGTCTTAGAGGAGCATGATTATAGACTGGTTTATATGAGATTGTGTTTGTTAGGTCCTGGGTTCAGATACAGGTCGATGGAAAAGTTTAGGGACAGAACAAAATAACCCTACTTATTTTCATTTGAGTGTGCTGGCGTGGTTTTTTGATGAATATTATTGAACTTGGCATCATTTATAGTTGATTTAGTCCAGAATTATTAATCACCAGCAAAATTCGAGGAAAATTACAGTTTTCAAACGTTTTCTGTCATTTATCACATTTTTAGAAATGTACCTATTATCACTGAAACCGATTTCAGGTTTTCTTCAAAAAAATTTTTTACATATTGAACGTATTTTCTAAAGTTTATTAACAAGTAGAAATCAGTCAAAGAAGGTAGGGAAGTTTGATTGTGGAAATAATGGAGTGTCCCGATTCACCCCAAAGTGAGGGGTGAATTGGGACAGTGGTTTTCTGAGCCCTGATTATTGGAAATTTAAGATATCACTTTCAGCTCCATGGGATAGTTAGACCTTTTGCTTGGACACAATTTCACACCATATTTTGATTTCTGGAATGATTTGTGGCCTTTCTATAACAGAAAAACAACCAAAACTGTCCCGATTCACCCCATATTACCCACCACTTTTTTCAGAGTGAAATTTGGATGAGAATTGGCCGAGCAGAGTGGCAAAATGTCCATAGAGGTTTATTTTGATGCAGCAGTTTGTAAAAATTAATGACGTTTTTGCGAGCTGACCGATCACTGAAAAAAGTGCCATACAGCAAAAAGAAATAACGATGGACAAATACTGACAACTGTAGTCCATAGACCTGGTTGCAGGGTACCTACCACTTTTTTCAGAGTGAAATTTGGTTGAGAATTAGCAGAGTGGCTAGAGCCCGGAACCGCCGTGAAATTTAGCCGTAGCCAGCCACAAAACCATTTAGTGAAAGTTAGCTGCATCTTGTCAACTTAGCCGCCGAAAAACCAGGCAGTCGCCGCCGCCGAAATAGCATGATAATTGTCAATCTAATAAGCTGTACAGTTCCCATGCTTTTAACAGAGGTCTAGAGGGTCTAATTGGTGTTAGTACTTCCCCATTGTATCAACCTCTGATTGGCATTGAACAGAAAGTGTCTGATTGCCATTGAAGCGTCAATGAGTGGCAAAACGTCCATAGAGGCATAGAGGTTTATTTTGAAGCAGCCCCCCCCCCAACTCTACCCCAGAACTGCTACCCCCCCCCAACCAACGTTTCCTGGGTAATGGCACGTCCCTTGTACCAGAGGTTCACAGATACTGCATGAATTCTGCAATAAATTTGTGCTGCAGAATTTATTGCAGAATTCTGCAGTTTCCTGCCAAACTGCAGAATTTATTGCAGAATTGCAGAATTCTGCAGTTTTACTCCCAAACTGCAGAATTTATTGCAGAATTGCTGAATTCTGCAATTTCACTCCCAAACTGCAGAATTTATTGCAGAATAGCAGAATTCTGCAGGTTTATTTGAAACTGCAGAATATGCAGCTTCCTACCTGCAGAAGTGCATAAAACCTCCCAGGCTGCAGAATTCCTACAGAACTACAGATTCTGCTGCAGAAACTTTTCAGAAAGGCTGCAGGGACAGACGAGCATCAAAACCCCAGACCTCCCAACCGACCCCTGAATTCCTCTCCCCCCAACCAACGTTTCCTGGGTAGTGGCAAGACCCTTGTCGAAGATTAAATACCAGAGGTTCACAAATACTGCATGGAGCTGCAGAACTGCAGAATTTATTGCAGAATTGCAGAATTCTGCAGTTTCCCTCCAAACTGCAGAATTTATTGCAGAATTGCAGAATTCTGCAATTTCCTCCCAAACTGCAGAATTTATTGCAGAACTAGAATTACCCAGTGATAAATGAATAAAGGATGAGTAGTGGAATTGTAAATATAGATATATATATATATTTTTTTTTGTTTTTGGAGGGGGCGTGTGGGTAATGCGGCCAGGAGATGCCAAATGGTAGCCCTGTGAGAGAGAGAGGGGAGAAAATGTGATGTCTATGTGTCTATCTGTCTATCTATCTGTCTATGTATGTGTCTATCTGTCTGGATATCTGTCTGGCTATCTATCTGGGTATCGACTATATCTTTGACTGTATGTGTGACTATCTGTCTATAGCTATCTGTCTATCTGGCTATCTATATATATTTACTACTATATGGCTATGGCTATCTATCTATCTGTCTGTGTATCTATTTATCCTTCTATCTATCTATGCATGCACGCATTTACAGGTATCAAGAGATGCATCTTTCATTTTAAGTCAGAAGTCATGGAAGATAAAATGTATGATTAAATTGGTAGTTTGTGATTGGACTGTGGATAGGTGTGAAGGTAAGTGACATTTGACAAAGTGACACTTTAAGTGCTATTCAGTCAATATATTTGTGCTTATTTAAAGTGACTTTGCAGGGAAAGGTAGTAATTCAGAGGAATATGATGTAAAAAATCAAAAAGATTTTCCATACATTGAGTTTGAACCCTGTCTTAAAAAATTGTTGGACAATTTAAAAGGAAAAAGCCCAATGACAAAGGCATTTTAATCTGTTAGAATGGTCCTTTTATCAAAGTGCAAATTGCCATGAATGTGTAACTGGCTTAAGTGCACTTCAAGTGTCCCCAATCCAAACCTGTGTGCTGCACAGTGTGTGCAATTCAATTAAATTGAACAAAGCAGCAGTTGAAGGCAGGAAATATATGATAGAGAAGAAATGCCAGCTATTGGTCTAATTAAAAAAAGAATGACAACCGTTTTTAAAACGGCGCGAAATGCTGGATCCAGCCTGGATCACAACAGACTCTTCAGACCGGAAGTGTAATCACGAAGGGAATGGTATGGTTGCTGTGGCATTGTTCTATCACTTCATGTATATTTGAATCGAAGGGGAAAAGACACCAGAAATTTATTTGCATGTGGATTCATCAGAAGGCCATGTTTAAAAAAAGAGGAAATGTGCAGATTAGATGGTGTGAGGAGTGGCAGGGGTCTTCAAAGTCGTGGACAAAAGTGGACTGCGAAGCCGGGCAGAGGCTGATGTAGATACTGTGGAAGGGGGCAAAAAAGAGGTGTGTGTGAAATGAGAAATTTGGGGAGTATGGGTGAGTAGTTATGTGGATATGGCAAGTAAAAAAATGTTTTGATTCATATGGGGGGTGGTGAATGCGAAAGAGGTGAAAATGGGGTGATTTTGATGAGGTCGGAGGTGCGACCCCAAGTGTCGAATGTGCCACTGGCGTTACACTTTTATTTAAATAGATATGTAGGTGCAGGAAGAAATTTAAATGTACTGGGTCCACTTTATAAAATCCCAAAATTGAGTTTACGATACCGGCTTGCCATAGTCTATTGGGCTGGCTCTCAAATGATAATTGATATGACACCATCCTTTTGGTTGTAAGTTGAAGGTAAGGTATCTTTTATTTTGCAAAATCTCAAATTTAATAAAACGGAACTGAGAAAGACAGGAAATGGTTGTAGTTGAATGATTTTTGGTACAATTATGCGTGTTGACCATCAATTTTGTTTTGGCCAAAAAAATGTGTTTGCAAAAAATGTGAGCTAAGATCAAGTCTTTCGTTTTTTTTGCTGGTGAGTGTACGTATACAAAATGAAAAATGAGCTTGATTCCTTCGATTTCCCCAAGATTCCTTCTCCGATTTTTAGGAAAGTTGGCTGGGTTATAGGCCTGTATATCGACCCTACAGTACATACATGTGTATGTGTAGCTTTGTGGCATTATTCCTGACTGAGCCAGCAGCCTTTGAGTGAGCCTGCCCCAGTGCCCTTGTTTTCAAAAATCTGTTGCTTTTCCAATGGGGATGACCAATTTCACCATGCGTGTCATGTATTAGCCTAATGGTAATCAACTGACTCCTGTCGACCTCTGGTGTTAATTATGTTTGTGGAACTCTTCTATGTTGAAGGCTAATAAAACTACTTCCGCCCAAGCCATTCTTCGTGTCTGTTACATGGTGTCAGAAGGCTGCAAAAATACTCACAAAACAGATGAGAAACCACTAGATACGAACATATTTCAGAGAAAATGGAGACCTTAGTATTCAGACCACCTGCGGAATTCAACTTTTATGGTCCCAACATAAGTCCAGCATGTAAGAAATTGCTGAAAAGATTTGTACCTCGTGACAGCAAAGCACATGGAAGAAATGACAAGATGAAAATTGCAATGCTAATTTCGGCAATCGGCGAATCAGGTTTTGATGTTCATCACAATTTTGGTGATAATGAGGACAGTACCAAGTACAAGACTGTGTGTGACAAATTTACTGATTATTGTAATGCAAGAAATCCTGTGTTGGCATTCAGAGGGCAATTTTGGGAGTACACTCGCCCCGAAGGTCAAGGGTTAGACGCCTTCTTAAATGACTTGCGCACA